>JANSMC010000028.1:0-217175 GCA_029299015.1 Ophiostoma montium | reverse complement strand
TTTTCTTTTTTTCCCGATGCGGAAAGTTGTTTTTTTTCCCCCCCCCCTTTTCCCCCCCTCCCCCCCCCCCCCCCCCCCCCCCTGCCTGGCGTATTCAGTAGCCTGCTATTTATTGCAAGGCCAAAGTCGAATAACAGCGCGACCGACGAATAAAACGCCCACGACTAAAATTTCCCTTCTCCATTTCGCCCTCCTCCTCTTGTGTCACCCCCCCGTCGCCGAGTCCGAGGGTGCGCGCGCTAAGCCCATTTTCGGGGCTGATGACAGAGCCAAAAAAAAAAAAAAAAAAAGCTCACCGCTACTTTTTGGTGAAAGAGATTCTGGTACGAGAAGCTACGGAGTACGGAGTAGGGTGAATGGAAAAAAGGACGCATCACGCTGGGCGACACGGACCAGTGTCGTGGCACGCGTCTGAGTCAGGCACTGTAGATTGCTTGCAACTTATTGTCGTTCTACCGCGTACTGCGTACGAATGCACATGCTTTGATTCGTACTCGTAGCTACTCCGTACACTACAGTTTGTCCTCGTACTCGTAGCTCAAAAGCGCATGTACGGAGTAAACAAGGACGTCCGAAACGGGCAAGCTACCAAAACGCGCCGCGTCGTGTGCGTGCGTGCGTGCGTGCGTGCAGGGTGGGGTGCGTTGTTTTCTTTTTGCCCTTTGCAGACTTTTGCGCGGTGCGGGGCCGATGGCAACGACGCGCAGTCACGTTACCTGGCGTCACGTGTGATGGTGACCTCGTCTGTACGAGTACTGGGTATCTCATGGCATCGAGAACTGGCTCGTCTACGTGTGGTTTTGATGGTTTTTTTGATTGGTATAGTATAATTGAGATATATTGATTTCTGTTGTTGTTTCTGTATATATCAGTTTTTTTTGTTTTTTTTTAGAAGTCATTTTGTCAATACGTCCAGTGCAGTCCTAATTCCAATCTCTAAAAGACATAGACAACTGACATCAACTTGCTACAAACCTACGTAGCACAGTATCTACCAAGTACCAAACAACTCAAAAACATACCACAAAGCACGGCTGTTCTACGGCAGACGCATGGTGGACGTCACACAACCGCGAACCAGGCCACAGACGAGATGGGACACGGATGTGCTGTCCAGAGTTGCACGGCGTACGTCCTGTACTGCCTGTCTGGCTTTTGGAAGCAATTAGGTTTAGGTTGATGGGCGGACCAAGTATGACGACGTTGCACAGCAAGCCAGACGCACAACAAGCAGACGCAGACGCAGATGCACGTGAAACAAACGGGCGACGGACAACGTGGCAGTTTGGCGTTGAGCGTGTGCATATGAAGACATGCTGCTACAGGAGGACGAACGACACTGAAGAGACAGTACGGATAGCAAAGGAAAGATGGCACAGAAGTCACAGAACATCAATGATATAATAATAATAAAAACCACAAGCAGCAGATCATGCAGGAGCTTAAATGTTGATCGTCCCAGATAGAGCACGTCGTGCATCGCTACCATAGCCTTTATGCCGTACGCAATCGATAGATATACATCGATGCTACCTTGAATCCGACAAGGCATCCATCTGTCAAGCCGTGCACAATGTAGGTAGACGGCATAGTCTGGCTCGGTGCAAATAGTGTTGAAGCTTTGTATCCCAGGCCAACAATGGTATCGTCCGGCGGTTCATCTTCTGGATTGCTACTGTCTTCTACACTGGATCGGACACTATCGACTTGGGGTTGCCGTCTCGTCAATGATATCCCTATATCATATATCACGTTGAAACTTCTCCCGTACAAACACGGATTAGCCACACAGCATCTCACCACCTCACCACATATTGCCTCCCACGACAATCCTCTGTCACGTACGGCCACAGACACTGGACAGCACGGGATCCCGTCCGCTCTCCCCTAGTTAAACCAGTGATCGGTGGATTAGTAGTTGGGTCGGTGACGACCAGCGAATACCCGCTGCTGTACGTTTTTTTGCCTGATTTTACTAGGCCGTGTACTTTTTTTTTTGCTGCATCGAGCAGCTTGTCACGACAAGATGTGAAGATGAAGTCGATGCGTCGTCGTCGGTGTAAGTGGAATGACTAAGCATTAATTAGTCATCCATCACAACCCCAGCCTCGCGCACACGCACACGCACTCGTACTCCATCCACGCTAGCCCTGCATCTGCATGGGACCACTCTGTCCCGTGGCTGAGCGCAAACGACGCCCCTTTCAACCCTTCTATCACTACTATCGCTCATTCCCCCGACATGAGCTTCCTCGACATCCTCTACTCCATGGGCAGCTGCCTGTCGTGCTTCCCGAGCACGCCGACGCTCAAGATCAATGAGCGCTCCTTCAAGATCTTGCGGCTGCTGGGCGAGGGCGGGTTTTCCTATGTCTATTTGGTCCAGGACAATGCGACGGCCGAGCTGTTTGCCCTCAAGAAGATACGATGCCCGTTTGGCGCCGAGTCGGTTGCGCTGGCGATGCGCGAGGTCGAGGCGTACCGGCAGTTTGCGCACGCCGAGGGAATCATTCACTCGATTGACTATAGCGTGGTGACGGAGAGTGGTGGCGGGGGAGGAGGAAACATTGGCGGCGGCGGCGACTCGGGCCCGGCCAAGACCGTTTATATCCTGCTGCCCTACTACCGGCGCGGCAACTTGCAGGACCTGATCAATGCCAACCTGGTCAACCACACGCAGTTTCCCGAGAAGCACCTGCTGCAGCTGTTTCTGGGGATCTGCCGGGCCCTGCGGGAGATGCATCAGTACCGGGGGGCGGGGGCAGCAACGGAAAGTATGACTGTGCCAGGGCAGAAGCAGTCTACAAAAGGCCGGCGTGGTGGTGGTGGCGGACCGGCAGCCGGGAACGGAGCCTCCTCTGGATCCGCCTCCGGCTCTGCCGCCGCCGCCCGGGCCGACGACGAGTACGAGACGGAGCAGCAGCGGCCGCTCATGGCAGAAGACGCTGAGCACCACCGCGGATCGGCAGCCGCCGGCAAAAGCTTTGCCCACCGCGACATCAAACCGGGCAACATTATGATTGCCGACGACGGCACGACGCCCATCCTCATGGACCTGGGGTCGATGGCCGACAGCCCGCTGGCGATTACGTCGCGCAGCCTGGCGATTGCGACGCAGGACGTCGCGGCCGAGCACTCGACGATGCCGTACCGGGCACCGGAGCTGTTTGACGTCAAGACGGGCGACACGATCGACACCAAGGTGGACATTTGGTCGCTGGGGTGCACGCTGTATGCGTGCCTGGTGGGCAAGTCGCCGTTTGAGCTGCGGTCCGACGAGACGGGCGGGTCGCTGCAGATTTGCGTGCTGTCGGGCGACTGGCGGTTTCCCGACGAAGGGCCCGGCGGCGCCAAGAAGAAGCCGGCGGCACCGAAGCGTACAAACACCGGCACGGGCGGAGGTGGAGGAAGCTCATCATCAGCTGCTGCGGCAGCCGAGGACGCCGTGATCTCGGAGCCGGTGCGCGAGGTGGTGCGGCGGTGTCTGCAGGTGGAGCCGGCGGAGCGGCCGGACATTGACGAGCTGATTGAGCTGGTCGAGGCGACGATTGCAATGTAGGGGTGGGCCGTCTGGTTTCTTTTGGTTTGATTTGGTTTGATTCGGTTTTCGTTCTTTTGGTTAACTTTCTATATTCTCGTGATGAGACGTCCTATCACGACTGCACTTTATCGCACATCGCAATGATATCTACATACTACCCACTCGCCACGGCCTCGCCGACCTTGAGCCACTCGCCGTTGAACGCATTGATCAGCCAGTTTTCGATTTCTGTTTGTTAGCACGTCATTTCATTTTCATCTTTATCTTCGGCTTCATCTTCATCTTCATCCATCACGTGACACTATAAAAAGGAACTCACTGTCAAACACAATCGTGTGCCCGTTGTGAAAGTAGATGCCGTGGTCGCTGTCGGGAAACACGTGCACGTCGTAGTTGCTGACGCCCTCGACGTCCAGCCGGTCCAGCAGCGCCAGCGAGTTCTGCATGTGCACATTGTCGTCGGCCACGCCGTGCATCACGAGGAACCGCACGTTTTGGGCCAGCGCGCTGGCATTGCGCACGGCACTGGCGTCATACCCTCCGGCATTGTGCTGCGGCGTGTCCATGTACCGCTCCGTGTAGATGCTGTCGTAGAAGCGCCAGTCGGTGACGGGGGCGACGGCGATGCCGTACCGGAACGTGCGGCCGGCGTCGGTCTCGAGCGTCTTGAGCGTCGTGAACCCACCAAACGACCAGCCCCAGAGGGCGAGCCGGTCGGCGTCGACATAGTCCAGGCTGGCCCAGTGCTGCGCGGCGGCAATGTGGTCGTGGGCCTCGAGCACGCCCAGCTGCCCGCGCACGCCGACGCGGTGCCGCCGGCCCATGAACCCGGTGCCGCGCGGGTCGACGGTGACGACGACGTAGCCCAGCGCCGCGGCCACGTAGCTCTGGAAGTCGACTTTAAATTTCTTTTGGACTTCCTGCGAGCCCGGCCCGCTGTACTGCTGGAACAGCACCGGGTATTTCTTGTTTGGGTTAAAGTGCGGCGGCCGCCGTTCCAAGTAGTTGAGCCGCACCTTTTCGCTGTTGCCGCCGCCGCCGACGTCGACGTCCAGCGTGCCGTACACATTCAGCGGCAGGGCATGCTTGCGCACGCGCTCGGCCAGCTGGCTGTTGTCCTCGAGCATGTGCTCAAACGATGTGGATGCGTCTGCGGCCACCAGCGCCGGCGTCGTCATCACCTTTTGCCACGGCACCCCCGGTCCGCGGTTCTCCAGCACAACGTACCCGGCACCCGCGGAGAACGACGTCGTGTAAAACGCCTCGGCCGTCTGCCCGTTCGCGTCCTTCTCCTCCAACAGCGGCTTGAGTCCGCTGCCGTCCAGCAGGCTCACGCTGTACACGTGCCGCTGCGACGGCCCGGCAATCGTCGCCACAAAGTACACCAGGTTCCGCTCCAGGTCCACGCCGGCCGGCCCGTCCACCACCTCCCAGCCCGGTGTACTGTCCTCGCCGGCACCAGCTCCCTTGGTCAGCATAATCGGCTCCGGGTTCTCGGGCGGCGTAAAGTACGCCAGGTGGTCGCCGTCGTTGTACACAATCGTGTCAATGTAGCCGTCGTCGGGCCGTCCGCGCGCCGCGTCCGCCGGCACGTACTTGGTCGTCGTCGAGATCTCAAACCATCCGCCGTCCAGCTTGCCCACGTCCACCGTGCGCACCGCCTGGGCCGTCCGCCGGCCCACGTCCACGACCACGACGCGCATCACGTCGCTGATGCGGTTCGTCTCCTTGACCAGCACCTTGGTCGCGCCCGCCCACACCACCGTCGTGATCAGCCGGTTGTCGTCGGCAAAGTCGGCAACGTCGCCTGCCCCCTCGCCCGCGCCCGCTGCCGCCACCGGCACCGAAAACACGTCGCCGCTGCTGACCTCGAAAAACTGCAGGTCCACCACAGGGTTGTGCGCGCCCGCCTTGGGGTACTTGATCTGCCGCACCTCGGGGTAGTTCTCCTCACCGGGTGCTGCGTCCTCGCCGCTCGGCCGGCTGATAAAGTACTGCACCGGGTACGCCGGCACGCCCGTCTCGTTGGTCCGCAAAAAGGCCAGGTACCGTCCGTCCGGCGACCACCACGTCGCGCTCGCGCCGCTCAGCACCTCCTCCTCGTACACCCAGTCGGGCACGCCGTAAAACAGCTCCGCGCCGCCGTCGGTCGTGATGGCCTGTACCTGCACCGACGGTTTTGCCCCGTCTGCTCCGTCCGCCGGCACCGGCACCGTGCGCAAATACAAATTGTTGTCGTCGCGCGTAAACGCAATGGCCTCGCCCGAAGGACTCCACTGCGCCAGCTGCACGCGCGCGCGCGGCTCGCCCGGCACCAGCGGCTCAACGTCTTGCGACGCCACGTCCATGACAAAGTACGACGCCACGCTCGAGTGCCGCCAGTTGGACGTGCGCTGCACCGCCAGCAGCACGCGCGCCATGTTGCGGCTCGGCACCGCCGTCGCAATCACGTAGCGCGTGCCGTTGTAGAAAAAGGCCGAGCTCTGCACCAGCACGCGGCTGGCCACTTTTGCCAGGTCTGTGTGGGCCACCGACCGAACGTCCTTGGCCGTCAGGTACGGCAGGCTCTCGTTGCGGCTCGTCTCCAGCAGCAAGCCATCCTCACCCCCTGGCCCTGCCACCCACGAGATCGTCGCGTGCTGCGGCGAGAAAAATCCAGTGTCCACCTGCTCGCGCGTCATCGTCCGCAGACTGCCGTGCGACGCCGTCGCCGCCGGGTCGTGCGCAAACGCCGACCCGTGCAGGTACGCCCGCTGCGCAATGTAAATGGCCAGCCCGCCGAGCCACAGCGCCGCCACGACGCCACCCACAATCATCACCGTGCGCCGCAGACCCTTGTCCATCTTGGTGTATGTGGCTTTTTCCTCGTTGTCGCTGCCCGCCGCCGCCGCGTGTCGGCTGTTGCTGCCGCCGCTCTCGGGGTCGGCGTTACTTCCCAAGAACGGGCCAGTCTCCAGATCGTTTTCCTCCTCCTCGGCCACATCATCCCCAAGATCGCCCGTGCCATTCTCTTTCCGCCGGGCCCCGGGCCGGCTGATGCTCTCCAGGATCAGACTCGTCGTCGACACCGACGACTGCGAGCCGTGCGATGTCCGCCGCGGGTCATCAGTCATGGTATAGTTGTACTTGTAGTCGTCGTTATGATCACTGTTGTCGTCGTCGTCGTCCTCGGCGAAGAAGGCTGGCGTGGACGAGGACGTGTCGGCCGGCGGAGGAGGAGGGGGGGAAAAGGGTCGGCTCATGGTGAGGCGTCGCTGTACGAGTATCAGTACTCAGGCCGTGATGTGGAGCGACATGGGGCGTCGCAATAGGAATGGCCTTGGAGACGTATTTGTTCTTTGTGATGGTTTGACGCTTCTGAAGCTATTCAGCACCCGTTTAGGAAGGGGAGAGGTGGCCGACTCAGTCCAGACGCCAAAGAGGAAGGAGCCGCGACGTCAGATAAGCTGGTCAGCCGCTGTAATGTGAGGCCCACTTTGGCAAATGACGACTGTCAGATCTACGTTCAGAGGACCTCATAGCAGCCTCATAGCAGAGAGTAAACATGTCCATTTGCGGTACGAGTAGAATAACAAAAATAAAGTAAATATTTTAACAAAAAAAACAGAAAAAAGAAGATTAATCTCCCTCGGGTGGGCTCGAACCACCAACCTTTAGATAGGCTATTATGTGAATAACAGTCTAACGCGCTATCCAATTGCGCCACGAGGGATGATCTTAGTAATCGGTTGAAGTTCGACCACGGTAGTAGCCCTCATAGAGCACTGCATACTGTACCGAATAAGCAGCAGCTATCACAGCACACTGCTGAAAGCTCATACTAGAGCGAAAATACAGCAGTGCCAGATACGAGTCGTATTGCTCGAGTTATTGATATTACAGCAGCTGCCGAACACTGATCATTACTTGCACTCTGCTCTACTCGTAATAGTCGACGTCATACTCCTTATTCGTACACATCAATGAATAAATACTGTAGATTGCAAATAATAAAACAGCAAAGAATAAACACCCCTTCTCTCTTCCTTTGCATTCCTAATTTACATTTTGTGTATCCCTCCATTGCTGGAAGCAAGAAACGCAGACAGAACAGCAAAGCAAAGCAAACAAATGCAAGCAGAACGAAAACAAGCTAAATGACAAAAACTACCTCAACATAGCATTACTGAACGGAAGACAGACACCACGTATCAACCCCCCTAAAACCCAAAGCCCGTCGGCTGCGGCGCAAAGCCGTTGCCCATAAACGGCGCCGGCGACGAACGGCCCACGCTGCCGGCACCCGCCGGGCCCGCCGTGATCATCAGCCGGTTGCCGCCCAGGATCGGCGTGTTGTCCTCCACCTTCTCCTGCTCCTGCTCCTTGGCCTTGCGCGCCTCGTTGTCCGCCTTGAGCAGCGACAGCTCCTTGGTCTGCTGCGCCATCAGGTTGATCATGTACGGCATCGAGAAGTCCGTCAGCCCGTGCCGCCACGACAGCTCCAGCACCACGTCCGGCCGGATCAGCTCGTGGCACGCATACAGCATGCCCACGTAGCACTCGCGGTTGCCCACGTCCACAAAGTACCGCACCAGCTCCTCCACAATGTCGCTCTTGCCCGACATGGCCGCCGTCTCGATCGCGTCCTTCCACAGCTTGTCCTGCTTCGACAGCGCAATCGACTTCTCCCACCGCTTGTTCTTGCGGTAGATGCCCGCCGCAATCTGCCGGAAGAACACCAGGTCATGCTTCTCCAGCCGCGCCGCCAGGTCCGTCGGGTCGTAGTTGTCGTAGTGCTCCACCGAGTCGCGCAGCGTCTTGTAGTCCTCCTCCTCGATCAGCAGGTCGTTGATCGCGTCGTTGACCGCCCGCTTGTTCTGCGGCTGCACGTTGAGCAGAAACGGCTTGATCAGCGGCAGGTTGTCCGACTTTTGGAACATGCGCACCACGCGGTTCACGTCGATGCGCGCCGTCAGCACCTGCAGCAGGTCCGTCATCAGCGACGGGTGCTGCTCCAGGTAAAAGTTGATCGCCTTGTAGTAGATCTCCAGGTTGGCCACCTTGACCACAATCTCCTTGAACTGCTGGTGCTCCCACGAGTTCTCCGGCCGCTCCATCACCGTCAGCGCCGCGTTGTCAAACTCGTCGTAGTGGTAGTAGCAGAAGATCAGCTCCGGCCACAGGTTCGCCTCCTCGCACGCCCGGATCATCTTGGGCAGGTTCATCCGGCTCCAAAACAGCTTCAGGTGCTCCATCAGCCGGTCCGGCGTGTACTTGGACAGCGCAATGCCCAGCTCTGTGAACATGGCCATGTGCGCCCGCTCCAGGCCCAGGCCCTGCTCCAGCAGGTTGATCAGCTCGTCAAAGTACCCGTTGGACTCGTACTGCTTGACCAGCTGCTGCAGCTGGTCTGCGTCGATGATCAGGTTCAGACCGCAGATCAGCGCCAGCCGGAACTCCTTCTTCACCACGCACGCCTCGTGCACCTCGCGCCACACCTTGATGTTGTTGGCCTTGCGCGCCGCCTCCACGGCTGCCTGGTAGTCGCCCAGGTGCACCAGCGTCGTCGCCAGCTTCGCCCAGTTGGAGATGCTCGAGAAGAAGATCTTGGCCGCCTCGTACAGACCCTCGCCGTACGCCTTGTCGCCAGACTCCTCAATGTTGGCAACGTTAGTGCCACGCAAAAAGTCCTCCAGCTCCGACAGGTTGTCCAGCCGCGCGTAGCAGAACGCCACCGCCGTGTCAATCGCCGGCTCGCGCATCGTCTTGCGCGCCATCAGCAGGTACTTGACCAGCTCCTCGTTCTTGCCCGCGTGCGTCGCCGTCTCGATGACCTCCTCGTAGTTCTTGGGGTCCTGCGCCTTGATGTACGACTCAATCGAGTCGCTCACGCGCAGACCATCCAGCTGGGCCTTGGCCACGCGGCTCCAAACCTCGGGCGTGTCCACCTCCTCGGCGTACGCTTGCGCGCGGTCGATGCTGACAACGTGCTCAACCAGCACATTGACGGCGCTGGCGCTGTCGTTGATCTTCTTGAAGATCTCAAATGCCTCCTCGTAGAGGCCGACGTTGATGCACGCCGCCGAGATCTCCTGCGGGTCAAACGCATCCAGCTTGTGGATGTAGTCCATCACACGCGCCTTGTCCGCCGTCGTCGCCGTGAACAGCAGCAGGTTCTGTAGGCTCTGGTTGTCGCTAAACGGCGACGGCTCCAGCACAATCTTTTCCAACAGCTCGATGAGCTCCGCCGGCAGATCCGCCTTGAGGAAGCACGCAACCGCCTCCGACACCTTGGCCGGATCCGTGCACTCGGGCACCGCCGTCGAGATCACCTGGTCAATCACCGACCGCCGGTGCAGGTTGTTCTCGCTCAGCACAAACTGCCACAGCTCGCGGTCCGCGCGCTCGAGCAGGTAGCGCGCCTGGGCGCGGTACATCGAGTTCTCGTTGGTCACGTTGACCAGCTCCAGGTCGTTCTGGCCCTTGCTGTACGCAATGTACGCGAGGTTGGGGTCGCGCTTCTCGCAGTACTTGCCGACCGACAGCGTGTCGTACTGGTCGTTCTCCTTGAGGAACTTCTCGGGGTTGTTGTTCGAGTCAATGTAGATCTTGGCCAGCGCATTGTAGATGGCCTGGTCCGTGTTGCCCGCAGCGAGAGCAGCCTCGAGGAAGGGTAGCAGCAGCTTGAGACGGTTGCGCGTCTCAACCTCCGACACCAGCTGGTCAATGGGGATCGGGCCCGCCTGCACCGACGCCAGCAGGTTCTTGATAATGTTCTCGTCGCAGTCGACATCGAGTAGACCACCGATGACGGCGGGCGTGCGCGAGGGGTTGATGCGCTGCACATATGCCTCGATCGACTGGAACTGCTGGTTCTGGTACAGATACAGGATCAGGTCGTGCACCAGGTTGAAGCGGTCGCAAACAATGATCAGCGGCAGCTGGTCCTGCAGCTTGGCCTCCTTCAAAAAGTTCTTGACCTTTTCGGCATTGTAGTGGTTGCTCTCACGGCAGATGCGCTCCACCTCGTTGAACTGGCCCATCTTCGTCGCCGCCTCAATGTACTTGAAGTGCACCTCCGAGTCCTCGGACAGGTTGACAATGCTGCCGAGGTAGTAGAAGAGACCCTCAGCCGTCTTGTACTTCTCAAACAGGTCCACCAGGTGCTGCGGGCCCAGGAGGTCAGAGTACTTGGTGGCGATCTGGACAACGGACTGCAGGTTCTGGCGAATGTTGTGCTTCATCATGGCGTCCAGGCAGTCGAGCGACTGCTCAACCGACAGCTTGCCAAAGAAGTTGGTGAACCACTCGGGGTCAAAGTCGGCCGTGCCCGGCACGTTGATGACGACGCGCTTGACGGCGGCAGGGTCCTCGTACAGGTCCAGGGCCCACTTGAAGAGACCGGCCTGCTCACAGAGCTTGGCAATGTGACCCTTGTCAAAGTGCGAGAACATCTGGTTGCTCAGGATGGCGTCGGCGACCTGCGGGGCGTTCAGCAGGTTCATCTCCAGCAGACGGGTCTGCAGATGTGCCTGCTCGGGACGGTTCTCCTTCAGTGCATCTATCAGGAAGGCAGTCACCTGGGGGAGCAGGCTCTGCGACTGGAAGACGTCGACGGCGCGCTCGAGGTCGATCAGAGGGCCGCCCTCGTTGTTGGCCAGCATCGTGGCAAACTCGACGGCCTTGTCGGGGTTGGCGCGAGCAACGTGCTGCAGCAGCTGCATGTAGTCGGGGGTGTAGCCGACCTTGGTGGCAAAGGGAATGATCTCGTTGAAGCGGTTGGCCTGGGCAAGCGAGGCAACGACCTTGTGCGGCACGTTGGCCTTGAGGTAGATGCGCAGAGCAAGGGCGAGGTCGAGCGGGCGGACCAAGTCACCCAGCTGCTCGGAGCAGAACAGCTTGTCCTCCTTGGCCCACTTCTCCAGGAGCTCGGTGCGCTTCTGGGCGACAACGGGCTGGGCCAGCTCGAGCGTCTCGGTCATGTTGAGGCCACCCTTGTCCAGGAGCATGCCAAAGTACTGCAGAATGTACGACATCTGGCCGGGCTGCTGGGGAAGACGCTTGAACTTTTCAATGGTCTCGTGGGTGCGCAAAAAGCCCTGAGGCGAGTTTGCGGCCACACGGGCAGCCTCGGAAAAGTTGCCTGCGCTGAAGAGCTGGTCAAACTTGCGCGCGTACAGAGGTTCTGCGCCAGGCAGGTCGCCCCGAGAAGCAATCTTAATGGCCAGGTCGGTGTTGGCGGGGTTCTGAAGCAGATAGGGGATGATGGTGGTCTCGTCGACCTTGACAGACAAGGTCTGGCCCTTGCGGTTGATGCCGACAACACCAGTGGAGTCGGCATCAATGGTGGACACAAAGATGGTCTCGCTCGACATGCGGTTCATGAAGATGCAGGTGCCGGTCTCAATGTCGTACAGGTGGATGAAGCCGTACTTGGTGATAAGGTAGATGATGCCGTACTTTTGCGAGACCTGGACGGCAACGGGGAAATCGTTGACGGCCTCGGCGGGGAAGTAGACATCGACAGCCTTCTTGGGGAAGGCTGGGTTGGCGTCGGGCTTGTCGATCTCGACAATGTGCAGCTTCGCGTGGGCGGCGGTGCGGACGGCGAAAACGAACAGCTTCGAGATCTGAGGAGCACCCTCCAGCTGGTATGTGGCAAAGGACGCGGCATGGCCCTCAATGGCCTGGCTGACGCCACGCTCCTTGGAGTAGAGCTGGACGGAGCCAACGACACGGCCTTGTTGCTGAGAGATGCCAACGACGGCCATCCATTTGCTGTCGGCGTCGATGCGGTAGTTGATGATCTGGCAGTTCTATGACGTGTTAGATGGAGCCGGACAAGCAGGAAAAAGTTCAAGCACGACAACTTACGCTCATTGCGGCGTTCCGCTTGAAAACCTCCACCGGGGCCTTGCCGGACTCGAAGACGTCCCAGTGGTGCACAGCGGTCTCGGTGACGAGGCCGATGGTGCTCTCGCTGATCCACTTCCAGTAGACGACATCCTCGTTTGTGGTTGCCGAGTTGAGCTTGGCCTTCTTCTCGAGGTCGAAGATCTGGAGTGTCCGTGACTGGGCGCGCAGAGCAATCACTGGGCGCGACCAGTGCATGATGGCACTGTCGGCCTTGATGCCACGTCGCATGACATTGCTGAGGTTGTGCAGGTCGACAATGACAACTTCGGGCTGGGCTGTTTCGCTCTTCTTCTCGCGGACACAAACATACCGATCGGACTCTAATGTCTGGACGGGTGTTAGCTGACAAGCTGCTATAGGTGGGCAAAGATCTTGGACGGAGGATGCAGACGTACGCAGGAGTTGAAGCCAATGGCCTGACTGTCGACACCAATCGAAGTGAGCTGGACGATCTCGCCCAGCTTGATGGGCAACGCCGCCATGGTGTCCTTTTTGTGATGCGGTAAGAAGGAAAAGAAAAAGAAAAGCTAGAGCTTCACGTTGACACGGCGAGAACAGATGCGCTGTCTGAAGAGGGTCGACAATGGACGCGTGAGCTTGACACAAAGTAGAGGGGGTAGGTGTTGGTGCTCCAGGCGACGAACAGTAAACAAAAGCTAGGCTGACGAGGGAAACGTTGGGATTTGCGGGGGTCGTCCAGTCGTTTGTCGTCAGAAAAGCTTTAGCGATGAAAGAAGGGACAAAGGCGACTACCAAGTCAAAAAGGATGAGTTGGTGATCGCTAGCTTTCCCGCAAGGAAGCGCGGGACGAGGTACGTGGCAAAAGGGGTCTGGCAAGTGAATGGCGAGAATCGAAAGTACGGAACAATCGCAAATGTAGTCAAGGAGCAGTCGGAAGAAGCTCGAGGTGATAAAAGGCCTCGAGGTCAATGCGAGCAGGAAGATGAGAAGGGAAAAAGGGTGAGAGGGCGGGAGGTGATTCGGATGCGATGGAAGATGGTAGAGGAAGGGGTGAGGAGAGGGAAGGAGCGAGAGGGAATTTGGCGTTGCAGGGAAGCAGGTGTGGAATTACGGGGCACTGTGCTCGCATTCAGTGTCTATTTACAGAAGGAACGACCTGCAGAGAAGGTCATGGCAGTGAGCGCGGCGAGCAAGAGGCATGGCTGCTCCTTCCTCTCGCCTGGCGACTGGCATGCACGGGCCACTCAGGGGTGGACAGGTAAGCTCAAGTTGAAAACCCCTGGGGTGGAGTCACGTGCAGCTAATATCAGGACGCGTGGAGTGAATGATCGCGTTCAGCTGCAGCCTAATCGGGCTGATTAGTCATTCATCTCACGTGATCTTGTATTTTGGTCGCATGAATATTGAGCTGAGCCTCTCCAAACAGGATTCTTACAAGTGAACGTAGAAACCACACATATCAGGTGCTACTACCCTGCGTCGAGATCTGCTATGATACAACGATCTGGCTGAGTTGCGTGCATGGGCAATTCGCATGGCAATAGCAAGCAGTTGTATTAGGAAGCAGGACTGTCGCTCTTGCCCGTCAACGACCAGACGTTTTGTGTCACAAAAGCTTGGCTTTTCTTCAACAGAGTCGCTCAAGCCGACATTGACCACGAATGGCGACTACTGCTTGGTACCGGTCTCTACGCATTTACATGGTCATGAAATGTCCGATCAATCATTGCGACCCTACCCACAAGAGTCCTTTTGGGACTCCCAGAGAGAAGCACCGCACCCAAGATTGTTCGAGATATAACTCGTTCTCCGTTATTTGAAAAGAAAGCTTGAAAGCGTCCTGGGAGCAACAGGTACGCCTCCGAAAAGGCGTACTAGGTCCTCGGTCCCAAATGTCATCCAATTCGTAAACGTGATTATTTGCGTTGTTCATGAAGAAGAAAGGAGGAAAGCAACAGAAAATTTTGGACTCTGCCGAGATATTTATGTGATTCAAAGTGGGGTCCTCAAAGCCTTTTATGTTGCCTGAGGCATAAAAGGTACCTTACGTACGAGTACTTGTTGCAAAAGCGGGCCCTGTCCCTGATGGGCGGTGCTATTGCTTCATCCATCCACCATAGCGACCTCGGAGCTTCACTACAGACAAGTAGCTTCAACGACAGACAACACTCCCCCGCGCCCGCATCCTCTACAAAAGATGGCCCTCCAACAGACACTCCCGCGGTTCCTGCTTCCGCAGCTGAGCTGGACGACACCGCTGATGCCGCTGTCGCACGGCAAGCTGCTGTTCCGGCTGGCGCCCGTGGCGTCGTATTCGACGACGTGCACCGCTCCGAGACGACAAGTTAGCAAGCCGACGACTGCCACTATGCCAAGGCCCCGGCCGGCTCCCTCCTCGGCACTAACTGCCGCCGGCCGTCGCGCCTTTCATGCCTCGCCCGTGCGCCGCCGCGACCACCACTTTGACACGCTCAAGTTTGTGCAGCGCCTGCAGGAGGATGGTTTTACCGAAGACCAGTCCGTGGCCATGATGAAGGTGTTGAATGATGTTATCGAGGAGAGGTGCGGCAGTCTCGATTCTCTGGATCTTTGTACCCTGCTAATAAACAGCATACAAAACTTGACGCGCACCATGGTGTTGCGCGAGGACGCGGCCAAGGCGACGTACACGCAAAAGGTGGATTTCGCCAAGCTGCGCAGCGAGCTGCTGTCGGCCGACAGCACCGAGACCAACACGACGCGCGCGGCGCACGAGCGGCTGGCCAACGACCTGGCCAAGTTCAACAACCGGCTGCGCGACGAGGTGGGCCGGACGCAGGCGAGCGTGCGTCTGGACCTGAATCTGGAAAAGGGCCGCATCCGCGAAGAGGCCGTGGGCCAGGAGCTCAAGATCAAGGAGACGGAGACCAAGATTGAGCAAGAAGTGTCGGCGCTGCGGCAGCAGCTGGAGCAGGTCAAGCTGCAGACGCTGCAGTGGCTGATGGGCGTGTGCACGGGCTTTGCGGCGCTGCTGCTGGGTGCCTGGCGGTTGCTGATGTAGAATGGGGGTGATACTGGAAGGCACAACCGATTATTGGAAGTTGTATTCTATCTTGATAAAATCTACGAAGAATCTAGCCGTCCCAGCACAGCAAAAGAAAGCAAGTGTACAGCCAACCAGCTAATACCCACGGAAAGAAACAAAACAACGATTTTTTTTGCCACCGAAAGAAACAGAACAACCGCTTCAAATCCCTAGTCAATCGTGTCGTCACGCAGCCGGAACAGCTGCGCCAGGACCTCGTCGACGCGCGCCCGCACGGCGTTGTGGTAGAGCCCGTTGCTCTCGTACATGTGCAGACTGCCCAGCTTGCTCGCCGTCTCCTTGGCCAGCGCATAGTCCACGTACATGTCGTCGATGAACGTGGCCGCATACACGGGCACCGTGTTCGCGCGCAGCTGGGCCTCGTCGTACAGGTCCTCCCACTCGGTGCGCTCGGCCAGCAGCTGGGCCGCCTCCTTCATCAGCATGAGCTCGGGGAACGTGTCAAACATGAACGGGTAGATCATCTCGCCGCTGAAATAAAAATCAGTGCCCGCCTTTTCCGGGGCAATCGTGGCCGTCGTCGTGTGGTCGACCCAGCTGTACTCGGGAAACTCGTCGCGGCCGACGCGCATGGCCGCCCAGTTGGATGCGACGCCACTGGTGCAGCAGTAGATAGCTTCATGCACCAGGCCGTACATGGGCGAGACGTCGAGCGGAAAAAACTGCTCAATGGCCGCGAGCGTCGGGCGCATCAGAAAGCCGACGCGGTCGAGGTCGGTGCGCATGCGCAGCAGCATCGAGTGCGTCGTGTCGAGGCCGTTGTGGAAGCCAAACATGTAGCCGAGCGTCATGACGCGGTGCATGGTCAGGACGCCGCCCGACGGCAGCGGCAGCTCGCCCGGCGTGGGCTGCTGGTTGTTGAGGTACGTGGCGATGCGGCGCAGCGTCTGCACGTCCTCGGGGTACTTGTTAAAGTAGGCGGCATTGCGCTGCTTGGACTTGGCGTAGGTGGCCCGGTACACGGCCTCGGGGCTCACGTTGACGGGGGCCATGCCGCCCGTAATGAAGGATTCGCGCAGGCCGTCGCTGTAAAAGGAGAGGTAGGTCAGGCTCACAAAGCCGCCAAAGGACTGGCCCATGATGGACCACTTCTTGTGCAGCGGCGGCAGGTCGGCCGTCAGGCACTTGCGCACGGCCTCGAGGTCGCGCACAATGTTGTTGGCGCGGAACTGCGCGAGGTAGTCGGCCTGGGCCTGCGGCGACCCGCGCAGCTGCAGCGTGGCCGCCGAGATGGGCGAGCTCAGACCGGTGCCACGGTAGTCGAGGAACAGCATCCGGTACCCGCGCGCCAGCATCGGCCGCAACAGCGCGTAGTCCTGCGGCTCGCGGTTGCCCATGCCGGGACCGCCTTCACAGTAGGCCAGCCATGGCTTGGCGAAAAGCTCGCGCAGAGCCTGGGGGCTGATGCCGGTCAGGCTGCCGCCAAAGATGGTGCTGCCGCAGCTGCTGCCGCCTACCTTGTTGTTGTTGTTGTTGTTGTCTTCGCTAAACTGGTGCGCGGGCACAATGGGCTTCTCGTACCGGAAGGCGGCCCGGGCAAAAAGGCGGATTTTTTCGCCGTCCGGATCGGCATAGTCCAGCGGCACGTCAAAGAAGATTTCGGCCACAAGCAGCTGCGAGGGCAATTGGTGCACGCTGCAGCTGACCAGCACGGCCGGATCTGGCTGGATCACCTTGAATGCAGGCCGTGGCATCCGGAGCTCGCTAGCACCCATTCTCGTGATCAAGGCAGCAGCAGATGTTGCGTGAGCAGGAGTCGATTATCTTGAACCTTGAAAAAGTATCAAATCAGGACAACGAGATCGACTGGCTGTGAGAGATGCAATGACGTGGCCGACTGTGCCGTAGTATCGTATGCCAATGCAGGTGAAAGCGGCTGCGTGGTGGGGTGATCTGCCTGTTAAGCTAGCATAACGCGACGACGATGGCGTCAGTTGGCTTTTATATACGGCCAGAAGTGCACATATTGCTGTCTACACGCAATCGAAACATTTAAGATCACATACTGCAATCACATGATCATAGATCGCAAAAGTTGAGATGAAAAAGGAAGGAACGTCGTCAGCTGCTGTGCCATGATCATCAGCTGTACTCGTACGCGACATCAGCTAACGTGGGGAAAGAACAACGGGTGGGTAAGAGATGCCGAATTCGGCGTAGGCAGACCCGCCAGACGGCATTATTAATCTTCCACCACGGGGCGAGCCTGATTTCAGTATTTCTTCGCCTGTGATTCACTGATCAGGCTCTCCTTATTCCTTCCTTTGCGCCTTCCCCTCCTGCTTCCTTCCTCCTGTCATCCTTGCTATTCTGTCTCACTCCTTCCTCTTCTGTCTCCTCCCTTCGACCGTATATTATTCTCATATTCTGTAACGCGTGACTCTGCAGTCATCACCTTATTTTGAGCTTCATTCTCATCTTATCTTATTCTCGGGCACATCTCTGCCCACCAGCATATTACTCTTCGATCTGCACCCCATGCCAATGGAATGAATGGTCAAAGCGAGACTGCGATATTGGTCGAGTCTTTCTGCACTCTTGCTGATGAAGTGCAATATCTGATTGACCGGAAGACAATTCTGGAGCACAAGCTGCGGTTTGCTGCCGAACAAGTGAGTATCATATTCCAGCCTGCATCTTGCACAGCCGTTGCTTTGCCATTTGCCTCTTCACTCGGTTCTCTATGATGTTTCTTTTAGCTCTAGATCTTGAGTTGCAAGGCAGCCACGATTGACGATCTATACCACTCGTCTGATGAACCTTGTTTTTCTTCTTCTTCCTTTTTCTTTTACTTTGGCATCATCTCCGTGTCGCGCACGACTAACCATGACAGTACCAGCAGCTCGCCGACAAGTATGCGCCACAGGCGCCCGAGATCTCCGAGACGCTCGCTAACCTCGAACTGCCGCCCGACCACCACGTGCCGCCCACGCCCGCGTCGTATGTGCCGCTGCCCAAACGCAGTCAGTCGGGCTGCAACCAGCACCACATTGCCCTGTTGATTCGTGACGGCCGCCGTGCCGCCCAGCAGCTGGCTGCCCAGGCAGCGCGCCCCGCCCTGCCCGACGCAAACGCAGACGCAGACGCAGACGCAGACGCAAACAGATATACAAATTCAAATCTTGCTGCTGCTGGTGGCGACGGCGCCGGCACCGGCGTCACGACAAAGTCTTCCGTCATGGAGCTAGACTTTACTGTTGAAGGCAAGAAGGGCATCCTCGACTGCCCCTTTTCTGCCGTGAAGCGCGAGCAGCAGCTGCAACGGCAGCGGCAGCAGCTGGAGCAGGAGCGGCAACAGCTGCACATTACAGGTGGCGACGGCGACGGCAACCTTGACGGCGACCTCGGCGATGGCACGGCTGCTGCAGCACCAGTGGCAACGGGCGGCCCTGGCGTGGACAACAACACTAGTAATCATAATAAAAGCACCGTAGCCAAAGGGGAAGGGCCCGGGCCCGGCCCAGCACCGCACGACGCGACGGACCCCATCTGCTCGGCCATGGAGGACACGACGTCGCAGCACGCGCCATCGAGTGGCGGCGGCGCGACACGGTGTCCGATCCGGTTCCTCAACCAGCACTCGCCGGAAGTGGTGGCCAGCTACGTGGAGAAGCACAAGCACGAGCTGCCGCGCAGCCACGCCATCTGCCTGCGGCGGTACAACAAGAACGAGGAGCAGACGCGCAAGATCGACGCCAAGTATGGCAGCCTCGTCAATATGATCTCGGGGCTCGGGCAGTTCCACCAGCCCATGCTGGCGCAACCCGGTGCTGGTGCCGGTGGCGGCGACGAGGACGCAGAGGACGCCGTGGACCGGGCAGCCTTGAACCGAGACTCGCACGAGCGTGTCAAGGACTGGGCGAATGGTGTGTCTGACGGGGTTGGCGAAGCCGATGCCGGCAACAATATCGCAGACGCAGCAGCAGCCGACAAGCCGAGCCATGCCGACAACGGCGACGACAACACGGAACTGGACCGCGAGGGCCGCTTTGACCGGCCCTTGAAAGAGGTGCGCGTGGGCGAGTCGCCGAGCCGGCCGTGGGGCATTGCCGTGCCGGTGTCGGCGATGCCATACACCGCGACGAAGCCCCCGTTGTCACCGCCGGCAGGCCCAGTCCGGGTACCAAGCCCCGTTCGTGCGTCGAGCCCTGTCGGTGCCGCACCGCCGTCGGCCAAGGCCGCAGCCGCAGCCGAGCCAGCCCGCAAGTGTCCCTTTGATCACAGCAAGTTTGGCATAGGTGCCGGTCCACCGCCGGGCCACGCGGCGGTCGATGTGCCAATGCTTGGAAAGACAGCGACGCCGGACGTTGCCAGTGCCGTGGCAGCCGCCCAGACCGAGCGGCCGGCGGCCCCGGCCGAGCAGCAGCCCTCGGGCTTTGCATCGATGCCTCAAATGTCGCAGACAACACAGATCCCGTCGTCGGCCGGCGGCCCCCCCGCCGACATGCCACCCAAGCCGTACCAGCAGCGGCAGTACGCCCACTACCCGCACGAGCAGACGCAGCCTGTCTTTATGAACCTCCCGCCCAAGCCAGCCGCAGACGGCCACCCCGTGCAAGCGGGTGCTGGTGGCCCTGCTGCTCCAGCCATGGTGTTTACGGGGCCGGTATTTATCGGCTACCCCATGGAGCAGGCGATTCAGTTCATGCAGCACTTTCAAGGGACGCAGCGGTAGTCCTGGCCCTGACTGCTACGATCACTGCGACACAGCCTTTTGGTGATTTCTGTCTATTACCGCTACAATTTGTTTTGATACGACTCATGCGCGACGATACCTCAGTTTGCTTTCTTCTGCTTTTCGTTCTTCTGCCGGGTTATTCAGCGATGGCGTTGTTTTCTTTCTTCATTCTTCTTCTACATCTTTGATTACTTGTTGTTGGCTATAACCTCCCTAGCGGCATAACCTGTTGTTGTATGATACTTTACATAGCACACCAATACTTTTTTGATTCTTGAGCATTAGGCAGTGAAGGGTGTAAACAATTGGTAAACCGCTTAAGTTATGACAAATGAAAGCTAATGAGGCCGCAAGGCAGATGATGCAAGACAAAAAACACGCAAACCCATGATCTAATCCCAAAAAAACAAAGACAAACTGGTGTATGACCCAAAAAACAAAGGAAAACAAAAACAAAACAAAACAAAAAAACAAAAGAAAAAGGCTAGCGCTTCGCCAGGTCCCCGTCGTCGCTCTCGTCGTGGTACGATGTGCGCGACGGCTGCTGCTGCTGCTGCTGCTGCGGCGCCGAATCGCCGCCGGACCCCGTGCCGTCGCCGTCGGCAAAGTGATCGGCCGCCCACAGCGAGATGTCGTCGTCGTCCATGAGCGCCGCCACGTCGGCGTCCTCGGGGTCCATCAGGGGTGCTGTGTTGTAGTCGTCCATGTCCTCGTCGGCGTAGACGCCAGGCGGGCGAGTCGCCGGGGAAACACCATGGCCGTCAAGACCTTGCTCCCCTTGCTCCTCCGCCAGCTGGATCTCGGCCGCTCGCGCCATGGTGCGCCGGAAGATAAACAGGCCCACGCCCAGCCCGACCATGCCAAACACGGCCATGCTCATGTAGTTGAGCGCTTTCGCGCCCGCCGACATGCTGTCGCCGTCGGCGGCCAGGCGCGCCAGGCGGCTGCCGATAAAGACATGCACCAGCAGCTTGGGACTCGCCAGCGCCGTGCTGGCCGCAAAGCTCGCGGGGGTGATGCTGGGGATCGTCGCCAGAAACCCGTTGCTCAGACTGTAGGGCAAGGGACAGAACCGCACGGCCGACAGCACGACGAGCCCGTCGTGGTGCAGCACCTGCGACAGCGCGACAAAGCGGTGGTCGTGGCCCACGAGCCGGTCGACGTAGCCGCTGAGCACGCCGCGGCTCGCATAAAAGGCGGCCAGACTACCCGCGACATTGGCCGACGCCGCAATGGGCCAACCCCAGGGGAAGCCGTACACCAATCCGGCGACGGTGCAGGCGGTGCTGTACCCAATGATCGGGGGGAAACCAGTGGCAAAAATCATGAGCCACACGAGGATCCAGCCGCCTGGCAAATCGTGCCAGCCTTTCGCCATGGGGCCGAGCGCGGCAAAGATGCGGTGGCTGTAGACGAGGGCCAGCAGGGCCAGCGTGCAGGCGACGACACCCGCCACCGTGGCCAGCGCGCGGTGCAGCGGCGACAGGCGAATGTAGTAGGCGAGGGCGTGGTGGGCGGAGGTCTGGGCCCAGCGCAGCAGGGCGGCGGCGGCCTGGGATGCCGTGGCCACAGCACCGCGGAGGCCTCCTTGGGTGGTGATGCCGTTGATGCTGTTCGCTGTCGAGTAGCCGCCCCCACGCGACAGAGCGCGGTGGTTCCGCGTGCTGCGGCTGCCGCTGCCGCTGCCAAAGCTGCTGCGGAAGCTGTCGGGCCGGCGGAGGTCGCTGCTCACGCGGCCGAGCGGGCCGGGGCCGGGGTCGGGGCTCAGGCTGCTGCTGCTGAGGTTTGGCGGACTCATAGCGGCGGCGAAGCGGGAGGCGGCAGCAGCGGCGGGCGGACTGGCGGAGCGGTAAGAAGGGGGGCTCGTGCTCATGACGGGAGGTGTTGGAGAACGGTGTAGGGAATTCGGTGTAGGTCGACGGAGGTCGGTGGTTCGTAGGGAAGCTGGAGAGGAGGTATTGGTTGAGAGGTCGATTGAGGAACACGCATTCGACGACGTCAAAAGTTGTTGACGAGATGACAGACCGATAATCTGTCGATGCAGAGTCGAACAATGCTAATGCTGAAACACAAAACTCGTACGGAGTACGGGTCGCCTGTTGTTGCTGCCAGAGAGTTTAACAGGGTTGAGGCTGCAGCGGAGCTGGCGCCCCAGGCGCGGTACGTACGGTACTGAATACGTATTCGGCTCGTGATGGTTAGTCATTTTGTTAGTCATGTTTGCTATTTGTCTCGGGCCAAAGACCGGTCCAGGCCTGCTAAAAATAGGCGCTAACTGGTAGGAGTGGGGCAACGTGTAAGTGAGGAAGATGCATACGAACTACAGTTTAGAGTTAACGATGGGAAGATGAGAAGAAGAATAACCAAGAGAGTTGAATTGCTAACAAAAATGCCAAGAAATCAAACAACATCGCTCCGCTCGTACCCCCCCGGTCGGGCCAGCGGTTGAGCTACGGGACTGCCGGCTTTGCTCTCACCCACAAACGGGTTGGCATCGACCTTTTGGTCCAGGTTGCCCAGCGTGTGGTTGACGCCCCGGTGGCCCGCCTCGTCGGCCCGGATGTACAGCAGCAGGTCGCGCATCGTGCGCCGGCCCTCGGGCATCTTCCAGTAGGTCACGGCCATCTCGGGCACTTGAAACCCGGGGTCCGTCCATTGGGGAGTGCCGCCCGCCTCCATCTCCGCCAGGCACCGCGTGTACGTGTGCACGGCCTCCTCCTCGAGGTAGCCCACAAACCGGTGGCACACGCGCGGGTTCACAAGGTACCCCACAAACATGGCATTAAAGTACACGCCCTGCGCGCCCAAAATCATGAGCTTCATGAACCAGCCTGGTTTACCGTACAACGTCATAAACGTCATCAAGTGCATGCGCTCATTGTACGACTCCTCCAGCAGCGTCTCGATCCAGCCATTGTCGCGCTGCAGCCGGCGGATCGAGTGCAGGTGGCGCAGCATGCCGGCCACCATGCCGGGCACGCCGGCAATGGACTCGAGAAAGATGAAGCGCGTCAGCCACTGCGCTTCGGTGAGTGGTCGGTTGTTGCCGGCGGTGGACTGGTGGCTCTGGTCGCGCCGCAGACCCGTGGCCGTGTCCATGCCCCAGCGGCACAGGCGCATGAGCCGCCATGCGATGTGGTCGCCAACAGTCTCGGGCGGACGGTGACCGGGCGTGACGGCAAGCATCTCGGCCTCGGTGTAGCCGTGATGGGGCCATGCGGGCCGGGTCGTGCGGACGGCGGCCGTGGTGGAAAGGGGCGACGACGCAGCGTATCGTAGAGACGGGCAAATGACGGGGAGGGCTGCGCGGGCCAGCTGTCGGCCGAAAAAGGGCTGGCCCAGGACGCCGAGGGCGCGAGGTGTGGTCCTAGCGGCGGTCATTATTGGTGATAATGGGTTTTTGTATGAGCTACTAATATAATAGAGAAGCAGTGGCGGCATCATCAAGTTTATATCTGCTTTATATCTGCTCCTTGTGCAGGCACATGTGAATCACGGCTCGGCGAAAACGAACAGCAGCGATCGAGGGTGAGCCGGCACTCGGTAACTACTTGCAGTTGCATCTGCCTGTGAGTTGGCAAAAAAGATACAAAACACGGCAAAAACACGGAAAGAGTACACTCGTCCTACCACCCAGATGCCGGTTGACCGAACCAAGAGCGAGATCCCGAGAAGACAACAGCCTGCAGCCGTCTCGGGCTGGGCACCAAGCATGGTAGACGAGAAGAACAATCGCAAGCTAGAAATCGTGAGCAAGAAACGACGACATGAAGAAAACAACCCGGCATTGAAATGGACTCAGTGAGTCAGTTGTTGTACAGAATATCTTCAGCCTCGTGTAAGTCGTTGGACAAAGTCAAACTGGGGTCAGGTGATTGGCAGGCCGGGCTCGTTCGGGATTTGGCAGTCTTGGAGAGCAGGCAACAGCAGATAGTCAGACCGTTTTCTTTTCGTCTGTAATATTCGGGACGTTTTTGGTCTATTGAAGTCACGGGACGTGAAGATAACACTGTTGTTGACTCTTTTACTGGAAAGCATTTTCTCGGTTATTTTCGGCTATTGTCTTTTCCTTCTTTTTATTTTCCTTGCAGCTTTTCATTTGATCCGTTGATTTCCAGTTCCCTCTTCTCTTTTTTTTCTGAGAGTAAGTCGTATTTCAGGCAGCCTATGTTCTACATACGAGTGCATGGAGTCATGGAGTCATGGAGTCATGGATGAAATACTGAGTAGACAAAAGAGGAGGAGACGAGAAATACTCGAAGAGAAGCACGTCCGAGTTTGCAGGGACTAGCGCCAAGACAATTACCGAATTCAAACAGTCTCGGAAGCCGCACGGACAATGACCATGACATCATACCTGCCCTCTCCGCAAAGCAAGCAGCTGCGTGCGGGTCGCGGTTGTCGAGGAATGATGATGCAGAAGGAACGTCCAGGTCTGTCGCAGAGAAATGGTAGCCTGGGGATAAGGGAAGAACGTCCACGCCTCGTCGAGGAAAGATAACCCGGATCAGGAAAGAACGTCCACATCATGGCCGGTTGTATTAATCATCATCTGCTTGGCCAGACGGTTATCAGGACTTTTTATCCAAGAGGGCAGACGTCTACTAAACTTTTATCCAAAAAGCAGACATCTACTGAACTTTCAATCCAAAGGGCCAACGTCTATCAGGACTTTCTATCCAAAAGAGGCATTGCCAAGCAGAAATGGCTTGCATCGAGGTACTAATGAAAGGCTCACTAGAAGAGGCTCGTATCAAGAGGCCGTATCAAGAATCTACTCTGACTAGCTACATCTCCAGCATCGGCGTCGGCTCGTGGCTGGTCGGCCCGTGCTGTCGGTATCCTGCACTCGTAGAATATTTGACAATGCCGCGGCTTATGGCCATTGAACCATGCAAATACGGCATGGGCATGCGACTGCGGCGACCTCGGATCTGCCAGCTGGACCCAAGCTTGTGGTGACCGTGCCCTTTCTCCGACGGCAGATCGGCACAGCGGACTGCAGATCAGACAAGAAAATCAGCAATAATTCGCTTAAAAGAAACAATGCTGCGAGACAAGCTTGGGGTATTTTCATCTAGTCGATCACAGAGCTCTGCGGCTGACAGTATTCCTACGAGGACTCGTACCAAAAGAAACCGGTGGGAGATCGCCGTATCGACTATCGGGACTATATGCCCTTTTCTGGACAATTGATTCGTTCTCGGAGCTAGGCCGCGTTGCTTCTAGAGGGACCTCACCGCTGGAGACAGCCTTATCTCGTAGTGAATCAGTTTGCTCTTGGGTATTACGTCCTTTGTTGAGGTGATTATCGTCCTTTGTGGAATTCTTGCTTTTTTTCTCTTTCGTTTTCCCCGTTTTTTTTTTCCTTTCCCAATTCAATTTTTTACACAAATATAATTTTCTTGCACCATCTGCCGAAATCCCTCAGATAAGATGCCGGGTTTTGCCCCGGTGTCGAGCGCCGGCGACGCGGCTGGGGGGGGGGGGGGGCCCAAGCCCGCTACGGCCGGTTAGCTAAGCTCGCTGTATGAGTACTCAATGTAGCTTATCTCTGCTGCTGATCGCCGCCAACCAGCTTTCCTATCTCCGCTTCCCTGGATGTCTGCCCGCGCGCATTGGGACATCCACATCCACCTTGCACCTCGTGGCGAGAAACTGTACGAGTAGTCGTATATCCGGATATGCTTTTTGGATTGCTCCATGACTGGTGGATCGTCACCGGAGCCCGGATGCAGCCACGCTTGAGCTGTCTGTAGATATAAGGCAGGCTGTCCCACCCGAGATGAGGCTTGATTTTTAAGCTTTCCCTTCACCTCCCTAATCTTTCCCTCTCTTCAATCAACACCCCCCCACCATGAAGCTCTCTGGCCTGCTCGCGCTCGGGCTGCTGGCTGCTGTCCAGGATGTGGCGGCGGCCCCGACCAACAAGGCCATCAAGCAGGGCAAGGCCCACGGCCGCAAGGCCATGGTCGACATGATCAACGGCAAGGCCAAGGCCAAGCATGCGTCGGCCAGCAGCAATGCGACGGCTTCCTGCTCGAATAGCAGTGCAGCCGCAATCAAGGCGCCGCACGACAACGTCTGGGCACCGCTGACGGGGCCCGAGGCGTCGTCGGTGGTCAGCTGGCTGTTTGCGCAGCCGGAGCTCAACCTGACGCAGACCGAGAACGCTACGGCCTGGGACAATACGATTTTGCTCGTGGAGCTGCTGATGCCCAACAAGTCGGACGTGCTGCCGTACCTCGCAGACCCGACGACGGCGTCTGCGCCGACGCGGTACGCCCACGTCGTGCTCGACAACCGCGCGACGGAGGAGCCCAACTTTCAGGATTTGATCGTCGGCCCGCTGCCACTCGACAATACTACTGCTACGTCCTGGGCGCCTCTTACCTTCCCCTACAACAAAAACAACAACACGGGCCGCGTGCGCAACCTGGGCGCCGACGACGACGCGCTGTACGCCGACTGGCTGTATGTGATTGCGGCGTCGGTCGCCGACATCACGCTCGACCTGTGGAACGGCACCGTCATGGGCCTGGACAACGACACGCTCGACGTCTTTGGCATTGACCCGCTGTGGCAGGAGGCCGACGGCCGCATCATCCGCTGGGATACGTTCTGGAACGTGCCGACGACCGAGTTTGACGCCGAGACGCTGCTGCCGCTGGGCCTGTTTTTCAAGTCGGACGTGACGGGCCGCGACCCCAGCCAGTGGTCGCTCGAGGGTTGGCTCTACAATGATGTGTTTTATGCGACTACAGAAGAATTCCGCGCCGCCTACTGGTCGCCTGGTTTCGTCAAAAACAAGCCCAATGTCGACGGCAGCTGGGCACACACCGACCAGCAGGGCCCCAAGGAAGCCTACGACACCCAGTACCCGCCGACCATGGTGCAGCCGGCCGGCGCGCGCTATGCCGTCGACAAGACGCAAAACTATGTCGAGTGGATGGGTTTTAGTTTTTACATTTCGTTCAACCGCGACACGGGCATGGCCCTGCACGACATTCGGTTCCGCGGCGAGCGCGTGCTGTACGAGCTGGGCCTGCAAGAAGCCCTGGCGCACTATGCCGGCAACGACCCGGTGCAGTCGGGCACGTCGTACCTCGACACCTTTTACGGCTTTGGGCCCTATGCGTTTGAGCTGGTGCCCGGTTATGACTGCCCTGCGTATGCGACTTTTTTGAACTCGAGCTTTTACATTGCCGAGACGACGCACACGCACGTCAGCTCCATTTGTCTGTTTGAGTACGACGCCGACTATGCCATGCAGCGCCACAGCACGAGCTCGTACGTGTCCGTCACCAAGAACACGTACTTTGTCGTGCGCAGCGTGTCGACCGTCGGCAACTACGACTACACGTTTACCTATACTTTTTTCATTGACGGCAGCATCGCCGTCGAGGTGCGCGCCTCGGGCTACATCCAGTCGGCCTACTATGCCCACAACGACGACTACGGCTACCAGATCCACGACGCGCTGTCGGGCAGCATGCACGACCACGTGCTCAACTTTAAAGCCGACTTTGACCTGCTGGGCGTCAACAACACCATTCAGTTTATGAGCAACGTGGCCACGTCCGAGGTGTACCCTTGGTCCGGTGGCAAAGCCCGCAACACCATGAAGGTGAAGCGGTCCTTGCTCGAAACGGAAGACGACGCGCGCTTCAACTGGGAGGGCAATGCCCAGACCCAGGTGCTCGTGATCAACCAGGACAAGCCAAACAAGTACGGCAACCCGAGGGGGTACCGCGTGCTGCCCTACACGGGCACGGCTCACCTGACGGTCGAGGGTTCCAGCAACTTGGGCAACGCGGCACACTGGGCCGAGCACGACATTATGGTGACGCGCCAAAAGGACACGGAGCCGCGCGTCGCGCACGCCTACAACAGCCAGGACGTCGAGGACCCGCCCGTGGATTTCAGTAAGTTTTTCGATGGCGAGAGCCTCGTGCAGCAGGACCTGGTGCTGTGGCTCAACCTGGGCATGCACCACGTGCCGCACACGGGCGACCTGCCCAACACGGTGATGACGACGGCGCACAGCGGCATCCAGTTCATGCCGTCCAACTTCTTGGCAGGGGACGCCAGCCGCGCGACGACGGGCCAGGTGCGCATCGAGTACGACGACGGCGTCACGAGCAAGGTCGAGACGTTTGGCGCCAGGGACACGGCGTGCGGGCTGGACTTTGCGCCGGCGGAGCCGGACCTGTATGGGTACACGGGCGACGTGGTGATTCGCAAGTTTCCGTACGATCCCAACACGCCGTGGTTTGAGACGGACAGTATAGTGTAGTATAGGTGGGATATAATTGAATAATTAGATAATTGAATAATCAAATAATAGTCATTGGATATAATAACAAAGCAAATGGAAATCAGTGAGAGTAAGAGTAGTATTAAAGAGAATCAAAGAGAAAAAAAACTAGAAAAAAAAAAAGGTGAACGAGAGGGAAAAAAGGAAAGAGAGAGGAAAAAAAAAAACGAAAAGTAAAAGAAAACCAAAGACAAAAAAGACTACCCACCAAAGTCCAAAAAATGGGGCAACTCGGGATCGAACCGAGGACCTTCAGATCTTCAGTCTGACGCTCTCCCAACTGAGCCATTGCCCCGTTTTGTATATCCACCAGCGTCGTACCTGCTCTCATAAGGCGGAGGGCGGGAGGTCGCGACCCGCTGTCGCATCCGAATGCGGCATACGTCGGATTTAAGTATTTTATTCTTTTATTCTTTATTCACAAAATCTACGATGCAGGTCCCCACATTCGACGCCCCTCCTTCAGGTTCCTTTTCGTTTTGTCTTTTTTCCAACACATCCAGTCTGCTTGCGAATACTTGTGAATACTCTACGGGAATCTTTTGAGACCTTTTAAATTGATATTTTCTTTTTCTCCTAAACTCGACAACCAACCCGATCAACACATCCATCAGTCACTACAAAATGGCAAAGGACTGGGGTAAGCGACGACCCCTCTATTTACATGCGCAAAAAGAAAAGAAAAGAAACAGACGGACAGACAAAAGCTAACCCCCCCCCCAGACGAAGAGTCCAGCGGCTCCGAAGAGTCCGCCAGCGAGGCCGGCTCCAACGCCGCGCCCGCCGCCGTGCCCGCCGCCCTGCTGCGCCGCACCAACAAGTTTGACGACGAAGAAGACGGTGCGGGCGACGTGCTCGACTCGTGGGACGCCGACGACGACTCCGAGGCCGAGCGCGAAAAGGCGAAAAAAGCCGCCGAGGCCAAAGCCAAAGCCGCTGCGGCGGCCGCGGCCAACAAGAAACCCAAGGGCCTGCGCATCGCCAGCCACGTCGCCGACCGCGCGCGCCAGCAGGCCGAGCTCGAGGAGGCCCAGAAGCTGCGGGCCGGCGAGACCGAGGCCCAGCGCCGCGACCGGCTGCGGCGCAGCGAGCAAGAAGCCGACCTGCAGCACGCGGCCGACATGTTTGGCGATGTCGGCCTGTCGGCCGGGTCGGGCTCGGGCACGCGCAAGTCGGGCAGTGCCCTGAAAGCATCGGCCGTGCCCCTCGACGCCAGCGATCCCAGCAAGACCATCGACCTGAGCGCGCTTCCCTTATTGAACCCAGTCACCAAGGCGCAGTTTGACAAGCTGCTGCAGACGCTGGGCCCTGTTCTGAGCGCGCACGCCAACAAGGGGCCCTACGTGCTGTTTGCGCAGGAGCTGGCGCGCGAGCTGTGCAAGGGTTTGCCGAGCGACCAGATCAAGAAAATCAACAGCTCGCTGACGACGCTGGCCAACGACAAGCTGCGCGAGGAAAAGGCGGCGGAAAAGGGCGGCAAGAAGACCAAGGCGGCCAAGACCAAGACGACGCTGGCGATTGGGCGGCCGACGGAGATTGACACGGGCAACTATGACGACGGCGACTATGGAGAGTGAGTGTTTTCCTTTTTCCTTTTTTCGCGGGGCGATGAATGATGCATGCTAACAAGACAGTGACGACTTTATGTAGGAGGAGGGCTGGATAGACGACGGGCAGGCGACGGAACGACGACAGAACGACGACGGAATACGGATGGAAAGACGGCCGGAGTAAAAGTACGAGCAGGCAGCTTGTTTATAATTGTTTGTTTATTGTTTATTTATTGTTTATTTATTGTTTATTTATTGTTTTACTTGGTGGACACAATGTATGGGCTTGTCTCCGTCGTGAGGCTTGTGTATATCAGAGTTGTCTTTGCATAGCATTGCTTTAAGAATAAACGAGCACGCACTCACAGATTCGTTTGATTTGATTATTTGATTAACTTGATTTCTATTGACTGATCTGGCATGATCATTATTGTTTGCTTGTTCTTGTATGCTTGTTCTTGTATGCTTGTTCTTGTTTGATTATTTGTTAGGCTTATTTGATTTCTTATTGATTATTTTAGGTTGCTCGTTGCTCGTTGATTTATTCTGTTATTCGTATATTCACTGCTGCTCATAGAAAAGTGAAGATGTTCCTACATTCCCGCCCATCCCAGGCCATGGGAATTATGCAAAAGCCTGCCCGTCGCCATGCAAAGCCGTCAACGCCTTTCGCTCCGTAGTCCTACAGCGCCGGCAGAAACAAACAAGGAAAAACATAAAAACAAAGACAAAAAAAAAAGAGAGATTACAACAAATCACCCGCTACCCCCGCCAGCAGCGCCTGCACCACCATGCTCAGCGTCCAAAAGCCAACTTTTTTCAGCCGCCGCACGCGCGACTGCTGGTCCTCGACGTCGTGCGCAAACGCCGCGTACACCTCGGCCGACAGGTCGTCCATGAGGCCGCAGTCGTAGAGCGTCCAGCTGCCGTCAAAGTCGGACAGGTGCTTGACGACGCGGCAGCTGATGGGGATGTAGGTGCGCTTGGCGTTCATGTAGGCGACAATGGGCCGGATCAGCGCCGCGTTGACGTACGACTGGGCGCGCGTCTGGCCGAGTGCGCTGGACGCGGGGAAAAACGGCACGGCGGCGCGGATGTCGTTGAGGTGCAGGCGCAGGTCCATGACGACGTACTGGGGAGGGGGGGCGGTGGCAGGGGGAGGGGGGGGAGGGGGAATTAGCGAAGCTGAGGCAGAAGAGGAAGAAATCGTTGCTGCCTCCTCCTCCACCTCCACGTTTGCATTCGCCTCGCCCTCGCGACTCCCATAGTTGCCGTCGAGAATGCGAATGTACCGGTTGCTCGTCACGGCCTCCTCCATCTTGTCATAGAAATCGGTGACCACCCGCGCCAGCCCGTCGTCCGGATCCGCCGGCAGCATCACGTCGGCCACGATATCAACATTGCCCTCGTAGATCCAGCCAAAGGGGCCCGGGTCGCCGCGGTTCAGGTGGTCAATCTTGAGCGCGTCGATGCGCAGCCGCGAAAACTTTTTCCACGCCAGCGCCGCCTCCTCCTCCTCGGGCAGCGACGACGATGACGATGACACTGACTGCTTCTGCACGGCCGGGTTGCTGATATTGTTGTGGCTGCTGTCGACAATCACACTGGGCAGCATCGTCGGGTGGTGGTGGTGCTGCATCTGGCGCGGGTGAATTGTGAAGAGTGACCCGTCAAAGGACCCGGACACGTGGTTGGCCGACAGGAAATCATAAAACATGTAGTGCTTGCGGAACTGGGGCAGTTCACACGAGAAGATGGACGCCGAAAACGGCCGGAACCCGTCGGGCTGCAGCACGGTCACGAGCAGGTCCTCGAGCTTGAAGCGCTCAATCTCAAAGTCGCCCGGCAGATGCTCGTGGCGATAGGAAAAGGGGTCAAAGGGCCCCGGGCCCCATTGCACGTGCGTGCGGTCAATGACGCCGCGCACGCCGCGCACCTCGACGTCCTTGAGCGGGCCGCGCCCGTTCCACCACTTGTAAAAGGACAGCGTGACGTCGACGCTGTTGATGGTGACGTCAAACTGCGTGTAGTTGCCGTCGTCGCCGTCGTCGTCGTCGCCCTCCCTAAGTTCATGATCGTCGTGGTCACGCTCCGCGAGCATGTCCCCCTGGTCGTGCGTGTGGCGTGCTGCCGCTGCCGCAAACGCCGCCGCTGCGCTGCTCGACGGCGAACCTTTACTGACGGACGACGTGCGCTGACCGGGCCGCCGCGACACAAAGACGTTGCGGAACGTGATGACGCCGTTTTTCCACTTGGGCACAATGGCCGACTCAAAGATGACTGTGACGCCCGCCGACTGCGTCAGGTAGTCGCCCACCCACTTGGCCAGCTTCTCCTGCGCGAAAACCGTGTTGATGGTCAGGATCACAAGCGACACAAACGTCGTCGTGCCCACGAGAATCCACACGAGGTGGCCCAGCATGAACCACGACAAGAACGCGCCCCATTCGTCGGCGTTCCACGGCCGCATGCTGCGGATCGTCAGCCACTTGAGCCGCACCTTGAGCCGCTGCGAGAAGCCGTTGGCCGCGGCGAGCAGCTCCTCTTTTGTTGGCCGGTGCGGGATCTTGGGCAGGTGTGTCTGGATGTATTTGTGCATGGAGGTGGCAATCGACTCGGGATCTTCGTGGGGGTGTGGTGGGTCGGAGCTGTCATGCGGTCTGTGCTGGGATGGCTGATTCGAGCTGCTGCTGTGAGGACTGCTGCCGTCGGGACTGCTGTTTTCTGGCTTGCTGCTCTTGTACCGTCGTGTCTCGGCATTCCAGGTAGCCCTGCGGACACTGCAGCTGACCCCAAAAGGCCTCCTTGATGGTAATCGGTCGCTCCCAAACGTGTGCCGCATCAAATGGCCCACCATGGTCGTCGTCGGCGTCCTCGATTTGTGCTTGTGCGCCACGCCGTTGCCGCCCGTTAGCGCCGAGTCAGCTGCCGCCGTGCACGCCTGGGCCACGACCGTCGACGGCGGCGGCGTGGCCGGCGAGCTGAGCCCCCCCAGCAGCAGCAGTCCACCCGATGTGCAGCTGCGGCGCACGTGAGCCGACGGAGGGGGGTGGTGGAGGATAAGGTGCGAAGAGTTTGCTGGTGCCGACCAGAGCCGCCGACCGGCCAGAAACGAAAACGAAGACGAAAAGGACCGCCGCGCCGCCGCCGCCGCCGACGCCGACGCCCAGAAGCGACGGCCCAGCTGATGGGCCGATGCAGAGCTAGACGGCATCTTGCATGATTCGGGGGTGGTTGGAATAAAAGAGGGAGAGAAGAAGAGAAGAAGAAGAATAGGAGGAGAGGAGGAGGAGAGGAGGGGTTGTCAGCTGTCCGACTAAACGACCCAGGTCATGTTCGCTGTAGAACTGCAAAAACGCTCTCGGCAGACGCGCCGCTACCGTTTGTCGCAAAGGGTAGGGAGTGGTCGTGTTGCGTTGGTCGGTGGACAGCGAGTTGCGTCTCTAGCAAAAACGATGACGAAAGGGTGGGAGAATGGTGCAAAAAAAGAATGCGCAAAGCATGGCGCGGAGAATTTGGCGGCTGCCGGCCGGCCTATTATCTTGTAGTGGTAGTGCCTTGAGTACTACTGAGTACTGCGGTATGTCCACTGTAGCGGACGCCTGGACTATGCGGGGGGAGGGCCAGAAAAGAAAACTCGTAGGAAAAACAGTGGGGGAAGAGCTAGGTCAAAGGCGGTGAAGCAGATAAGACATGCGATAAGACATTTTGACGGCGCGGTGCTAAAAAGACCCCTCTATTGGATAGGTGCACGGTGTGGTGCAGCTGGGCGTTGTTCTCGATAAAGTGCTATTGCAACGGTTTGGTAGGTCCACTGCCGCCATCTTTGCACAGCTGCCATTGGCCTGTGCGTGTTAGTCTCTCAATCCGGCTAGTGGGCGTGCTCAAAACGTATAGATGCACGCCCCAACGAGGGGATGGAGAAAAAATTATTGCGGGACGCAAAAAAAGAGTTGGACATGACCGCCTTGGACGCAGACGACGAGCAACGCAAAGCAGTATTCGATACATCAAATACAGACAAATACATCGCATACAGACAAACACGCACGCAAAGACGAAAAGACACACACACACAAGGCCGCCACCATGCCTGCACCAACCGCCGTCCTCAAGGCGCCGACCGAGGTCGAAGACACGCAGCCGAGTATGTCACAGCAAAGGGAACTCGAACGAACGAAATAAAAGAGAGAGAAAGAAAGAAAGAAAGAAAAGCTGACCATTAGTGATTGACGTCGACGAGGAGACGGACAACGTCTTTGATGCCGCCGCCGCCGCCGATGGTGCGGTTCAGCCGCTCGCCGAGGCATATGCCAAAAACGACGGCACCACCGCCGGCACCGCCGCCGAACCCGTCGGCTCCATGGACGTCGACGAGGAGTCGCGCCCCAAGTTCCCCGTCGCGCGCGATGCCGACGGCGTCGTCCACCGCGAGACGCGCAAAGTGCCCGTGCCGCCGCACCGCATGACGCCGCTCAAGGCCGCGTGGCCCAAGATCTACACGCCGCTGATCCGCGACCTCAAGCTGCAGGTGCGCATGAACATCCGGTCCAAGTCGGTCGAGCTGCGCACGTCGCCCAGCACGACCGAGACGGGCGCGCTGCAGCGCGGCGAGGACTTTGTGCGGGCCTACACGATGGGCTTTGACATTGAGGATGCCATTGCGATTCTGCGGTTGGACGGGGTATGTTTTTTTTTCTTTCTTTACCTTTTCGAACGGCCCTGCTAATGACAGATCTTCATTCAATCTTTCGAAATCAAAGACGTCAAGACGCTCGAGGGCGACCACTTGTCGCGCGCCGTGGGCCGCATCGTCGGCAAGGACGGGCGCACCAAGCACGTCATCGAGAACACGACCAAGACGCGCATTGTCGTGGCGGGCGGCAGCAAGATCCACATCATGGGCGGCTTCAAGCAGATTGGCATTGCGCGCGAGACGATTGTCAGCTTAATGTATGTTCTTCTCTCTTTCTCGATAATCAAAGCTTTTACTAACCAACAGTCTGGGCAAACCGCCGGGCAAGGTGTACAACAACATGCGCATCATCAGCCAGCGGCTCAAGGAGCGGTTCTAGATTTGGTTGTTTTGGCTGTTTTGGCTGTTTTATGGTTTGATTGTTTGACTGTTTGATGATTTGATTGTGCTGTTTTGATTTTGATTCCTGCTCATGGTTGCTTCGGACATTACGGAACGACGGCTGGGTGTTTGTTTGGTGGCGTTATATTGTCTTTTTTTTCTTTTTACATCGTTTCCTTTTCACATGGACGTATCAAAAGCATGTTCTGCCTTCTACGAGTACCTGACCTCTGCTTGCCTTTGAATAGAATGTACAAGGGATATCATGATCATACAAATCATTATAATACAGTGACGAGAAAAAAAGAGAAGGAGAAAGAGAAAGAGAAAGAAAGACAAATAAAAAAGACAAAAATCAACTGATATGCACCTCCACGCAGTCCATGTCCTCCATGGCGGCCTCGCCTACCGTCGTCTCGTCGTCCAGCTGCTCGCCGTCCATCCAGATCGTAATCGTCTTGTCCGCCGCAATGCCTCGCTGGATGGAAAACGCCTGCACCAGCGTGCCAATCGTCGTGTCGCTGTGCGCCGTGACGCTGAGCTTTTCGTGGTCGCGCGAGGCTAGTACCAGTCGGATTTTGTCGGGGGGTTGTTGACTGCCGGGGCGGGTGCCAGTTCCTGTGCTCCCTTGTGTCCGCCCCTCCTCCGTTTCGTCGTCGTCATCATCACTCTCCATCTCCTCGCCCATGTTGCGCCGCCGTCGCTTCTCCTGGTCGCGCACATACTGCTCGTACAGCTCCTCGGTCCAGATCTCAATGTGCAGGCCGCCCGACACAAATCCGCCCGACACCTTGCCGGGGGTCGTTGTGGTACCCCCGCCACCACCACCCAGACTGTCCAACCCGCTCTTCCCGTGAAAGCGCCCCTTGCTGTCGGGCTGCAGCTTGAGCGTCAGCCCCGTTGTGAAATCGTAAATCTTGGCGCCCTTCCACGTCAGCAGCACCGTCTTGGCCAGGTACGACGGCAGCGCGCAGCCCTTTTCGCGCGCGTGGTCCAGAAAGGCGTGCTTGACGTAGCGCATCTCCTGGTCCATGCGCACATTGGCAATGAGCGGCGGCGGTATAGGATGGGGCAGGCGCGGCGTGATGAAGATGCGGTAGCTCTGGTCGCTGAGGGGGGGTGGCGGTGGCGGGAGTGAAGGGTCGCGGTGGGTAGTCTCAGTCTCGGTCTCTGCCTTGGCCGCTGACTCGCTGCTGTTTTCTGCATCGGCCGCCGCCCCCGCCCCCGCCTGGCGTGCCTTGGCCTGCGCCGCCAGCTGCGCATTGATCTCCTCGACCTCGCGCGCCGCGCGGCTGGCGGCATTGCGTGCGCGCGCGCGCAGAATGTACTCTTCAAACTCGGGGTCGACGACCTCGGTGGTGGCCCGGTGGTCGTCGCCGCTGTCGCTGTCCACAATGATGTTGTCGTTGTCGTCGTCAAGCGGTCTTTGTGGTCGGCCTTCTTTTGGTCTACGCTCTCTAGACCTGCGCTTCCTCCCAGACTCGTCCCGCCGCCGCCGCCGCCGTCGTGCTGCTGCCTCGTTGCTGTTGCTATTGGTGTCGCTGTCGTCGAGCAGAATCACAGCATCGTCTGGTTCGGGTTTTACGCTGCTGCCGCCAGCTCCGTCCTCCGCATCTGGTGACGGCCGTTTCCTTGACGCGGGCGGCGTTGTTGTTGTTGTCGCATGATTGGCAAACACGACGCCTGCATTGACCGTGTGGGCCTCCGTCAGGCCCTTTCCTTTGTCGCGGCGTGGCCGTGCTGGCGAGTCGCTGCCGATGCCAGCAGGCACTGATGAGTCATCCTCCGCAGGACTGGGGCTGCGCAGCACAACCGGTTTGACGTCGATGTCGTCCTCCTGGTCGTCATCATCGTCAATACTGCCATACTCCTCCGACACCTTGCGGCGTTTTGGATCGTGGCCGGCGGGTGTGGTGGTATGCACCACCGCCTGCTGCTGCTGCTTGGCGCCGGCACGCAGAGACGCCTCGACGGCCTTTGGGTAAAAGTGCTTGGCGCGCCGGAAGAGGTCGATGCCGGGGTCGGCGACGGGCGGTGCTGGTGCTGCAATTGGCCGGGGTGGGCTATCGTCGGAGTCGTCGGAGCTGGCGACGACAACATTTGTGCGGCGGTCGGGTAGAGGGGAAGTTGAGTTTGAAGCGTTGGTGTTCACGCTGGGAGGGGTCGTCGTCGTCGTCGTCGTCGTCGTCGAGATGGACTGGTCGTGGCTAATCTTTTGCACAAGGACGGGGCCGGCCCGCCGCTTGAAGAGGGATCGCTTGGGCCCGATGCCCGTTGCCATGCTGGTGTTTGCGGAAGAGAGGCGTGGTGTTGGTGGAAGTGTACTGAGTACTCGTATGGTGCAAGGACAAGCAGCTGGTGTTGATCTGCACGAGAACGCGTCGTGAAGTGGACTGGCGTGATGACTAACCCGGACCGGTACGTGGATACGAGTACTTGCTGCACGTGTCGGGTTAGTGCGTGGAGAAGTGGGCGGGAATACGGGGAAGGCGTGGTGGTGACACGGCGAGCCGAGGCAGCTGGCGATTGATCACTGAAGATCAATCCGAGACAGTGGAAGCGAGTGATACTGGCGGTTATATCTGTTGACCGCATTTCACTGTTTTCATTTCACGCATTCATCGACGCATTCATCGACGCATTCACATATTTACTTACTTGCTCTCATCTTCACTCATTCACATTTTCACTTACTCTCATCTTCGTTCACTCTCATCTTCCCATCATCATGTCTGTCCAGCCGCACACCTTCATCAGCCCCGTGTGGCGCGACGGCATCCTCAGTACGTGACGCGTCCCCTGTCCGAGAAATTAAAAAGTTCAAAATTCAGCTGACAGTCAAATTAAGACGGACGCGTGGCCTTTGTCACGGGCGGCGCCGGCGACATCTGCAGTGCCCAGACGCGCGCCCTGGTCTACCTGGGTGCCGATGCCTGCATCATTGGCCGCAACGTGGAAAAGACAGAGCGCGTTGCACGCGACATTGCCACGGTGCGCAAGGGGGCCAAGGTCATTGGCATTGGCGGCGTGGATGTCCGGAATGTGAGTTCTTTGACTCCTGACTGGCAGCTCTCGACTCATGAAACTAAACCACCAGTTTGACAACCTAAAAGCCGCGGCCGACCGGTGTGCTGCCGAGCTCGGCGGTCTTGATTTTGTCATGTAAGAAATACCTCCAAATGTTCTTCTTCTTCCCCACTGACAGACAGCGCCGGTGCTGCTGGCAACTTTGTCGCGCCCATTGCCGGCCTCTCGCCCAACGCCTTCAAGGCCGTCATCGACATTGACACGTTGGGCACGTTCAACACCGTCAAGGCTACTATTGACTATCTTGTTGCTTCCGCTGCCAAGTACCCTGGTGCAGCCGGCGGCAGCGGTAAAGCCGCCGACCCTGCAGCCATTCCGGGCGGCAAATTCATCGCCATCTCCGCCACGTTTCACTACACGGGCATGCCGCTGCAGGCCCACGTGTCGGCAGCTAAAGCGGCCGTCGACAGCATCGTGACATCGGTGGCCCTCGAGTACGGCCCGCGCGGCGTCATGGCCAATGTCATTGCCCCGGGCCCCATTGAGGGCACCGAGGGCATGAACCGGCTCGCGGGCGCCGACCTCGTCGAGCACGAGGCCAGCCGGCTCAGCCTGCGGCCGGGGACACGCGGCGGCGCGCCCAGCATCCCGAGTGGCCGCTGGGGCTCGGTGCGCGACATTGCCGACGCCACCGTCTACCTCTTCAGCGCGGCGGGCGACAATGTCAACGGGCACGTGCTGGTGGTGGACGGCGGGTCGTGGCGGCTGCCGAGCGGCGTGGGGCTGGAGAGGAACATGGTGTATCCTGATTTCCTGCTCGAGGGCAGCAAGAGCAAGCTGTAGGGGGGGGGACGTTGGATGTTGGACGTTTTACGAGTACATGTTGGCTTGTCACTTTTGTTGTTCGTGATTAGTCAGCAGCTATATTCAACGGTCTGACGGGTTTGGATAGTTTGAAAATGACCACACTAGAACAGTTCAAAGTCATCAAAATAGAAATAAACGGAGCATGCGGAAGCTTGCATGGTGCTCCACCTGCGTAGCGGCTCGGATGCCCGACAGCCGCGCCGTCATGCCAAGACCAGGCATCTTTTTGAGTGCTCCTCGACGTTCTACTCGTAAATTACCGCACTACAGTGGCCGAGCAAACTTTCCTGATTGGGACAGCACCTTTGAGTGCGGGGATGTCGGGTGGCCCGATTGGAGGCGGTTTGGCCGATCTACGCTGTGGATGAGAGGCTGGTTGGGATTAGGTGTAAGAGAATGAAAAAGAAGATGATGAAGAGAACGAAGATTGGGAAGAAAAGAAAAAAAGAAGAGGAAGCAGAGGAAGAAGAGGAAAAAAGAAAAAAAGAAAAAGGCAAAGGAAAGAGATAAAGAAAAGGAAAAAGAATAAAACCAAGGAACGAGAAACAATATACTCTGTATAAAACCAAGTGATTACTACGAGCACAACATAAACATATTACTTCATGAGTACTTTACCTGAAATCAAAAGAAGAAAGACGACAGGCCCAGCTAGTTACATAATAGATACATACAAGCAGCAACAACGTGCGGAAGAGTCCGAAAGCCACCCGCTGTTCAACATCTGATTTTTCTACCCACCAGCACTCACCACTCCAGAGTACTCGTAACTGCAATACTCTCCCGTGTGCTCAGTTCTTGCCCATGCCGTCTCTTCTTCTACCATGTCCTCCTTCTAAAATACAACCGCATACCTGATAGCCCATGTGGGGGCGGAAGAGCGCATCTTGATAACAGTAGTGCCGTCTTCTTACACAAACCAGCCAACCAAGAAGAACCGGCCGACAGCTCCCCTCTTTTTCCTGCTGTTTTTTTCTGCTTTTTTTCTGCTAGATAGTCTGCCGCCTGCCGCCGGCCGCACTCTTCCCCTCTGATATAAGACGGGTGTGCCGATCTGCGGTTGCGACTTTTTCCTGCTCCTTCTTTCTTTTGTCTGTCGTAGTTGTCGTTGACTTGAATTTGCCAAGCTTTCTCTTTATTATTCACCAGCCCCCCCACCATGAAGTCTGCTGTCCTCCTCTCGCTGGCGGCGGCCGCCGCCGCCAAAGAGTCCGTCATTGGCATCTACGTCTTCCACCGCCACGGCGACCGCACCGCCAAGGCCTGGAAGCCCACGGCCTTGACGGCCCTGGGCGCCGACGAGTGCTATGCGTCGGGCGCCTACTACCGCGACCGCTACGTGGCCGCCAATGCCTCGTCGCGCATCGCCGCGCTGTCGGCGGACCTGGCCGTGCTGTCGCAGCTCAGCATCACGGCGCCCTCGGACAATGTGCTGCAGAACTCGGCCCAAGTGTTTACCCAGGCCTTGTACCCGCCGGCCGGCACGGCGGCCGAGCAGACGCTGGCCAACGGCAGCGTCGCGCAGGCGCCGCTCAACGGGTACCAGTATGTTCCGGTCAACCTGGTGTCGACGGCGGCCAGCGCGTCGGGCAGCGAGGACGCGGGCTGGCTGCAGGGCAACTCGGGCTGCAACAATGCGATTGTGTCGAGCAACCAGTATTTGTCGAGTGAGGAGTACCTGGACACGCTCGCCAGCACGGCCGCCTTTTACCAGGACCTGCAGCCGGTGATCAACACGACCTTTACATCGGCCCAGGCCTCTTTTAAGAATGCCTACACCAGTATGTCTCCGTCTGATTGTCCCTTGGTGGTCCACCGCTAACCTCCAGTCTACGACTACATTCACGTGGCCACGATCCACAACGCGTCCATCCCGTCGTCGTCGCTCCTGACCAACGATACCCTGGCCCAGCTGCAGACCCGCGCCGACCAGCACGAATGGGGCCTGGCTTACAACGCGTCCGAGCCCGTGCGCGCCATTGCGGGTGCCGTGCTGGCGGGCCAGATCCTGCAGGCGCTCAACACGACCGTGCAAGCGCCCCCTGCCAAGACGACGACGTCGCGGCTCGTGTTCCAGTTTGGCGCGTACGGGTCGTTCATGTCCTTTTTTGGGCTCGCCAACCTGCCGGCGGCGTCCGCCGATTTCATGGGCGTCGCCGACTACGCGTCGAGCATGGTGTTTGAGCTGGTCACCAACGCATCGGTCACCGACGCCGATAAAGCGCTCGACGTTGACAATGTGTCGGTGCGGTTCCGGTTCAGCAACGGGTCGGCCGGTCTGGAGGTCAACGGCGTCAACGGCGGCGTCGGCTTGACCGAGTACCCGCTGTTTGGGCAGTCGGCGACGCCCTTGCCGTGGACGACGTTCGCGTCGGAGATGGGCAAGTTTGCCATTGGCGACACGGCGTCGTGGTGCAGCGCGTGCGGCAACACGACGGGCGTGTGTTCGCCGGCGAATCTGGGGACGGCCTCGACGGCAGACTCGTCGTCGTCGACTGGCCACGGCTCGTCGGGCGTGTCGCGGCCGGTGGCGGGCGTGATTGGCGCGCTCGTGACGCTGGCCGTGGTGCTGGGGCTGGAGTCGCTGATTTTGCTGGTGGGCGGTCTGCGGGTTGTCAAGAAGGGTGTGGCCGCGGCCGGCAAGGCAGCGAGTGCATAGATTCTTATGTATATTATATTATATATTAACTGGTATTAAATTACATAAAAGAGAGAGAGAGAGAAAATAATAACTACCGCAACCCAAACAGCTTCAAAATGTCGTGCCGGTGAAAGAAGCTGCGGTTCCGCTTGCCCAAGACGTACATGGGCACCGCCAGCAGACAGACGACCAGCTGCACGCTTCCCAGCGCGACAAAGACCGGCTTGGCTTTGGTGCCGTTGACCACGAGCCAGTCGTACGCCTTGTACGTCAGGCTGTAGCTGAAAAAGTTTTTGAAAATCAGCAGCACCGTCAGGCCTTCAATGGCCAGGTCGCGGTACGCGTCGACGATATACAAGCTGCTGGCGACGGCGCCAATGACCATGCCGCAGACCTCGAACCCGAAAAACACCAGCGGCACCGACCAGTGGTACTGCGATTTCAGCATGCCGTCAATGGTGATGCCAAAGCCGTACAGGCCCATGACGCCAAAGACGAGCTGCGGCAGCACGAGCACGAGGCGGAACTCGGGCTCGTAGACGCCCCGGTTCCAGCGCGTCATCACCTTGGCGCTCCAGTCGGCCAGCAGGCCAGCAATCACGAAACCTAGCAGCGCGCCCAAAAACGCTCCCGTGTATGCGTAACCCGTCTTGACCTCGTCCCACCACAGCGGGGTACCCAGAAAGAACTCGGCCATGATGACACCGATGAACACGGTCCAGCCGATCATGGTGCCCTGGGTCAGGGCGGCCCAGAGGAAAGCCGGCTGCAAGAACAACGGAAACGGGCGCAGCAGCAGCTTGAAGAAGTTGTCGTCGGACTTGCGGCCGTTGAAGAGGGCGAGGCTCTGCCAGTAGGTGAATTTGGGGGGGGGCGGTGGTGGCGGTTGGTCACTGCCCGAGCAGGCCCGGGTTTCTTCTACTCCTTCTTCTTTCTCGGTTGCCATCGGGTGATCCGTGCTGCCCACCAAATCCAAATCAAGAGAGGTGTCCCGCCGGTAGGCCGTCTCGGGACACAGCAAAACAATCGCCGGCAGACAGGCCGCACAAAAAATGGCCACCAGATAAAAAGTCCACCACCACTTGATCGTGTGCGTCACTTTGCCCACCACAATCGGCGTGAAAAACGACCCGCCAAACACGGCCAGGTTCGTAAACGCCATGCGCTTGCCGCGCTGGTGCACAAAGTACAGGTCGCCCACGGCCGCGTTGACCAGGGCCTCAAAGGGCGCGCAGCCCACGCCCTGCACGATGCGCGCCCACAGCATGCTCTTGTAGTTGCGGTCGACGGCGCCGCCCCAGGCGCTGCTGGCAATCAGCAGACACGTGCCAAGCACAAACGCATGCCTTTTCCCCCAGATGCGGCTCGACGGCACAAAAAAGGTTCCCGCAAACCCGACACCGAGCAGGAAATACCCCGTCAGCAGGGCCACCTCGGTGAAGTCGCGCTCGAACCAGAGCGACAGCGTAATGGTGTTGGCGGCGAGAATGGGGCCCAAGGCGGTGGCAAAGATGGCCGTGACCGAGAGCACAAAGCAGATGAGGTCGCGCTGCCAGAGCGGCCAGTTGAGCGGGTCGTTTGGGTCGTCGGAGGGCTGGGGCACGAGGATGATGGGCACAGGGCCGGAGGTGTCGCACTTGAGGCCGTGGTGGTGGCCACCGTCGGCGGCGGTCAGTGTCTGGGGGTGTGCGGGATCATCAAAGTAGCGGGTGGTGCCCGGGACATGTTCCATGACCCGGTCGTCGAGGATGCCGAGGCCCATGGTGGTGGTGGGATGGATGGATGAGATGAAGCACAGAAAACGCGTGACAAAGAATGACAACGCAAACACACGAGAAAATCAAAGGAAGAAATCAAACGAGCAAGCAAAGAAGGAAGCAGAACGGACAAGCAAGAAGGAATCAGAACGGACAGGGAGCAAAGACTAGGAGGGGAAACGGTGCTTCAATACGGAGGATCCTTCGCTTAGACAAAAGAAACAAACAAGAAACAACAATCCCACCAATGCTACGGCAGGACGCAGGGCCAATCCTGCTGATCACATAGGGGGCAGGGAACAGACCACGGTCCGTCTGATCCTTCCAACCGAAACTCTACTCCTCACCGTCCTTCTATTCAACGGCACGGCATTTTCCGGCAAGTGAATTCCGGTAAGTGAAAGAGAACAATCAAACTAGCACAATTTTCTCAAAACATCCGACTACGACTATTGACAACTGGGATGATATGGTCTGGCAGTGGACACTGGACAGCACGACGGCGTGGGTCGCGCAGTCTTATCGAGCATGGCCAGGAGGGCTGACAAGTGGAAATAGCCACCTGGGTCCCTATTCCCTACTCCGTACTCAGTCGACGGACATCTTCCAGATGCTGACAGGCGGTGATGACGGCGAGGCATTCTCGGGCTCGGGGTCTGGTAACTGCCGGTCTGACGGCTGCGTTATTCCACTGGGCGGATATACGACAGTGGTACGAGCACAATTCAAAACTCGTACTCTATCTGGGCGCATAAAAACAAGATAGAAACAGTCACGAGTACGGAGTAGTGGTACCAGTCTGTACTCGTAGATGTAGATACTCCGTAGATTTACTACACGCTCTGATGCCGAGCATCTGGCCCCGTTTAAGGCTGATTTAAAGGACATCCAGGGCCATACTCCGTACGACAGCAGCAACAAACGAGTGGAAATACTACGCGGGCCCAGCGGCGCAGACACGCCTGCGAATCGTTTTACCGTGGTCGGTAAATTACCTCATTTCCCAGGTCTGGCCACGAAACGGGGGATGCCCTTTGGCCTCCACTTTCTGGGCTCTGGGCGCTTTCCCCAGAGTATTCTTGTTGAAGCGACGACTCGTATTCCGTACTGCGAGTGAGTAGTCAGACGCCGTCTACGGAATAGCACGGTGAGTAGTGAGTACTCGTAGGTGACCGTTTTCACCTCTCCGTTTCCTGCAGTCCTACTTGTAGTCTCGCCGGTTATTATCTTCCTCCTCCTCCTCCTCTTCTTTTTGTTGTTCTCGCGTCTCTTTATTCTCATCGTTTTCGACTACCGCCAACACCACCACCGCCATCATGAAGTCTGCCGTCCTCTTTGCTTTCGCCGGCCTTGCTGCCGCCCAGTTCTCCCAGCTGCCGACGTGTGCGGTAGGTCAATTCGTCTCATAAACTGATTGCGCAGCTGCTAACCCCCCAGCAATCCTGCGCCAACTCGTACCTGCAAAAGGGCATTGGCAACTGCGGCGTCGACGCCAAGTGCATCTGCGCCGATTCGGATTTCATCTCGGGCATCGCCTGCTGTCTCGCGCAGCCCGGCGGCTGTGACGCGGCCGACCAGGCGTCGGCCGTCGTGTTTGCGTCGCAGCTGTGCGCGGCCCAGGGCGTGACGGTGCCGACGGCGGTGAGCTGTGCGGCGACGGCGACGGCAAGTGGCAGTGGCAGTGGTTCGGCGGCGGCGACGGCCACGGGGAGTGGCTCGGCTGCAGCCACAGCGACGCCAACTGGTACCGCCGCGACTGCCTCGGATGCGACTGGCACCGCGGCCAAGACCACAGCGGCCAAGACGACAGCCACGCCCACAACAGCTGCCAGCACGACGCCCACGGCGGCCACGGCCAACTATGCGCCGCGCGAGTCGGTGGCCGCTGCTGGTCTGGTCGGCGGCATCGTTGCTGCCCTTGCGATGCTGTAGACCAGTGGCTGCCATCTTGCTACGGCAGTCTATTAATCTTCCGGCACTCTATTAGTCTTTGCGGCAATCTTAATATCTTAATATCTTTCACGGCAATCTATTCACAGCTATATAGCTTTTCGAGCATTTTTTGGATCATATTTTCAAATTTGTGTTCTAATTGTGTATAGTCGTCCAATGGAACCAATGGCTAGTGAGATCAATAACAAGAGATCGTGTAACGGCAAAGTACAAAGTACTCGTAGACTTGTAGACGTACCTGATTGCACTGGACTGACTGTCAGGTACAGCTCAGTACTTTGCAGACCAGTCGCTAGGGCAAGACCCACTTTTCGCAGACGTCGTCATAGTCCAACAGCGACCAACGTCAAGTCAACAAATAAAGCTATCAATACTGACATAAGAATGCCACCCCGCGCTGCGACTGGCGCACGAGGCACGCGCGCGAGGGGGCGCGGCAGAGGCAGAGGCCGGCCTCCATCACGGCGGGTCCACGGGGATGGGGCTGATGACAACGACGACCATGCTGGAGAGGACGACAACGACGACGACGTGGTCATGCGCGACTCGGACGGCAACGGCAGCGGCAGCGACGGCAGCGACTATGTTTCTAGTGGCGAGGGCGATGCGGTGGGTGAGGGCGAGAGTGATGATGACGACGACGACGACGACGACGGCGACGACGACGAGACCGACGCCAGCGAGGCCGGCAGTGTGGACGACGTGCCGAGGAGGCAAGGAGGAAAAAAGATTGCAGTCAAAGCCAACAACGACCGCTCCGGCTCCGTCGGCTACGCCGACTACGCCGAATCGGCCGCCCACCGCATCCCCTCCTACGCCGAGGCCGCCCGCGTCGTCCGCACCGCCCGCGGCCCCTACAAGCGCGGCGACCCGCCCAAGCACATGGTGCGCACCATCTACGGCCGCGCCGGCACGCCCCTGGCACAGGCCATGTGTGCGCGCTGGACGGGAGTGTTGCCGGGGGCAGATCAAAGTGAAGATACGTCCTCCGGCGGCGTCCTTGCCAGCCCGTGGCTGCCGGAGCACTTTGAAGACGACCAGGTCAATGCGCTGCGGCAGTGGTACGGGCGGGGGGGTGCAAGCGTGGGGGAGCAGCAGCAGCAGTTGTGCCCACCGCAGCCAGAATACCTTCCATTCAACTCCGACGACGTCGTATACATTTTGCCAGCCGACAGCGACACGCCGCGCGTACTGCACCCGGGCATGTCCGTGGGCCTGCCGGCCGAGGGCGACGCGGCCGTGGTGCGGCAGACGGTCAAGGCGCTGGGGGGAACAATACCCGACGTGGCCAGTGCTACCCCCGCCGACGACTCGTACCTGCTGCACGCGGGCGGCGAGGTGTGCGCGGTGGCGTGGGCGCCGGTGGGCGTGGCGCATCTGCCGCAGCTGCTGGCCGTCGCGGCGAAGCCACACAGCGGGGGTGGTGGTGGCGATGACGAGGAGGAGACAGGCGACCCAGTCGATAGTGCCACTGACGGACAGCCACCGCTACAAATCTCGGAAGAGTTTATCGACATCACCGCACCAGCCGCCGACAAGCCGAGGCCGGCCAGCCTCCAGCTGTGGTCCATGTCGCTGGAGGGTGACGACGCGCCGCTGCCCGTGCTGCAGTCGGTCATCTGTTTCGACTGGGGCTGGCCGCGGCGCATCGCCTGGTGTCCGGTGCCGCTGGTGTACGATGCAGACGAGCTGGGCGGGGGCAATGGCAATGGCAATGGCAATGGCAATGGCAATGGCAAGGCAGCAAACAGCAACTATGGCTTGCTGGCCATGCTCACCGACGACGGCATTGTGCGCGTGATTGATGTTTGTGTCGACGCGTCGGCCACGGAGACTACCTACATTCACCGGCCGCCACCCCTGGCGACGCTGCAGATTGCCGACGAGCCGGGTGCGGCGGCGGCGACGTGTCTGGCCTGGGTCGGCGTCGGCGAGATTGTTGTTGGGCACGCCGACGGGTCGCTGACGCTGTGGGCAGTCCAGTCCCCGGGTAGTACATCAAACAACAGCAGACTACTGCTGCGCATCGCCGCACACGACGACGCCGTGCTCGACGTCTGCTCCGCCTACCCGTCGCACCCGTACCTCGTCGCCTCGCGGCCCGTCCAGGGCCTCGCGCGCCTCGTCGACCTGCGCCGGCCCACCCTGGAGCACACCTACCACCCGACGCCGTCGGTCAGTTTCCAGCCGCAGCTGCTGGCCTGGTCCGACCATTTGCAGTCCTTTGCATCGGCCGCCGCCACCAACAACCCTGTGAGCAGCCGCCTCGACCTGCTGCCGCTGACGCACTTTGCGCTGCCGCTGGTGCTGGTGCCGGTGCCGGTGCCGGTGCCGGTGCCGCCGCACGCGCGCGCGTCGCTGCCGACGTGCGTGGCCGCCGGTGCCGTGCACCCTTACTTGGCCGTGGGGCGGTCCGACGGCAGCGTCAGCGTCGTCAACATGCTGGAGAGTCTGGTGCGGTCGTCGCGCAAGAGCAAGTTGTCGGTGACGGTGACGCCGGTGCTTGACAGCGAGTGGCGGGGCTCTGATACTTCTTCTACTGCGGTCGGCTCGCTCACTGTGCGCACGCTCAACACGCTGGCCTACAAGGGCGTGCCGCTGGGTCTGGTCACGGATGGGGTGCATGCCGACGATGACACGACGCTGGACGACACGACGCTGTTGCTCGATGACGACGACGACAACGAAGATAACAACGATGACACTACGACACACCACGGAAGCCTGCTGCGCATCCACGACGCACGCACGCGCGTCGTCGCCGTGGCCTGGAACCCCAACCTCGCGTACGGCACGTGGTGTGCGAGCGGGCTGGCGTCGGGGGTCGTGTCGATCAAGAAGCTGGCCTTGAAGAATATAGTCTAGCGGGTTTAAGCAGGCATTAAGCGTATAGTCAGGCATAAGCGGCTTATAAAATCAATCCAACATTTGCCTCACATATTCTGCCCCCTCCCCCCCCTCACCATAATCTGCTGCCCCGTGACATGGTTAAACAGCGGGCTCGCCACGGCCAGCACGGCCCGTGCCGCCTCGCTGGGTGTTCCGGCACACTGCAGTGGGATGGCGGCCAGGGTCTCCGCTTCGGTAGCCTCGCCTTCTTTACTTGCCGGCCTGGCCTGCTCAAAGGCCACCGTGTTGCACCGCACACCAAACCGCCAGCCCCATTCCGTGGGCATCGTCTTGCTGCTGAGCTGAGCCCGACGACGGCATAGTGCGCGTAGTTGGCCTGCTGGCACTGCTGCTGCTCCCGCGTTGCCGTGCACGTGCACGCCCGACGTCGACGTCGACGAAATGTTGACAATGTTGCGGCGGTCGCCGTCGGCCACCCTCCGAAAGCGAGGGGCATTTGTGTGCACATCGAGCATCGTGTTGTCCCACTGGCCCGCATTGTTGACAATAATGTAAATCTTGCCGTGGCCATAGGCGGCAGCCTGGGCGACGAGGTGGTCAATGTCGGTCTGCTGGAGGAGGTCGCCGGGGACGGCGATGGCTCTTCCTTTGTAAAGACTGTTAATGCCATCGGCAACGGCCTGCGCTTTGGATGCGTCAGTGTCGGCGACGACGACGTGGGCGCCCTCGGCAGCGAACAACCGGGCACAACTCGACTACAAAGTACACCGACTCGTACTCGCAACCGAGGCTTCCCCGGATTTGCTGTTGCTTGGCCCCATCGGCTTACACGATGGACCCACCCACCCATTTCACTCACTCACTTCACACTTCACGCGTGGCTGACCTGCAGCTCACTCTGGTTTGAGGATGTTGTGAGCAGTTTATTCATGCTGCATTGTTGTTTGTATTGTAGTCGTGGGTATTTTATTTAGACAGGAATGTCGAATGCCGGGAGGACCATCGAGATGCCTTCCGGCGTCCCTCGTCCACCATCCGCCATCCCTCACCAACATGGCCACCCTCCACCGCGCCGCCATGTCGTCCTCGTCGCCCCCCGCCATTGTCGTCATCGACTCGCCGAGTGCGCTCGCCAAGATGCTCGCCGTCGTCGCCACCGCCTCGATGCTGTGCCTCGAGCTCGTTGGTCGTCACCAGGTGGTTTACGGGTTCGAGTCCTCCCAGCTGCGCCGCCACCACCTGCGCAACGCCGACCGCGGATGGGGCACGCGTGGGCCCTTGTCTCTCATCGTGCTGCGTGTTTGTCAACAGCCTGATGACAACATTTTCATCGTCGACGTCGACGCCCTCGGCAGTGGCAGTGGCAGTGGCAGTGGCAGTGGCAGTGGTGGCCGCACCGCCCTGACTGCCCGCTCGTTCGCCGCGCCCTCGCTGCGCGCCGCCCTCGAAGACCCCCTCGTTGTCAAGCTCGTCTGGGGCATCCACGACCCCGTCGACGTGCTGTGGACGCAGTTTGGCATCACGCTCAACAACGGGCTGGATCTGCAGCTGGTGGAGTATGCCGCTCAAAGAAAAAAACGCTCCTACCTCTGCATGGACATGGAGACGGCTCTCAAGACGAGCCTGGGGTTGGCACCCGCCGAGATTGCCTACAACGTGCAGTGCCGGAGGGCCCTAGAAGAACGCTTCATCATCCCCGCGGAGAGACCGCCCCTCCGCGCCGACAGCACGCTGCTGCAGTACTGCGCCAACTGCGTGCGCTACATGCTGCGGCTGTACATGGTGTGCCTGGACCAAGGCAACGCCGGCGGCATGCTAACAAAAGCGCGGCGCGAGTCGGCACGGCGGACGGCCGAAGCGCTGCGGCGGGGGTGTGATTTACGGTCGCCGGCGCGGGCGCTGGGGCCGTGGCCGGAGGCGGCCAAGGCGGAGCACTTTCGGTGATGCTGGTGGTGATGAAGGATTTTGCGGATGCTGGACAATTATTGCTGTTCTAGATGCTATGGAAGAAAGGAGATGCTATAAGAAAGGAGAAAGGAAAAAGGAGAAAGGAGAAAGAAAAAGGAAAGGCTTCGATCTGGGATATCGTCATTGAATCGTGGTCAAACGAAAGACACTGAGAGAGGAAAACAAACAGAGTCAAAGGAAAGGCAAAACGGACAAATAAGCAACACGGGGAAAAAACAAGAAAGAAACACAACCCAGTCAAAAGGAAAGACAACAGTGGGAAACCAAGAGACAAGAACAAAAACAAAAATAACAACACTGAATCAAAAGAAGAACAACACTGGAAAGAGAAACACTAAATCAAAAGACAACCAAAGACAGCCTACACCGCACACGTCCCCCCCAGCACCTGGAACTGCTGGTAGTGGTACATGTACGCCTGCAGCACGCCGCGCAGGTGCGCCGTCGCCGCCGCCAGCACACACACATGGAAAATCTGGTGCGAGCTGCCCCAAATGTCAAACTTGCCGGGCCACTGCCGCTCCGGCCACCGCGCCGCATACAAGCCCGCACCGCCCACGTACAGCGCACCCTGCAGCAGCACCCACCCCAAGCCGATGCGTGCACACAACCCAGAATACCGCTCGGCCAGCGTGGCACCCGGTTCCAGCCAAAACAGGTTGTGCGCAATCGGCACGACGCCCGACGCGCCCAGCGCCACAAACAGCAGCGCCCGGTACGGCCGCCACAGCGGCGTCCGAAATCGCTCGAGCCACGACACCACGAGGCACGCCGTGCCCAGCACCGCAATGGCCCACAGGTACGCTACCATCCACCATGCATAACAAAAGAACCCATAGTACAGCGTCGGCACGTAGCTGCCCACAATCAGAAACACAATGCCCGTGTAGTCCAGCTTGTTGCCCCAGCGCGCCACCGCGGGGCTGTGGTTGCAGAGCGCGTGGTACGTGGCGCTCATGCCCAGGCACGCCGTTGCGCCCGCGGCAAAGCACGACAGCACCAGCACGGCCGACGGGTCGCCGCCCGCCGCCGTCGTCGGCGCCGCCCACTGCGGCAGCACCAGGTCGCCGAGGCCAGTCGTTTGCAAGACGGATTTCGTCAGAGTGGCAGCCGCCTTTGTGACCGCCGCCGTCACCGCCGCCGGCAACGTCTCGGCCACCGACGCCCAGCACGCCGCGACGGCCGGCACCTCGGCATTCAGCGCCAGGCCCAGCAGCACGGCGGCCACGGCGCCCGCCAGGTGCGTCCAGATGTTGACCGACTCGTTGTGCACGGCGGCGACGCTGGCAAACGACGACATGTAGCTGTGCGACGTCGGCCGGTAGCCCGAGTGGATAAAACTGTTGTCGCGGCGCCACGCCGGCAGGTCGTCCCACGTCAGCTGCGCGTAGGCGACGCGCTTGGTGCGGGATTTGCGGGGGGTCGGCGGCGACGCCGAGGCGGCTCGGCCATTGCTGCCGTTGCCATTCTCATTGTCGAAATCCTTTTCGCGGTCGTCGCGCATCGCCGTTTTTTTGGGCCGGCCGCGGCCGGGCTTGAATCGTGGGGGCATCCGGAGGAGGTGGTGGTGGTGGTGGTGGTGGTGGTGGTGGTGGTGGACGAGTGGATGATGTAAGCGCAGTGTCGGTCAGAGTCAAGGAAGGTGCAAAGACTGGCAAAGAGGCTGGCGAGGCAGGCAAAGAGGCAGACAAAGGTAGAAGCGCAGAAAGAGACCGTAAAAAAAAAGAATCTAGGCTTCCAGATAAACTCATTGTGCCTGCTGGAGCTCCGTTACAGGAGCGGATACACCAGAGGGCAAAAGTAGAAAAAAGCGCTTCTGTCGCAACAGCTCGAGATCTCGGCGCTGCAGCTTTACTTTTGTTGGGCCACTACCGAGTAGTGCGGTTAGACCTCGCGAGCGTTATATGCCACCTTCCTGCTATCTACACTGCGCTGGACACTGTGTTGGATGACATGTGATTTGCAGTTCGTCCGATGTCAGCTCATGGCAATCACAGTAAAATGTGACAGACCACTGCAAAAAGAGATGAGTCATCAAACAGGTCGACCCTTTGCAAAGTGGCAGCACCGACACATGTTATTTCACAAGAGTGCGATGACCTCGTCCAGGCAATTGCAGGCCATTGCAGGCCATTGCAGGCCATTGCTGGCCATTCCAAGCAAGGGTCCAAATGATAAACGGGTCGCCAAGACCAGGGAGGAACAGAGAAACGAGAAGCACCGTCGTACGAGGTGCCAACAAGGTATTTCGGCGCCGAGGAGGCCTGGACGCATAGGACAATAAGATTCATTGCATGTCGTCGATGTCGTTTTGTCGTTTTGTCATTTTGTCGTTGTATTGCCATGCTGTCGTGTGTCGTGTTGTCGTCGTCTTATTACCGTTGCCATCGTCACTGTCAAAATGAAGAAGTAAATTCCGCTGGACAACTAAACTCCTGACTCTACCATTTGCGCCAACCCAAACAGATCGCATCCAAGCTGGGCCATGCCGCAGAAGGCAGAAAGCAGTAAAGACGACAGCTGGTCGTCATCGAAACTATGCCAGTCTCGACGTCTGCTCCCTGCTGTCACATGCTGCCAGTCTTGCCCTCGCCGGTGCGACGCAGCGACGGCCTGCCATCAGCACCGTCCGCCGGTCAGCTGCATGTCCCTGCTGAAGCGCAGACACAGCACTCAATAACAGCTGCTCTTGATCCTTTACTTCTTGCCGCTCTTCTTGATGCCCTGGTTGCCCGTGTTGAGCGGGCCCTTGCCCTTGGCCTTGTCGGCGAGCTCCTTGCGCTGCTTCTCCTCTGTAGGGGTTAGCCATTGTCTTCATATCGGCTACAGTATGGTATAACGTACCAGCCCGCTTCTTCTCAAGAAAGGCCTTGTCGTCGTCGTCGTAGTCCTTCTTCTCCTTCTTGGCAGCCTTGAGAGGCTTGACCTTGCCACCTGGTTGGTTAGTCACTGACAGACGAGTGTGGTCCAGATCCAAGTAACGCACCTTCACGGTTCTGACCACCCATTTTGTCTGTTTTGTACAAGTGAAAAGAGTCGGGGAAACGTGTTTGCTGACGTCGGTCGAAACGCAAAAGAAGGCTGTGAAAAGAGAAAATCAGAACCCCGCTATCACCAGTAGGCTGGTATCAGGTCCACTCTTTTTGCTTAGTCATTTCTGCGACGCCAGCCAATCATCTGCTGTGACCTCGGCCGCGTCTAACCTTTTCAACTCCGTACTCATCCATCACTACTGTACAACCATCCATCATCCATCACAATGTCTCCTGCATCGAGCGCCGACGAAGGCGAGATTGTCGAAAGACACCGGACCTACAACAAGGCCAAGTCTGCTACTACTGGTGCTGCCGCTTCCACTTCCGGTTTTTCCGCTGCCGCTCCCTCTACTACTACCCGCGGTGGTGGTGGTGGTGGTGGTGGTGCTATGGGCGCCATGGACAAGACAAGTGTTGACCGTCAGAACAGACTCGCTTCTTCTTCTTCTTCGTCGTTGCATCGGGGCACGTCGCCGCGCGGTCTGAAACGGCAGCGCGGCGGGGGCGGCCGCTATAACGATCACCACGACTACGATTATGGTCGGCGCGAGAATGACCGCCGCGAGACTGACCGCCGCGAGACTGACCGCCGCGGTGACCGCCCGCGCGGCGAGCTGCGATACGACGACGACTACTACGACGACAGAACCAGCAGCCGGCCAGGTGCCGCCGCCGGAGGCAAGCGACAGCGCACGCGCAGTCGGTCGCCGGCACTGAGCAGCTGCAGCAATGGTAATCGGGGGGGTGGCGGTGGTCGAGGTGACCGTGATCGCCGAGATGATCGCCGAGACGACCGGCGAGACGACCGCCGTGATGACCGCCGTGATGACCGGCGCGTCCGCGATCGTGACTTTGACCGTAACCGTGACAGGGATGCGTACAGGAATGATCGCGACCGGGGAGCTCGGTCTGACCGGGACCGTGACTGGGACCGCGAACGGGACCACAACCGCGACAGCAACCGCGACTACAACCGCAACAGCAACCGCAACAGCAACCGCGACTACAACCGCAACCGGGACCACAGTTGGGACCGCAACCAGAACCGGCCCAACGGCCACGCTCCGTCCAACGGCAGGACAGGTCAGCGCAGCGACGCAGCCACCAACAGTGTCGACGCAGAGCTCTACCCAGTCATGTAAGTTTTTCTCTCTCAAAAGTACGTGCATGTCCAACAACTAACGAATAGACCCCCACCTCCACCGCCTGTCCAAGAGTGGGTGGAACCGACGCCCGTCGACGAAGAGGCCGAGATTGAGCGGCGCCGCAAACGCCGCGAAGAAATTCTGAGAAAGGCGCGCGAGGCGTCGACGCCGGCTGCTGCCCCTGCCAGTCTGCCTTCGACCACACCTGCGGCCACGGCTGTGGCCACACCTGCGACTGACGGCTCGCCGGCGTCGCCCAACGAAGAGACGCTCAACCTCGCCAACGACCAGGACTTTATCAACATGCTTGGTAAGCAGAACACGGGCAACGGGGCCGGCGAAATGGCGGCCGAAGACGGCCCGTCGGCGGCCGACTACGACCCGACGGTCGACATGGAGGAGGACGAGCGGCGCGACGAGCTGCGGCATGGCGGCACCGTGGCCGGGCTGCACGGCGGCGAGCGTCGCGAGTCTCTGGCCGAGGCTGATGCGATGCAAGTCGACGAGGAGAAGAAGGTGGACGACGAAGAGAAAAAGGAGGCCGGCGACGACGACGACGACGACGACGACGACGACGACGAAGACGAAGACGACATGTTTGCCGAGGACTTTGTGGAGAAAACGTACGAAGCCCCCAAGAACAACACAGCAGCAGCAGCAGACACCAACGACGGTGCCCTGGCAGCAGCGGCAGCGGCCAACGGCGGCGGCATCCTCGAGGGCGACGACATCCAGGGCTACTACAAGATCCGGCGCGGCGAGATCCTGGACGGCCGGTACCAGATCCAGTCGGCGCTGGGCAAGGGCATGTTCTCGGGCGTTGCGCGTGCCGTGGACATGGCGACGCCGGAGCGGCACGAGGTGGCCATCAAGATGATGCGCAACAACGACGCGCTGCGCAAGGGCGGCTACACGGAGATTGCGATTCTGCAAAAGCTCAACGAGGCCGACCCCGACGGCCGCAAGCACATTGTGCGGTTCGAGCGGTCCTTTGACTTCCGCGGCCACCTGTGCATGGTGTTTGAGAATCTGTCGATGAACCTGCGCGAGGTCCTCAAAAAGTTTGGCAACAATGTCGGCATCAACCTGCACGGCGTGCGCGTGTTTGCCTACCAAATGTTTGTGGCCCTCGCGCACATGCGGCGGTGCAGCATCGTGCACGCGGACCTCAAGCCCGACAACATTCTGGTGAATGCGAGCCGCAGCACGCTCAAGATTTGCGACCTGGGCACGGCCATTGACCGCGCGGACGCGGCGACGGCGCACACGGAGATCACGCCGTACCTGGTCAGTCGTTTTTATCGCGCGCCCGAAATCATCCTCGGCATGCCCTACGACTACGGCGTCGACATGTGGTCGATTGGCTGCACGCTGTACGAGCTGTACACGGGCAAGATCCTGTTTACGGGCGAGAGCAACAACCAGATGCTGCGGGCCATGATGGAGATCCGCGGCAAGATCAGTGCCAAGCTGTACCGGCGCGGCGACCTGTGGCGCATGCACTTTGACGACAATGGGGGGTTCCTGAGCCACGAGCGGGACAAGTTTCAAGGGAAGGTGAGTTTTTTTTTTTTTTTAGTTTTTTTTTTTATTCCCTCGCAATCTCGCTTCCTCGCATCACATTACGCCCGACACACGCAGACCTCATGTCCTACCTCTACGCGCCGTACATGGGTCTGTATCACTAGCAACCACTCTGCACGTTTGATTTCGTTCCGTTTTGTTTTCGTCTCGCTTCTTGCGTCTTTATTACTAACAACCAGACCACCATCAAAACACTCCCCGTCATCAAACCCACGCGCGACCTGCGCACGCGCCTCGTGGCGGCGTCGGCCGGCATGAGCGACGCCGAGTCCAAGGACCTGAACCAGTTCCACGACCTGCTGGACCGCTGTCTGAATCTCAACCCGGACAAGCGCATCCAGCCCGACGAGGCCCTCCGGCATCCTTTTTTTACGCGGCGGTAGATTTTTTTGCTATTTGCAGTTTACAGTTTACAGTTTATAGACATCCAATTTAGCGACATTTTTGTACAGCGCCGGCTGGAACTGCGAGACTGCGAACGAGACAGCCAGAACGAGACAGAGACAGCAACAGCGAGAGACAAGAGGCCAACACAAGACGAAACACAAAAGAGGTCACATGGGAGAACTGCCTGCAAGCAACACAAGAGGTCACATGCGAGGACGGGCCTGCACCGACAAGGCGTACAGGCTACAGGCGTACAGGCGGACAGAGTACAGGGTGTACAAGCTGCCGCCAGAGGGCCAAAGCCAAAGAGCAAAGGCCAAAGGACAGGGGTGGCTGGCTGCAGCTTGGTCCCGAGGCCCTGCCACACGGCCCTGCCACGGCCCTGCCGAGGCCCTGCCATGGCCCTGCCATACGGTCTGCCACCACGGCTGGTTGCCGCCGCCGACCTCGTATCTGCTGCATGGTGCAGGTAGCATGAGCTGTCATATCGCGTCGTCGTCGTCGTCGTCCTTGTGCTCGCGTCCACGTGCCACCAAGTGTCGGAGCACGGACAGTTTGTGCTTTTGTGGTTGTGTGGTTGTGTGGTGGTGGTTGGACAAGCGATTTCTGTGGCCTGTCCGCGGCTACAGTTGACATTTGGAGCGATTGGAGCGACGGAGCGACGGAGCGACGGTGGCAGAAGAAACACCAAACGACGGGAATCATGACGCATGACGACGCACCACGACGCCGACGACGCACCACGACGACGACGACGATGCACGATGCACGATGCACGACACTGCAGAAACCGGATAGCAGACGCAGCAGACACGCAGCAGAGCAGCAGAGCAACACGACCCGGTGTGCGTCGACTCACGCAGGGACCGGGCCAAACGACCGACAGCAAGCGAGGTGCGAGAGGCCAGTGCTCGTGCACCGTCGGCTCACTCTCTCTTTTTTCGTCTGCTACTGCATTCATATCGCCATATTGCCCTCATATCGAGCCATATTGCGCTCGTATTGATTTGACGAAAAAAAACAAGCCACGGCAGCGTCCGGCCGCAAGGACGCGTTCTCGACGCTTTCACTGTCCGCTGTACCACGCTGCCACGAGGCTGTTTGTGGCGTGTTTATGACTGTCCGTGCTGAGCCACTCTACTCCAATACTCAGTGCTCCAGTACTTAGGACTCCAATACTCAGGACTTCAATACTCAGTATTACTCAGTACTCCAGTACTCAGGACTCCGATACTCAGTATTACTCAGTACGCCTTTTGGGGACCATGACTGTTGTCACGTCCATGATCATCCCGCTAGCTTTTGCGGCGTAAATATGTCAGTCCGTTCACAGCCACTCAGAGTTACTCAAATACGTCTTTTTGGGGACGATGACTGTTGTCAATGTCCATGATCCTCCCGCTGTCATTACCCCGCGTCCGATCGGCCAGGGCGGCGCCGTCCCTTGTCCCTTTCGTCTTGACTAACGTGCCGGGACCCCGACGAGTTAGGCAAGTCACGGGGCGTTTATGACGTCCCGGGCGGGGCAAGACGGCCGGCCCGGTCTGGGATCTGCCGTGGACCCGGGGGAAACACCAGCAAAGTGCATGTTGTTCTATGTCAGCAACAATTTGTCAGCAAAAATTGCAGGCCGCCTACTAGGAGGTCGATATATGGCTTATGTTATTGATAATTGGTTATCAATCAAAGAGGGATGGAATGCCGGTCCTTTCGTGTTGGCTACAGACAAAGAAAAGGCCCAACCGACCAACAAACGCCCTAGCCACAAGCTCAGTCTTGTTCCACAGCAGGTTTTGTGGTGTGTTAGTTGGTGTTGGTTGTTTTCAAGTGAACCACCTTGCTGGTATGTCCCAAGGCTACTTCGTAGGCAGAGTCCAACACGGCTTGGCCTCAGCCAGGGATGGTAACCACCTCGCCGGGTGGCCTGTTGGTGGCTTACGGTGCGTCGGGAGGTGGCGCGGGGGATGGGCAGTGTCAGCAGGCCGGCAAAAAAAAGGACGGATCAACGGCGGTTGGGCAGGCAGTAAGAGGACTCTACGTGAGCTGTAAGGGTTTGATGATTTTGATGATTTTTTGATTATTTTTTTGATTATTTTTGATTATTTTTGATTATTTTTAATTATTATTTTTGATTATTCTTGATGTCTTTGCTTATCTTTGATTATCTTTTTTTACTATTTTGAGAGTTGACAACTCTGAACATCATGATACGTTTCTGAGCTTTGCAATACACATACTCGACCATTGGCCAGTATTTAACATTGCAATCAATAAAACCAATACCCAGCTGGCCTACATCGTCGTCGATAGCGAATCATCAGATGTCTCTTGCCGCCCTTCCCGGGCCCTTTGTTGCGTAGCCTCCCGATCCTTTGGGCTAAAGTCTGGGCTACGAGTAAAGTCTAGATCGTCTAGCCGCGCAAGGGGTGCTTACAACAAACAACCAGCCGCATGAGCTAGAAAGGACTAATCCAAAGGACCAAAGGACACACAAGATAAAACCACATGACGTGCGGCACGAGGCTTCCCGGTGGCCATAGCTCGCACGTCAGATTCGTACGGAGTACTCGTAATCCGCACTAGTGCCAGTACGAGTAGTCAGCATAAGCCTCGTCTACGAAGGTCAAGGGTCCAAAAACGGCACAAAAACGGCAACGGGCCCAGATGTTGACCAAAAATCCATACTCTGTATGCATTCCTCGTATCGTACGGAGTATATGATGCCCCGGCATATACGAGCAGCAGCAGCCAGTTGTCGCCACTGCCAATTGTCCATGCTGCTCCAGAGCTGTTTCATCTTCTACACCGTACTTCGCATGTCTGGCCCAGAAGTTTTTTGTACGGTAGGCATAATGCTGCAAGTGCAGAGCTGTGCATAACAATGCAGTTGGCAATGCAGTTGACAATGCAGTACTCGTATGATGCAGCATGCTGTGCCAGGTAGAGATGTACGAGTATTTTCTTGCATCCGTGGCACAACGCCGGCGTCTCCTGTTTGCGGGCAGCTTCTACGAGCACCGAAACAAACTGAACATCAACATCACATCAACAACACATCAACACATCAGCATCAACTTAATGAAACCTCGACAGCAAACAAGGGCGGTGAAACAAACCCTTGTGCTGACGTAAAAAAAGCCAGCAAATGTGAAACGCATCCCTTCTCTGTGCTTCGTACGATCGTATTGTCTTTTCTGCGAGACGCCATGCACGAGCACTCGTACGTTTGACCCCCTATCGAGGCCTGTGTTTGCCCAGGCCTGTCTGTCTGCCTGCTTGCCTGCTGCCTGCCTTCACGAAACACCCGGTAAGACAACCAGCTCACCGCCAAGCACAGGGCTCTGGTTGTTGTTGTTGTTGTTGTTGTGTTGTTGTTGTTGTTGTCTCAGCATGGTCTGTCGCGCGAGCATGAAAAGTCAACAGCAATTTGTTCTTTTTTCTTTTCTTCTCACATCCCGGCCGCCATGTTTGTTTTTGCCCCTGCTCGCATTCCTGGCACGCGTGCTCGTGTTTCGCTTGATCTTGTTTCTTTCCACGAGCACTTTACGAGTACGATTAACCTTGATCCTGGCCGTTTGTTTTTCCTTTGATGCGTGCACGACTCGACCGAGCACATTCCAGAAATTTGCCCGTCATTTGATTTATCTATTTGCCATCATTCAATATCCCAAATGTCTCAAAACATGGCATGGCATTTCAAGGAAATACCGTATGGTCATGTGGAGTGTACTCGTACTCAGTACTCCGTAGCCCAATTACCTCACTTACAAAAACACTCGTACGTAACGCTTGCATAAGCCACAGCGGCTTGCTCGTGCTCGTACTCGTGCTCGTACTCGTATGCCACGCCGATGGAGCTGTACGGAGTAGTGGCGATGGGCCACCGCGAATGACTCAGGACAATGAACACGACTCTGAAAATATGGAGAGTGTCCCCTAAAATAGGGTTGCTGGAGCCTGCTATGAATAACCAATATGCATACTCGAGTAATAACAACAACAACGCGACAAAGAGCCGCAGACCCGTCGAGTAGAAGATGTTGATAAAGATGCACTCGTAAATAGACAGAGGCCAGGCTGTCCTCTGTACTGCGGGCAGGCTGCCTGCGAATTGCTTCTGCCAACAGTTATGTCTATTGAAGACTCCGTACGAGATGAGATGACTCTGTAAAAATAGTACGGAGTAGGCGCCAGTGGCACGCTGCCTGCAAGCTGCCTCTCTGCCCAGTTGTCGTCCATCATCGGGCGTCATGATTCGCCCCAATCCGGCATAGCCCAGCCACAGCCTTTTGACGACTCAGGCAGCCACTGAGAGAGGTCTCTCCTGTCTTTTCCTGTCTTTTTACATTTTCAGCCTGCTGACGAGACGCCATTGCATAACTTTTACTCGTACAGAGTACACAACTTCGGGCGGCTTCGCCTCTGGCGTATGACCAGCGCGTACGAGTACGAAATGCTCGTCATTACGTGCATGGAAAAACACAAAATGGTCGCACTCTACGAGTACTCCGTAGGCAGCCCTGAAAAGCACCTCTAGGCTTCGCCGCCACGGGCAAATGTGGTTGGGCCAAGGTGATGTCGGGCGTACGCAGTGCAGTACGCAAGGCGGCCATGGGCATGACATCTCCGCGAACCCGCCTCCTCCGCCTCTGGCTGTCCCACCCCATCGAGATTCTTTTACGAGTACCGCATCGTGCTTCTTCCCTTCAGCCGCTTCTCAGCCTGGTCGCCGATGCAGAGACGTCCTGGTTTTTCCTGTACGAGTAGCGTACTCGTACTCCCAAATCGCCTTACTCCGTAGCCAGCAGACCGCCTCCTATTTTGGTTTGCCACTGCCTATCCTCAGCTTTGTTCTGTGCTCGGTGTGCAGGTGTGTCGTATGCACTACTAGCACACGCCGGTGCAGATCAGGCTCGCGGTGGCCATCGGGCGTCTCTCTCACCTTGGGTGCGACTAAAACGAGTAAACCGAATAAAACGCGACACGGGCAAATTCGCGCATGCGCCGCGCTCGAAAAGGTACTGATGATGTGCAGAGTGGGCATCTCTTTTCAGAAATAGGGGCGATCGCACTCTCGGTTAGTCGTACTCGTAGTACGGAGTACTGAGTGAGTACTGAGCATCGTAGCGTAGCAAAGCTGACGGCAGTGCCATGGCTTGCTTGTTCCTTTTTCCGTCCTCCGTAGGCCCGTGCGTCGTCAGCAAACACTCGGACTGGATTTAGTCAGGGGAAATCAATAATGTGATCTGGGTTCCAGCGTCGCAAGAATACGACTACGACTACGGACGATGACGATGACAATGGCTCATGGACCAAAAGAGGCAGGAGGCCGTACAAGTTTAGAAAAACGAGATGAAGAGAAGGGTGAGAATGTGAGGCTACGGCAGACTTGGACAAAGTGTGATTGTAGTGGGTATGAGGGAGAAACCAAGAAAGAAGGAGAAGGAATAGGAAAACGAACAGGAATCAAAAGAAATCAAAAGGAAGTCAAAACAATACTCGTACGCAAAAGAAATCAACCAAGACGAAAGAAGCAAAGAAAGACAAAAGAAGAAGAAGAAAAAAAAACACGAAAATGCCGATGAACGTCTGGGGTACTCGTATGATCGTTGTGCCGACCAATCACATCAAGATGTGACGGCCTATCCCAATGCCGAGCATCATTTTGTGATTACGAGTACGAGACAGGCTAGTTCAGAGAACTTTATGATCGAGCAGCCCATGTGCCTCCAATCACAAAGGTGTCTCATCACAGCTCTGCGCTGCCGGCGACCCGGTGCTCTGCTCGTGGGCTACCGCTCCCATGGGGCCAGGTCAGGCCATGGCCATGGTCAACAGCCAACGCAGGCACTATTCGTATGCCCGTTTGTACGGAGTACTCGTATTGTTGGACGACGCCCGGGGCAGATCAGATAATGACTACGGCCGAGCATTACGCAAGCCGTCCAAGCGCTGCTGCATGTGCTGTAGGATCTCGTCCTAGTGTGCGACGTGCGAGCACGATATGTGCGTCTTATCGCCCGATTCATCCTGCCGTGTCAGTCTCCGGGGCTGCCGCTACGAAGTATTTCTTTCTGGCGTAGGATTACTCGTATGTACTCACGCTATTGTTTCTATAGATATTGTTTTCTTCTTTCTTTAATTTTTTTTTTTTTTTTTTTCTTCCTTCTGCCAACACGCGCTGTAACCGCTGATCCTCCAGCCGCATAATGAGTCCTGTTTCGTGCCGCTGCAAGGCAGCAGGGTATGCCCGACGTTGGCACAACTCCGTACTCCGTACTCGTAGACCATCATCCCAGAGGGAAATGAAACTGGTGGCACACAACGACCTCGTACCCTTGTCGGCGTGAAGCGGGCGTTCGGACAAGAGAAACACGAGGCAAAGATCCGCATGGGAAATGCGATTTCAGCAAAAGGCAGAAAAGGACTTTTTGATTTTTCTACGTCTACGAGTAGCCTCGTGCCACCAGATCCGTTCTCTCTTCCTTTTCCTCGCCCCAGCAGCCCGACGCCAGCCCGGCTGCGTCGGGCGATGAGCAGCGGGTCCTACCCCCTTTGAGGTGCGCAAGTCGATGACAAAGTTGTCGGCTAGATTGGACAGGTGGAAAAAGTACGGAGTAATACAGAACAAACCGTATTTCGTGGCGTGCCACCTTACTAAGCTCTCCGTCGCGTTGCATCCCATCTCTTTCGAGAAAAAAGAAACGCTCATCACGGCCGCCCATCCCATCTTGTTCGCGTTGGCGTCTTAGCACTTTGGTTCTATTGCCTCTCCCGTAGTATTTACATGGCCTAGGCGTAGGCCTGCAACAAATTCAGGGTTCACGAGACTGCTTCAGTCTTATCTCCGTGTCTCTGGTGCCACTCATTTGCGAGAAGCCACGAGCGGCCACGAGTATCCTACGGAGTACTCCGTACGAGTGAGTACGAGTACTCGCAGCCTCTCGCAAATAGCCCGATTCACTAAGGACCGGCCGGCCACGTCTCACGATTACCCTTGCTCTCTCCGGGGCGGGCTATTACGATGTACAAGATAGTACGAGTATGATATCCTTCTGAAACCGACTCCGTACAGAGAAACAACGCGTGCGTCAAGAGGGGCCCGGGCGTTCCATCTCCTTGCCCCAGATCGTTGTTTACGGAGTACTGAGTACTGAGTAGAGGCCTCTACTGAGTACGAGTACGGAGTCCTCGTAAGATGCAGCGAACTAAAAAGCCAAATCACCGCGTTTGCCAGGGGTCTTGGGGGCACGGATGGGGCAAGATGAATTACGGAATAATAAGCATGCGAGTACGAAGTAGGCGCGCGCTGTCTTTCTTGTCTGTCGCACCTGGTGCAGCCGGGCTTGCCACCATGGAATGCATGCCCAGGATGCCCGCCTGAACCGATGGTGGCCGCACCCATGTCCGGCCAAAAAGCCACACTGACGCCCGCCCCATGACGTGGTTGTACTCCGTAGTTTCGTACTCGTTTTTACGAGGGCAAATCTGTTTCTTCTTAGTCAACGTGCTGTGCAGGATCGTCCAGGTCACTTGCCCACTCAGGGGGGGCAATAATGCATTTATCACGGTTTGCAGCAAAAAGGAATATCTGTGTACGAGTACGTAGTACGGGGTTCAGAATCGTGCCATGCGTTGTCGTAGTCGCACTCGTACTCTGCTTTTCTGGGTTTTGTTGGTTTTTGTTGGTTACAATATTTGCTTTTGAACGTACGTTTTTTGTGTTGTTGGTTTGTTTCACTGACATCAACATACGATTTTTGTGTTTTGCTTTGCTTTTTCGGCTTGCCTATGGACTTTTGCTGAAATTTGCTGTACTTTGTGTGATTTTAGTATGTTATGAATTATGGACTTTGATTCATTATGATTATTTTGTATATTTGTTTGAATTCGATTTATCCAGAATTGTTTGTACACTGAGCAAATAATTTCAATCACTCGTATACTCGTACGAGTACAAGCCAGTATTCATTACAAAAACGAAAAATCAACAAAAACACACACACAAAGATAAATACTAAGATGACGACGAGTGAGGCTGGACAGTAATGCATCGTCATCGCAGTGCAAAAAAGGCACAAAAAGACAAGAGAGACCACTCGGTACGACCGCTTTCTCGTACCCACGGAGTATGCCGAGTTCGAGATGCCCCAAATACTCCACTTATCCATATCCATTGCAGTAACTGGCCTGGCACGGCCACGGCAGTCTTGCAAAGAAAGTTACGAGGCTCCCGCTTGCCAGGGGTTGGTTTGTTTTTCTTTCTGATAGTTTGAATGGCAAGCGGCCCTTGCTTTTTCTTCTTCTTCTTTTTCTGCTTTCCCTCGATCATGCACATGGAAGGCGGGTAGCGGCCAAGGAAGGGATCTCGGCGGTCTGCCTATGTTTGTAAGACACCGAAGACGACACTGTTGATATTGTAATGGGCAATAGGCGATGTTCAGAGTCGTAGTAAGACACTGTGGCATGGCCACGTTGCACTATATTTTTTTTCGGAGCATAATTATGTAAGCAGTCTATAATACCTGATTCGTCCATACAACTACACTGCACAACTACACTTCACCGTATTTTACCATATATCAGTACGTGTACGAGTACTTGTACACGTTCTCAACCGTTGTCATTAACCCTGTACTCCGTACTTGATCGGACTGAGTCGCCCGCATAACCCCGACCAAGCATCAGAAAACCAGAAACTGCCATGAATACGAAGTGAACTGTCATATTCTGGAAAGTCGGTCTCGCTTTGGTCTACGAGTAGGTTCCAGGCCCAGCTCTTTACTCCGTACGCCTTTACGACATGAACAGTCGCAAAGTGGAATAAAGCGTCCATAAAAGACTCTAAAAGAAATGAACAGCTCGCTGCAGTGGAGTCCCCGGCGGGTGAGACGACGGGGGGGACATCCTGGTCTCTTTTTTGCTTCTCAGCAGCTGCGCCAGATCTAATTTTATTTCTTCGTTGCCGCCTTTCCCATTTTGGCTCCTAGTTCACAGTTCGGTTACGGGCGTTTTGACGCTTCCTACGGAGCAGAGTTGCATGCAATATACGAATATGCAAAAGAAACTCCATGCACATATCGAGTACGAGCAGCAGAGGAGAAGAGTCGTGGCGCACTCGTGGCACAGTCCCGTACCCATGCTGTTCGTTACGAGTATTTTGTACATTGCACCGTCCTCGTACACCGTACGGGCCTACGTGTTATTAACCATACTTGTGCAGTCTCTGGCAAGGCGCAAATCGTCAGTTGTTTTTGTTTGAACGTCTTGCACGTCTTGCACGTCTCGAGAGAGTCGTATTTCGGCGATCGAACAGGAAAAGGTTGCGCAATTTTTCTCTTGGAATTGGACGTGGCCCATAAATGCGCCATGTGGTGTAACACTTGCGACGTTCAGTCATATCCTGTCGATATTCGTAGTTTTTCCATATTTCGTACTCGTAGAGTCGCTGAAGAGCGTCAAAAGGCTGGCCGGCGCTAGGCCGATAGCCAAGGGAGGAATGGCAGGATGCGGGAGGGATGGCAGGGGAGAATTGTGACGTACGCACCCCCCGTATGCAGACGAGATTGGCCGGCGCTTTGGAGAGAGTTTGAGTGCTCATCAAGGAGGAGATGCATCCCCATCCCCTGGTAAATCGTACAGAAGTACACAGACCACATTGCATCTGACGGGCTGCTGAAACACACAACGAGGGAGGCCCTGCCGGCCCGAAGCAGCAAGCTCCGCAGAGCATTCGTGGTTTCGGGATTTTTGAGGAGGAGTACGAGTATCAGCTACGAAGATCGAACGAGCATCCTCCCTATCTCTGGATGGATGGGAGACGCCGAGGAAGCAAAAGGGATGCAGGAGGAAGGAAAGAAAAAAAGACTGGACAGCGCCAAAAAAAAAAAAAAAAAAGACATGCAGCCAGGTGCCGCCAATGCAAGAAGGACCTTCTTCGTCCTTCCGTGTCCTTCTGTCTGCCCTCCCTGCCCTCTCTCTGCATGCCTGTGTGCCACTTGCGATTCGTCAACGGGTGGGTGAACGGGTGCCGACGTGTCCGCGCCTCCCTGCTGCATTTGCATGCTTTGTGCAGCTTCTGCATAGCGACTCCGTACGAGTATGTACTCTCTCCTTGTACACCTACAGCGTACGACTACAAAGTACACACGTAAGACTTTGTAGTTGCATATTGCTTGCTCGTACGGGCAAACAGTGCCAGCGCAGCAGAATACTCCGTACTCCGTACTCCGTACTCCAGTACTCCAGTACTCCAGTAGAGAGCTGGCCGGACAGACGGCGTCACCGCCCTTTGAGCTCCTCTTTTTTTGCTGTACAGAAGAGGAGACGGGTCTCGCTGTTCTGTCGCTGTTCTGTTTGTCTTTCAGCCTTTTTGCTGTCTGTCTTTGCCTTGCACAACGGCGTGTGGTTCTAGATTCTACTCAGTACCATGTCCCATATAAATACGTGTTCATTTATTCCTGCGGGTAGATGCGACTTTCTACATGGCAAGTCGTAGCGTGCTCTTTGTCTGTTTTGTTTGAAAGTCTCAGTTTCTTTGGGGTGTCGATTTTGTTGTCGATCATAAGAATCATCTGATAACGACCAACTCGCCACTCTTTGCAATGATACAGAGAGCAAGTACGAGTACAGCTTACCAACGGCTGCTGACAATGAGGCACACCACCTTTTTCTTAGCACATCTAGGAAATTCAATTCTCGTAGCCCATACTCATATGCCAAGATAAGCCCTGCCCCAGTCCGTGCCAATCATGGCCCGTGCCCGGCCTCCCTTTTTTTTTTTGCTAGTCCCGATGCTGCATGGCTGACTGCTGACTCGCCCAATCTGCGCAACGACGTCGGGAGTACGAAGTACTCCGTACGTCAACCTCGTTCCAACTAACGCGTAGCAGCTGCTCTAGCACGCACATGCCATGTATGAATCGAGACTAGCCGGCAAAATACCGCAGCCTGATGCTAGCCTACTACTCGTACTTGCACTTTGCACTTTCCGGCGTGCCGCTTGTGCTGCTCGTCTCGCGTGAATGGGCAGACACAGACGGGGCAGAGCGCAATCTGCACGACGACGGGGGGCATGTGCGCGAATGAGGGTGTGATCGCCTTGTTACGAGTGGTCTTGGGGTGAAAAAGGACTGCCAATCTTCAGCCGCTCCGGGTGGCGCAAGCAGGGCCATTTGGCAATTTTTTAGTCGCAATAATTGCATTTACTCGATAGTACGGAGCAGATGGCTGCATCGCTTACAAAGGGCTATCAAGGCTGCGAGAAGCACATGACAATCAGTCACAAGGCCGTATCTCGTTTATCAGATCCAAAGGAGCCAAAGGAGCCAAAGGAGCCAAAGGAGCCAAAGGAGCCAAAGGAGTCAGAAGGATCAGAGGAATGAATCAGAGGAGCCAAAAGAACCGCCCAGAGCTGCAATGGGTTGCTGACACGCGGCGTGGACGAGGCTGATCACTCCCTATAGGAGTAATACTCAATAATATCATTAGGCCCAAGTACTCCGTACGGAGACGGAGTATTCCGTACTCTGTACTCAATATGACAGTTGGGCATCATGCCTTTGCCCGGCAATGGAGGCGACGGCAAAGTCAATCTGACAAGGAAGATCGCCGGCTTCATCGTAGCACGGAAGAAGGAAGAAAGAAAGAAAGAAAGAAGAAAATAAGACATATGCATAAAACAAGTCTGTGAACAAAAAAGACCAATATTCAAAAATAGTAAAAGAAATAAGTGAACAAACTACGAGCAACATCACCGAAACAGCAGAAAGACCGCCCGCCGATAGCTGCCCTTTGCTTCCTAGCGTGAGACCAAGACTCTCAGACTCTCAGACAAGGCCTCAGACCAAGCCCGTGAGTGGCTGTGGCACCACCACCCATACAGACAGGCCACACCATCACACACACATCACACTCACACATCATCACACACTCTCTCTCTCGCCTCCCCCCATCGCCTCCCCCCATCGCCTCCCCTCCCCTCCCCTCCGATCAACAACATCTCATCATCCCAAAGTCAACACAGTGGACCCCCCGCCTACTCGTATGTGTCAAGAGTGACAAGAGCGATCCATGGTCGTCTCTGACTCGTCGAGACCCTTGGCTCCCGCCCCCGTTCGTATCGGGTTTGGCCACTACTCGCAACTAGAGTTATTAGTGCACGAGTCAATCAATAAGAGAGAAAGGACGGTAACATGGGCTAGCCTGCATCGGTTCTAGCTGGTGCGTGTTTTCTTTGCCTCCACCCGAGCGGCTGTTCTAACTGGCTGCCCCAAAACGGGCGAGACAGAGAGAGAGAAAGAGACGACTGAGAATTAAAAAAGAAAAAAGAAAGAATACGACTACGAGCGTGACACCCTCAAGACATTCCTGCCTGTCCCGTTCACGCTATGGCTGTTGTTTGTCCGCCCTGATCTCGCCGTGGCCGATTCTCGTGGCCTCGATTCCTCGTGAATGTTCTTTCTTTCTTTCGTTCGTTCTTGTTCTCGTTCTCGTTCTCGTCCCCCTTCCATCGTTCCATCGGCTTCTCCCTCCTCCCTTGCGCCGTTCTCGTGTTTACCCGTATCGTACTGACCGACGTTTTGCATGACACACCTGTAACCTGTAACCAGTACCCATCATACCCATCCTACTTTGTACTTTGTAAACGCTCTTCAAACCAAAACACAGCGGTACGCAGTGCTCCGTTCTCGTACACAAAATGCACTGGCCAGCAGGACCACAGGCACCAACCAGACCAGACCACACCGGCTGCAGTCGGCCGCCCGCCTGGCCTCTCTCTCTCTCACTCTCACTCTAAAAAACTCCTGGGCTCCTGAGATCCTGTCTTCCTGTCCTCCCGGCCTCTTGTTGTCCTTGTCACCTTCTTCCCTGGTGTATGGGTGGAGACGATATTATGGAACATGGCCGTTTATTGAACCTGGTCCCATGTCTCTCTGCAATGCGAGGACGTTTTTTTTTTTTGCATCTCCTTGGTCCTTTTTTTGGCTATTTTGCTTTCTTTTCCCTGGATCTTTTTGATTTTATCTATTTATCTCGTCACTTGAGCGCGTTTCTTTTCTTTTTCTTCTTTCTCCTAGGGCTCCATATCAGACTTGTCACTCCCTTGCCTGAACATATCAAGGCGCACACCCTCCCCGTCCACCCCCCCCTTGGCAACTCCCTCGCCCTCTTCCTCTTCTCCCTTCCCTGATGTTTTCCAACCCTGCTGGTGGCCCTGCTTTTTGTTTTTACGCCCGGCTCCATATTAAACCAGTTCATTTCTCGACAGCGGCAGACTAACGCCCAGCGGTCTGTGAAGATTTTCACACACCATGTCCCACTCTGATGCACGCCCCTTTTTCTCTCTTCTTCCCTCTCTCTCTCACGGAGTATTCTTGGAACTTGTCCCAAAAAGGACACATGTCGATAAAATATGATTAATCCAAAATAATCAGAAAAAAGAAAACACAACAACAAACTCGCCCTGCAGATGGGGCCGTGCTCTGCAGACAAGCGTGCTGCTATGGGCTCGTCGAACACCGCCTCCCCCCCCCTCCAAAAACGACCTGCTACGAGTATATCGCGTCCCCTACTTTACAAAAGACAAGGGGCCTGCACTGCTCCGTACTTTTTTATGCCCATGACGCCTTACCCTGCCACCACCTGCCGCACCTGCCACTCTGCACCCTCCGCCTTGTCCTGTCCTAGCCCTTGAACCCTTTGAATCTTGATATCAATATCAACAACCTCATTCCCCTCTCCCATCTCGAGAGAACCAGCCCTTTGCATCGTTTTATATTTTCCAGTCACTCGATTTACAATTCTCCTTCAACACTCTCCTTGACATTCCCATTCACAAACCACCATTACCATTTTCCCCATTCTTCATCAACCGGCTGCTCTTCCCTCCCCTTCGCCTACCTCCTTGTAATACATCCTCGCATCTTGATATCATATCATCATCCCCCCCCCCTCTCTTCTCTTGTTGACTCGTTCACTCGAAGCTCAATAAGATATCTCATATCCTCTCATCTCTCTCATCTCTCTCATCCTATCTGTCTGCTGTCTTAGTTTGCCAACCAAACTGCCATGATATAAGCTCGACCCATTAGGACTTGGAAAACCGGACCGCAATAAGTTGTATCGTGAACATATATTTCGTTCAGAGATATCCTCTTATAAAAATCAAAACTCGAACCTGGACTTTCGACAACCGGACTGGATTTTTTTTGAACTCCCTTCTTCTTTTTCCTTCTCGTCTCATCTGGATCCCGGAGGACTTTTGTCTTTTTTGTTTCGCTTGTTCTTTTTGCTCTACGTTTTTTTCTTCTCATCCAAGATCATGCCGAACCATGTCTTTGCTCCGAGCAGCCTTCCTACTCCCCCCGGATCACCATCTCCCTTTGGCCATGGAAAGTTCAACAACCAACACCAGCACATCTTTGCTCAGCCGCCGTCGCCAGTAGCATCGCCTCGTCCCAGCCAACATCACCAACATCACCAACAGCACCAACAGTCTCTTCCACCACAATATGTGCCCGTGGCCCCCGAGGACCGGATAGGCACGTTTTTGAGCAGCTCCCTCATGCTCCAGAGCATCATTGGAACGGGCGCCTATGGCGTGGTGTACGAGGCCGTCGACACCAAGACCAACATCCGCTATGCCGTCAAGGCCCTGAGCAAACTGAACCCGGACGGGACGCCGCTGGACGCGCGCCAGGTCGAGTACCAGACCCGCGAGATCCGCCTGCACTACACGGCGTCGGCCCACCCCAACGTCGTGTCCATGCTCAAGATCATCGATGCCTACCCGGACTGTCTGTATGTCGTGCTCGAGTACTGCCCCGAGGGTGATTTGTTTTACAATATCACCGAGTGCGGGCAGTTTGTCGGCAAGGACGAGCTCGCGCGCAAGGTGTTCCTCCAGATCCTCGACGCCGTCGCGTACCTGCACCAGTCCGGCATCTACCACCGGGACCTGAAGCCGGAGAACATCCTGGTCACCGACCAGGGGGAGACGCTCAAGCTGGCTGATTTCGGGCTGGCCACGGCCTCGGACCGGTCCGAGGACTACGGATGTGGTTCCACGTTTTACATGTCGCCTGGTAGGTCTCCTTTTTCATTTCGGGGGTTTCTCTCCTTTTATCCTGATGTACATGCTAACCAGCAGAATGCCTCGGTCAATCGTCCAAGCGCCCGTTCTACTACTGCGCGCCCAACGACGTCTGGAGCCTCGGCGTCATCCTCGTCAACCTGACGTGCGGCCGCAACCCCTGGAAGCAGGCCTCCGTCGAGGACTCGACCTACCGCGCCTACACGCGCCACCCGGGTTTTCTCAAGACCATCCTGCCGCTGTCGGACGAACTGGACGCCATCCTGGCCCGCATCTTTACGCCCAACCCGGACCAGCGCATCTCGCTCGCCGAGCTGCGCATGCGCATCCTGGAGTGCCCCCGGTTTACGCAGCAGCAGCAGCCGCAGCCCCAAGAAGTTCCCGCCACCATCGTCGTCACGCAGCAGCCGCAGCAGCAGCAGCAGCCCGTAGTGGTCTGCTCGTCGCCGGTGGTGTCGTCCGACTGTGCCGTCGACTGTGCCGTGTTCGACTACGACGACGACAACGACGTTGAGACAAACGACGACAACGACGACGTGGACGAGGATCTGTTTGAAAATGACATTTACGCCTCGGCCTCGGAATCGCCCTTGTCGTCCGACTCCTCCGACTGCGAGACCGAGTCCGACGTCATGTCGTGCACGGCCGACGACTGCCAGTTGGTCGACGACGATGACGATGACAGCCAGGACGCCGACCTCGTCAACGACAACAGCAACAACGCCGCCAACACCAACAACGCCTGCCAGGACATGCCGCTGACGCCGCCGCCGCCGATGCTCGCTGCACACCCGCCGCCGGCCAACGTCGCCGACATGATGTACAGCTACGAGCAGCACCACGACGACGCGTCCATGATGGCCATGGATCTGCAACAGCAGCAGGCGGTGTCTTTTCACCAACAGCAGCAGCAGCAGCAGCAGTACATGTTCCACGCACCACCCGTCTACCACCAGCAGATGCCCGATGCCTTCCAGCAGCACCAGCAGCACCAACACCAACAGCACGTCCTCGCGTCGCAGATGCCCATGCAGCACCAGCACCACCACCAGCAAAAGCCCCTGCCGACCATGTGTGTGCCCCAGCCCACCTGCGCTGCTTCCGCCGCCGCCGCTGCTGCTGCTGCTGCCCAAAACCAGCCCATGGCAGCCCGGCTCTGGGGCTGGACCACCAAGCTGCAGTTCTTCCACCAGCAGATCAACCAGATGCACCCGTTTCAGACGCACCAGGTGTTTCTGACGGGTTTCTGATTGTTTTCTCTCTCTTCTCTCTTCTCTCTTCTCTCTTCTTTCTTACGTTTCTTTTCTTATTCTCAACATATCACACAACCTTACGTTTACGGCTTTCTGTTCTCTTTTCTTTTGTCTAGCAACGAGCGTGGAGTTTTTTTTTCTTTTTCTTCTTTTTCTTATCTTTTGTCTTCCCCCTCGTTAGGGATGTCCAAGACGATTACCAACGTTATTATCTCACTCATGAGACAGAGATCAACTCTCGTCTCATTCGATTCTTGTCTACTACGTTTTTTTTCTTTTCTTTTCTTCAGTCTATTTCTTTTGTCATTGGGCGGCACCTTTTGATTTCATTCTTTGTCACTTTTTTTTAAAAAATATCGGCAACGGCGCTTTTACACAGGAATATCACAACAAGGGGAAACGGAATATTAAACCGGGGGGGGGTTTTGAAAATGAGAATTCTCCCGAGGAGTTTTGCAATACAATACACAGTTTGTATCCAATATTTGTCTGCAATTAGTGAAGTGATGTCTTGCGGTGCCGTTGCAACTACATTGATGACGTACGACAAGTACGCAAACAGTCTGTCCCACGGACTGTCTACGGACCACACTGCAGTCAACGTCAAACAACCTGATTGAGTTGCAATCTTGTGATGGAAACAAGATCAAACTGGTCAACTCCTGTCTAAGCCAATGGAATGAGCAGCGGATAGACGGACATGTCAGTACGAGTACGTAAAACAGCCGTAGTCGTAAAGTTCTAGAAGATAAAACTACCTTGCAATCGTAATTACGAGTACAGTAGCCCCCAAAAAGAAAAGAAACTATATTTACTGTCGTCACATCGTCTTGTTCGAGAGGAGCGGGGCGGCATAGCAAGAAAGAAAGAAAGAAGAAAGTTGAGCTGTCGAAAAAGAAAAGAAAAGAAACCACAAAAAGAAATCAAAAAAGAAACACCAGCCACAACTGTGATGAAATCAGTAGATTGCCTTGGCCGGAGCAGCGTCATTCTGTCTTCTGTCACCCGTTGTCTCATTGAAATGGATCAAGTATTATCGTCATGCCGCATGGGAATGGGAAACGGCCATCCTCGTGATGAACAGTCGCTGCGACTGTATTTCGTCAACCGTGGTTGGCAATAGTCGGTGAGGTTGTGCGTGGTGATTGGTGTTTGTTGGGATTGAAGCGGAGTAGCACATCATATATGATAGCAAACGCACTACGATACTACGAGTACTCGTAACACTGATTGACGACATTCAAGAGTGTCTCCTACGATACTCACACGAGAACAAAGACGGCGAGACATGGGATTCATAAAAGTGTGGCACTCCTTTGTGCATAAGCAAGCAGCATGGATCGCATGAAGCTGACGACGCAGCCGATGAGAAAGTGCTGTCTCTGCTGCCTATCATGTCTCAGAGGACTATGACTATGACTACGACTACGACTACGGACTACGAGTAGACGATCAGACGGGGACGCGGGACGCATGCCTCATCACACTGCTGCATGAGCCAGCCAGCCAGCGTCGTAGCATCCGTCCGGCAGACTACTGACTACTCGTAGACTAGCTGCCCAAAGTGCATGACATTGTCGCAGTCAACCAGCCGACGGACGTTGCTGGACACCCACCAGCCTGTGCATTTGCAGATGCCCCCCCCTCCCTCCCCCCCCCGATCGCCAATCAATGATGCTGCACAAAGAAGCCGGTGGCTGCATGGCTTACGAGTACCTACCTGCTCACATGTCTCACCAGCCACACATATCCTTACAGATATCTCGTATTATCACGCAGTTGCATTGCAGACGTGGTGGTGCATACACGGCATGGGACGGACGAATCGCAATGGCATGATGGCATCCCGGTGGCATCCCGGTGGCATCCCCGTCGTATCCAGCGAGGACAGCGCTGCCACCTGTCGCCAAAAGGGGGCGTAGCGGGATGGATGGCTGGAGACAAAAGGCTTGCACTCTCGTACTCGCCCTTCTTTCTCTTTGGGCAGCCCGGCATACGATACGAGTACTTCCGTACATGATCCGCCATGCAGCAAGGGAGTCGACATGGCGGTGAAGGAGGCTAGACTGCGAGGCAGTACTCGTACCGTAAAACCGCCAAAACGAGTCGAGCCAAAATAGTGCGACACCGAGTGCAGAGTATTGGGTCTTACGCTCCCTTGCATGATGGACTCCCTGCTTGCGAGCTGGGCCTTTTTCTTTACCCTTGCGATGCTGCAAAGCTGTAACCGCCGTCAGCCCTTGGGCTTGCAGAATGTCTTGCCCCCCCCTTCCGGTTTATCCGCGAGGCATGTCCATGACGTAGTTGTGTCATTCCGTCGCGGTTCTAGATAATACGATACTCACAAGTCCAAAACAACTTTGTCCGGCGACACGGCTGAGCACGACCGTCCGCCCTCCCTTGCGTCTGCCGTCTGTCTGCCAGTGTGTCGGCGATCATCAAGCGACGATCGGCCATAACAGCAGACGTACTCGTACAGTTTGACAACTGGAATAATAAGCGAGGCAAGGCATCCCCACCCTATGCTGCGCCGTGCCACTACAGAGTATTGCAGCTGTGAATTTGTGAACATCATTTCGCCTTTGGGCGCAAGAGGGGCCACTGAAAAGAAAGAAAAAGAAGGAAAAAGAAGGAAAAAGAAAAGACCCGGCAGTTACGAATGCCCATCGCTTGTCGTCTGCAGGCCAGCCCGATTCAATTGTGCCCAAGGAGATTAGGCGGAGTGTTTCGACCTGGACGATCAACAAGGGTTGTACTCGTACTCGTGAATAGTAGTGGCACGGAGAGTGCAGAGGGCGAGAGCAACTTGCTGCCCAAGGTGTCAAAACGCCGGCAGTTCTAAAGTGGCCGAGCACGATATGTCTTGATTGATAACAAGACATAACATACACTTCAACGCGACTGCGAACCCGACCCGGCGCACGCCCATGCCGAGGCGCACGCCGACCCGACTGTCGAGTCAGACACCGGGGCTGAGCGTGGCCCGTACGGAGTACTCGTAGACGATGCTCTCCGCACGTCGATATTACTCATAAAAGGTCTCACGCACTCAATGGCTCTGCTCATCACACTTATTTTCACGTAAAAGGTCTCACGCACTCACATGTCCGCTTACTACGAGTACGGATACTACTTTCTCATAAAAGGTCTCATGCTTTCAATGTCCACTTCACACTACTTTTCTTCTTTCTTCCTTCTTCCTTCTTCCTTCTTACTCTCCGGCCGCCCGAGTCTGGGCACCCCAAACGCCGGGCCCGCACATGTCTGATGTTGAATGCAGAATTATCGACTCCGTAAACATGTGTCAATGCCCAGCAGGCTGCCATTGCCAGCTCCTCTACACGTGAACCCCTTGCCTCTGTCAGGGTGAGCGCGTGCGAGACAGAGACTAGTCCCAGCCGTGTCTCTTCCAGCCGTGTCTCACGGGCACCAGTGTGTCGGCGGTCGCGGCATCAACACACCCCGACGGCTGAGCTTGATGTGCCTCATGAGCCACGAGAACGATGCTATGGAAGCTAGGGAGGACGCCGGGACGCCATGATGCCGAAACAATCAGGCAAGGGCGTTTTTGCTTCTTCTCCTTCCCAACAGGGTGGCCATGCTGACAACGTGCCGTCGCCGGATCGGGGCAAGTCGCCGAGGAAGCGCACCACCACGTCGGAGTCGTCCTATTGCGGGCAGCCAGGTTGAAGCTCTCACAAAGAACCAGTACTCCGTAGACAATGGAGTGTTGCGTAGCATTTTTGTAAACGGTCTATTCATAATTAAAACAGGGCCTAGTAGGCCTCCAAACTCCGTCCATCGTAATCATGCAGTCAAGTGGCGTGCCCATATCTAGGTTGCTGCCGTAGTTGCCGTCGCCGTCGTAGTCGTTGCCGTAGTTGTCGCCGCCGTAGTTGTTGTCGCCGTCGCCGCCGCCGCCGCCCCCCGCCGCTGCACATTCCGAATCACCACCGCCGCGCCCTCGCGCTCCCACCCCACGCTGTACTGCCGCTGCAGCTCGGGCCACGCCAGCCCTGTTGCCGACTCCAAAAAGCCCACATCGTCCAGCCGCAGGTACGCCCGCCCAAAGCACTTGAGCGTGTGCACGCGCATCGTGTGCACCGCGTACTCGAGCAGCTTGCCCTGGTACGCGTCGGCCGTGCCCGAGCGGCGGCAGACTGCCTCGCCCCCAGGCGTATCCTGCTTCTGCTTCTGCTTCTGCTTCTGCTTCTGCTTCTGCTTCTGCTTCTGCTTCTGCTTCTGCTTCTGCAGCAGCCGCTGCAACCCCACCCAGTCGTCGTGCGCCAGCGCCCGCAGCGCCGCGTCCACCGTCGTGTTGTTGCGCAGGCCGTAGCGGCAGCGCACGTGGTACGCCTCTTCCAGATTGCCCCGACGACAGGCGGCGTCCAGCACGCGGTAGGCGGCGACCTCGTGCAGCTCGGCGTTGCGCAAGGGCCGCCGCCGGTGGATGGTGCGCAGCAGGTGCAGCAGGGCCGGGTGGTACGAGGGCGGGTGTTTTGCCAAGATGGCGAGGCGGATGGCGAACAGATACACCTGGGTGGCAAACTCGTCGGCGCGGTCGGCGGCGACAATGGCCTCGCGCAGGCAGCGCAGGGCGTGCAAGACGAGGGTGAGGTCGTGGGCGGCGGCCAGGGCGGAGACGGAGGCGGAGGTGGGGAGGGGCGCGGAGGCGGCGGTAGCCGCCGACGACGACGACACCGACGAAGCTGACGCCGTCGTGGCAGCCTTCCCCGTGACAACCCTCCCCGTGGCAGCCTTTTCTCCTGCCGCCGCCTTTTCGGCGGCCACCAACTCCAACGACGCAAACCGCTCCAGCAGCCCATCCCGCCCCTTGGCCTCCGTGCAAAACTGCAGGTACCGCTCGACAATCTTGCCGAAAAACCGCTCCTGCGTCTTCCCATCGGCCAGCCGCGTCTCGCCCTTGGACGGCAGGCCGTAGACCTCGAGGGGGTCGACCTCGACGGGCTTGAGGCGGGCCCAGCCACTGCCGCCGCCGCCACCACCGCCACCTCTAGCACCACCACCACCACCACCTCTACCCCGAGTCGGACCGCGCAGGGGAGGCATCATGTGTCCACAATGGACGAGAATGAATATAACGACGGTGATGTTGATATCGACGTTGTTGTTGTTTATTACTGTCAATCGTAACGGCCAACGGCCAGCCGATAAGATAGCGTAGTGCGGGGAGTGACGTCGGCTGCTGGGTGCACTGCCACCTGTGGCGTCATTTAGTCATCACAACAACTTCAATGAGAGTACATCAAAATCTATTCAATCTATATGCAACATCGCCAAACGCCAATGCAGACAAATACATGGCTCTCGGCCGACATCCAGTCCAGCGCGAGATCATATAGATTAAATGGGGTATGTGGTCGTCAAGATAAAGACAAGGAAAGAAGAGAAGAAAAGAAAAGAGAAAACATCCAACAGATTCCAAATAAACCAAATAAATCAAAAAGCTCAGATAACTCAAAAATCAAAAATCAAATCGACGATGCGCCGGCCGGGGAAACGTCGGGTGCTGCCCGGGCACCTAGCTCGGCGGCATGCGGCCGTTCCCGCCCGTCGTGTCGCTGCGGCTCCATGCACCGCCCGCGCCTGCGCCTGCGCCCGCATTCGAGCTCGGGTCACGTCGCGGCGCCCGGCCCCGGAAGTAGTCGTACTGGGCAGGATCCTGCTCTGCCTCGCTGTCTTCCTGCGGCACATTGCCGTAGCCGCGCGGACCGGCACCGGCACCGCCGTACTGGCCCGGAACAGGCCCTGTCGCCCCCCGCAACGGCACGCGCGACCGCGTCGAGCTCTGCGTGCCGTTGGCCGACCGCGGCAGAGGCGCTGCCACCGGCATGGCTGCTGCGTTGCCGACGAGGTCGCTCGAGCTGTCGTTGCCACCCAGACCCACGCTGTACAGTGGCGACCGCGACCGCGAAATCTCCAGCGGGCCGCCCAACCCGAGGCTGCGTCCTGCCGGCGACTGCGACCGCCCGCGCATCTCGCCGTAGTCGTACCGCGACGGCGACTCGGTCCGTGTTGCACCCGCTCCGTACGGCGGCAGCACCGGCGGGCTCGACGCCATGGCAACATTCTTGTATCCGGGAGGGTAGATCGTGCCGCCATCAGCACCCGCTGCATTCGCATTCGCATTCGCCTGTGCGCTGCCGCTGCCGTACACCGGCTGGTTGGCCGAGGCCATCGTGGGGGGATACTGCCGCCGGCCCGTCATGCCGCCCACCGGCGTGCCCGGTCTCGACTCCGTTGCTGCCTGCGTGCTCGGTGTACCCGGCCGGATCATGTCGCTCGGCGTGCCGAAAATGTCGCCGCCGCCGTGCTCGTCGGCAAACTCGCCGCGGTTCTTGTAGTACTCAAAGTCCAGCCGCGACTCGGGCACCACCTCGAACCCGGGCATCATCCCGGCCGCTTTACCGGGCCGCTTCGCGTTCATGGGATCCATAATGTACGTGTCCGAGTAGCCCGACACGCTCATGCTGTCGCCCGACTCGGCCTCGCGACCCGCCGTCAGCCGGCCCGAGTACACGCTGGCCAAGATGTTCTGCGCCTTGGCGTGCACCATGGGCGTCGTCAGCGGCTTGTACAGCGCCGGGTGGCCGAACCGCGCCGCCAGCCGGTCGCTGCGCAAATTCTCCTTGCTCGAAATGTCCAGGCCCGCCTCGGGGTTGGCCAGCACGTTGTGCGTCGTGTAGTACTGCATCTTCTGGTCGAACTTGTGCATGCAGTAAAACTTGAAGCCGATGACGATAAACGGCAGCGGCGCAATCACGTACGACTGGATGTGGTCGCCGTCACCGCGCACAAACACCACCAGGAACGCAATCAGGTTCGACAGCACCAGCCCAAAGATGAACCGGTTGAACAGCGACGGCCAGAACACGCCGCCCGACTCCGTCTTGGTGATGAAAATGTACAGGATCAGGTACTTGCGCAGGATCGCGTCAATGGCAAAGTAGATGGCCGCCGCCGGCAGCACCAGCGGCTGGATGCAGCCAAAGCACAGCGCCACCGTCGAGTAGAACAGGAAGTAGTTGTAGTAGCTCGCATAGTCCATCGACGGCGGCGCCGTCAGCTCAATCAGATCGCGCGGCGTCGGGCTCGAGAACTTGCGCACCACAAAGCCCCAGAACAGCGGCCACAGCTGCGCCAGGTCCACGGCCACGCCCAGCTGCCGCTGCAGCAGCCACGTCACCCAGAACGGCGAGATGTTGCAGAGGCCGCTCAGGATGTAGTCGCCCGGCCGGGCCGCCTTGATCGCCTCCCAGCCGTCCTGGCCGTTGTTCGTCTTGTCAATGACAGCCGTGATGAAGCCCCAGACCGCACTAAACAGCGAAAAGATGACTAGGTTGTTAAACACAAAGAACGAGTACAGCTTGGCCAGCACGTGCCGCTCACGGCCCGTCTTGGTCTGGTCGCCCGACTTGATCGCCAGCCGCCGGAACACAATCGGCAGCAGCAGGTACACCGTCGACGTCAGTGCCGGCGACGCCACGCCCTGCACCACCTGCCAGAACTTGGTGTTGGTCTCGAGCTGCCGCTGGAACGCCTTCCACATCAGCCCCAGGTTGCTCAGGTTGACCAGGAAAATGGCAATCATGGCGTTGGGCGCCACCCAGAGGATCGTCAGCAGCGCGATCCACAGGTTGTTCATGAATCGCCGCCGGCCGCGCGTGCCCGGGCTCAGCGGCAGGTTGTCCCAGATAATGTCGTTGGGGCGCGTCGCCAGCCGGATCGTCGCGCCCTGTGGCCGCTTCTTGCGTGCTGCATACGCAATGGCGTGCGCCTCGCTAATGTCCGAGTATGACGCAAAGCCGTACGACATTGTGTTGCGCTTGTCAACGCTCTGCCGCACCTCCTTGATTTCGACTTCGAGGTTCTTGATCCGCTGCGTCAGGTAGTCGATGGCGTCCGTCTTCTGGCCCTTGGGGTATGTCTCGTATGCGTGGTCCTTTTTCGACGGCTTGCACAGCGGCCGCGTCGCCGGCAGGTTCGCCGGGTCTTTCAGGTACTTGGCCAGCACCTTTTCCAGTGCGCGCACCGTCTTCTCGTGCTCCTTGATCAGCTCGGGTAGGATCTTGACGTTGCGCGCCACGGCCGTGCGCGAAAACGACGAGTTGGGCGCCACCTCGTCAATGATGCGCGCAATGCCCTCGTCCGAGCTGTACTTCTTCGGAATGTCGTACAGCATCAGCGTGCGCGAGTGCAGGCTCATCTGGTACTCGGCGCTGTCAAAGTACTGCCGCCGCAGCTGCAGCACCTTGCGGTAGTTCCACCACAGAAAGAAGATGACAACCACATTGATGGCCCACGTCACCACCGACGTCGCCCACTGCGGCCGGCCAAACACGTTGGACGGGCCCAGCAGCGACAGCCACACGTCGTTGCCGTACCGCACACTGTTGATGTAGTTGACGGGGATCAGCACGGCGCACCCGACAATGGCCAGGCAGATGAAAATGTTGCGGCACATGAGCGTGAACCGCATCATAATAGCCGCGTCCATGCCCACCATGCGGATCAGGTCCTGCTCGTTGGTCTTCCACAGCGGGCCGATCCAGGCAAAGATGCCCCGGCCCATGGCGGGTGGCGTGTGGCTTTCATCGGCGTGTTTTAGCTTGGGCGCGTAGACGACGGTGTGGTAGGGGCGGATGAGCGAGAAGAGGAGGGCGACGCCGGCCGTGACGCCGAAAGACGTGCCGATCGAGGCCCAAATGGAGCCGACTTGCAGCTGGTCGTGTTAGTACGCAGTGGCCATTGGCCGAAAAGTGCACATTGAAATGCTCATTGCACATTGGACTTGCCTGTGATCCAAACGGGTTCTGCAGCAGCAGCAGCAGCTCGTCGCCGGCGTTGGCAGCCGTAGCTGTGGCGCGAGCCACGAGCGGCACGGTTGTTGTTGTTGTTGCTGTCTCCATTTGTCACTCTGTGACTTGCTGGACAGCAAGACGGTGCGCGAGAGGGAGCCGGGAGATCGCAGAGCGGCTATTGGCGGTGGAGGATAGGATGTTGAGTGTCTATAAGAACATGCGCATTGGTTCGTCGATCTATCTGTCTGATGGATGTCGTAGGTCTCGTAGTGATTAGATATCAGTACCGGCTGATGCGTATCAGATGTATTCGGTGATGTTGCTGGCAGCTTCAAACTGCAGACACCGAAACGAGAGACGAAAGAGGCCGGCCCGAAGATATAAGCAAGGCAGGAGACTGCGGCCTGCGTTGGAGCACGTCGACGTGACAAACGAATGAAAGGGCGTCCAACAAAGGAGGATAGAGAGCGAGCGTGCAGTCTACGACGAAAGCAGACTTTCTTTTTGGGGCCCTGGGGTGAAACAAAGAGCGACGGGCTGCAGACCACGCGCAGACGTTGTGCAGCGGCGGGACACACACGCACGTTTGTATCGTATCGTATTATCGTAATGCTCTTTTCGACCGGCGCTGTGCGGGATTGGAAGGCGGCTGTACTCGTCGTAGATGGTCGACGCGATGCGGCGGGGAGACGAAGGTCGTTGTCGAGTTGGTCGTCGTCGAGATGGCTGTCGTCGTCGAGATGATCGAAAAGGAGGAGGCGGAGGAGATAAAAGAAGAAAAGACGACGCCTGCCGAGAGATGAAGATGCAGAAACACAAAAAGAAACCGATGAACCGATGCAACGAGCGACAAAGGATGATGCCAATACGAGAAAACAATAAGACAGAACAGACAAGACACCGCAGACCCAAAACGAGCGTTGGGAACAAGAGTAAAAAGTCAAGAAAGGAGCACTGCCTGGTGGAGATGGACTGATGTGATGCAGGGGGCGGGACACAAAACGGCAGGGATAGCCGCTCTTCGGGCCAAAACGGTCGTATTGGAAAGGCCTCTCCCTCTACGAGTATACGGAGTACTCGTACACTTTGTGAGAAACGGCAGCAAAACTGGCAACTGGATTGGAAGGTGCCATCCATGGCGGGTGGAGTTTCAGAATTGACGAGTAGAAACAAATACGGAATATGCCACCGTTCTACGTATCGCGCACTCGTAATGGCATGCGTCTGCGCAGGAAGGTGCGAGTACCGACCTGTGTGGCGATCAAGTGGAGGAGGAAGGCGCAATCAATGGGACATAGGCGATGGCCACACGTAGTGTGAGTACGTACGAATATTAAAGCAGTATGTTATTCAAGAAAGCACGATGTTCACGAGCCGCGTACCTGACCAAGGCCGGACTGTTGAAGAAGCCGCTTTGTTCGTATTTTTCTTGGCTTTTTTCTTGGCTTTCTTCTTTGGAAACTGACTCGTTGGCCAAGGGGTAGGCGGGTGGGTCAACCGCAGCTAGCGACTGCTGCAGGTGGGCAAAAGCAGGGACTTTCTCCACCGTTCTATTTTTGCGATTCCATTGTTATCCTTTTGACCGTCCACGTTGACCGTCCACGTTGACCGTCCACGTCGACCGTTATTATGCAATCACGGGTGGCAATAGGTCGGAGACGGTGACAGCCCACGAGTACTCGTACTCAGTACGATCCGTAACGAACAGAAACGGACTCAATGGAATACGAGAAAAGTGTGTCGTATTTTTGTTTCTTTCCAAAATGTCCTGGCGTTGCACGAGCGCCAATCATCCATCTGATTGATACAATTGTATCAGCCCTTTCTCACCATCAACTCAACCCGACACGCTGCCGTGGGTTCTGATAGATCAAACTTGTGCAAATCGACGAGCCAATTGTTTCACCGTTTGTCCAGACGAACCTGTTGATCCCGAGGGGGGCAGCCACGTAGGATTCAGGCACCGCCAAACAAAGTGCAGTTCGTATGAGTACATACCTACGAGTACTCCGTACAGCACGCAACGCCTGCCACCGGCGTCAATCATGCTAAGCCGGACCCTGAATTGGTCAGATGCGAGGCTGGTCATAACGGCCCGCATACGGAGTATTCACGCGTTCGAGTGCTTTGCGCCTGCTTTGCAGAGTAGGATCTCTCCGTCGGATGGCGACCAAACGTTGCAGCGACTTGCTGGAACTGATCTAATCTTGGTACGCGTGATTGCATTGCATGCTGTACGGAGTACGGAGCACGATACCCCGTACCAAACAAACAAGCCACCAGGGGGAAGCACAGCCTCACAGCCTTACCCCGGTTTGCTACCGCAGACGAACAAGTCGGTAGCAAGCCTCGTTGGTTGCCTCCGTTGTTGAGTACTCGTATGACTGCATATGACGTAGTTGAGCAGTGCAAAGGCATCGTAGAGTGTATCCAATTCATTCTTCCGATATTCAAGACAGTATGATTTACCTTTCCGTGTTCCTGTCCATCCACAATATCCGTCTAAAAACCCAGCATACTCCGTATATAGCAATAAATCTGAGAAGAGAAAAAGGGCTCAGTTGACCGGGCCTTGGCTGCGCGTCTTCCGCGCGGTTTGGCCGACAGACACCGGTGCCTTCTTTGGCGGCGCCGTGCCCTTTTTCGGCCGGCCCGGTCGCTTGGCCGTCTTTTGCTCCTCAGCCTTGTTCTCTGGCTTTTCCTTGTCCTCTGTCTTTTCGATTGACTTCTCCAAGTCTTTAGCCTTGTCCTCTGTCTTGTCAGTAGCTTTCCCTTCCGACTTGTCGGTAACCTTTTCGTCTGTTCTTTCAGCATTGTCTGTCTTTTCAGCCTTGTCCGACTTCTCAGCAGCCTGTTCCACCTCCTCGACAACAATCTCATTCAGATCCCCCTCTTCACCAGCAGTGTTCTCGCTTGGCTCATCCGCCGTCTTGGCCTTTTTCGCGTCCGGCTCGCGCGCACTCGACTCGGCACCCGAGTCCAGGTCTTCGACTGTGGCCTTGAGCGACGTACGACGGACACTGTCGGCCTTGTTGTCGGCCGCTTTGTCGTCATTGTCTGCCTTGCGCTTTTCGCCGGCGGCGGCGGCCGCGCTGCCCAGTCCAGGCTTGGCCTTGGTACTGAACACACCCGTGGGGTTGAGATGGGCCGACGACGTGTGCCCCGGGCTGTGGTCGCTGACCGGGGTGACAGGCTTTGTGACTTGCTCGTCGGTCTTGTCGGTCTTGTCGGTCTTGTCGGTCTTGTCGGTCTTGTCGGTGGTCTTATCGGTGGTGTCAAAAGTAAAGCCGGCCGAAGACTTGGTGCTGTCGATGCCAGCACCCTTGGTAAAGGGGTCCGACACTGCGCGGAAGTTAGCAGGGTTGATCAAGTAAGTGACGCTGAGGCGGGTAAGATGTAGGCACGTGATTCTGTGCTTAAGTTGAGCTTCCCGCGGAGGGACTCGCAAAGTAATAATTCTCTCACGTACTCTTGACTGCTGTCGAAGCCTCGGCCATTTTGATGACGTAATTTGGTGAGAGGAGGTGACGGTCCAAAGAGTGGTGATGGACTTGCTGAGTGCTGGGTTGCTATTTGCTGGATGTAGAGAGATGACGAGCCAAGACTGGCAATATTCAAAGAGAAAAAGGAAAAGAAAAAGAAGAGGACGAAGAGGGGAGGACAGCCGGAACAGCGTTGCCCAACTCTTTTATTGGTATTTCTTTAGAGTGATAATGTTCTATATTATTAAGCTGACTCAGTAGGATCTACGCGTACAGCATGTTAAAAAAAAGAGAGAATTCGGCAGAGGAGGTACGAGTCGACCAAGCTTTGTGCCCGGACACGGCGGGTACAAAGCTGACGTCTGCACGTTGACTGGATGTGTGCCTGGTCTGGAACTCGGATGGTGGGTGATCTACAGATGGCATAGTGGGATCGGGACTGACATGGTACGAAGTACAGAGAGTACTCGTTGATTAATCAGTAAGCGGAAGTGGAAAAGGCACATTACAAGTTGAGAAATCTCGGAAGAAAAGGCACACTACAAGTTGAGACAACTCGAAAGCAGCAGCAGCAGAGTCGCTCGAGCAAGGGAGATGGTGAAGCTCAAGTGCCGAAGCTGAATGCAGGTTGGAAAGTGAGAAAGTGGATGCCGCACTGTCTAGTTTGCGGGCAGTGAGACAGTATGCATACCAGTACGCACGGCCCCCACCTGGTGTGTCGTAGGGCGGTTTGCGGGGGGGGGGAAAGAGATGGGCCTCTCAACATGTGATTGGCCCGATGGGATCTGGGCGTGTTAGTGCTTGGAGACGTCTACGAGTACTCAACGAATAGCACGTCCACCCGGGAGCGGACTCGGTCCTCACCGAAAACCGTCTTCCTGGACGGTCGTTTTCGTTTCTGTATCGCATCTTCTAGAAGCATCTGACCAGGTCGCTGCAAGCATGCTGGCTGGTGGTGTCTTGGTGTGCGACTTGGCGGCTGGGCGACAAGATGAGGTGCGTCGAGCGGTGGTCTGGACCGGAGATGCGATGGTGCACTCCCTACGAGTAGTTGAGTATTGTGCCAAGAGTAGCCGAGTTTGGTTAAAGTGAAGTCGTAAGACAGACTGCAATGAACTATAACGTCAGTCCGAACGGCAGACACGAGGGAGACACAACCCATTAGAGATACCCGGCTTATCATCCGAGGCGTGACGGCCAAACCACCAGCTCCCGCCCAGACGCCGAGTCCGACGTTGGCCAAGCCAAGCCCCGGCCGAGCCATGCCATGGCGCGCCAAGCGGGAAAGTAGCCCCAAATCAAGAGGCGGTGGCGTCACCTGACCTCGACGACGGCACTTTTTTGCAGCGACGAGGACGACGCCGAGCCCGTTCCGTCGAGCGAGAGGCTGGGCGGCGGTTGATACTAGAGGGGAACCATGCACTATATACGCACCAGACAACAAAATAATCACCGAGGACGGTCATCATGTGCCTGGGACAGGGCTGATCTCTACGATGTAGTCGTCAGGCAGGCAGACCATCACAGTCTTGGCGACGCACCGGATCCTTGGTATGGTTGCCACCAGGCGGTTTGATTATTGATGACGAGGTTTGTCGTGCTGCTGTCGTCGTCCGAGTTGTCGTGTATAAAGAGGCTCTTGATCCCGTCTACTCACCATCATGTAAAAATAATTCAAAGACAACTCTGGCACCCTCTTTGATATTTTGAATAAATCTTGATCATCCTGCATTACACCTCCTGAACTCAAATAAACCACAACTACCTCCTACACTCATGGACACTCGCCTGCCAACATGACTGCCCCAACTTTCACTGCCCACCCTTTCCGGCTCCCGGTCCAGGACGTCGCCGACCAGCTCGCCACCAACACCGACACGGGACTGACCGCGGCCGAGGCCCAGCACCGCCACAGCGTGTATGGCCCCAACGAGCTCGCCGTCCAGGGACCCACGCCGTGGTACGCCATCTTGGCCAAGCAGTTTTGCAACGCCATGATGCTCGTGCTCTTTATTGTGCTCGGCGTGTCCTTTGGCGTCGGCGACCACGTCGAGGGCGGCGTCGTAGCGGGCGTCATTGTGATCAACGTGTCGATTGGCTTTTACCAAGAGTCGCGGGCCGAGAAGAAAATGGACGCGCTGCGGTCGCTGTCGTCGCCGAGCGCGACGGTGGTCCGCGACGGGCGGTCGCATGTTGTTCCAAAGTAGGTTTTCTCCTTTTTCAGATTCCATTTATTGTAAGGTAACTGACAGCCAGCACCAACGTGGTCCCCGGCGACATTGTGATGCTGCGCACGGGCGACACGGTGCCGGCGGACGTGCGCCTCTGCGAAGCGGTCAACCTCGGCTGCGACGAGCAGATGATGACGGGCGAGTCGGTGCCGGTGGACAAGGTGACGCATGTCATTGAGGCCACTACGGCCGACGGGACAATAACCGACGCCGACCGCATCAACCTCGCGTTTGCCTCGACCACCGTCAGCAAGGGCCGCGGCCGCGGCATTGTCGTGGCCACGGGCATGAGCACGGCCGTCGGGCAGATCGCGGAGGCGGCGTCTGGACGGAAAAAGAAGAGAGGTGAGCGCTCGATGAATGTGCGCAAATACGGCCCGAGAAAGGCGGCGGCGGCCGGCGCAGCACGGAGACTCGGCGACCTCCTTTTCCAGCTCATTGGCCTCGGCCCCGACGTCACGCCCCTGCAGCGCCGCCTGACGTACCTGGCGTTCGCCCTCTTCGCGCTGGCCGTGGCCGTGGCCCTCGTCGTCTTTGGCGTGCACAAATTTACGCTCAGCAGCGAGGTCGTGCTGTACGCGACGTCGACGGGCATTGCGCTGATCCCCGAGTCGCTGGCCCTCGTGCTCATCATGACCATGGTGCAGGCGACGCGCACGATGCGGCGGGCCCACGTCGTGGTGCGCGACCTGGCGGCCGTCGAGACGTTGGGCGGCGTCACGAGCATCTGCTCGGACAAGACGGGGACGCTGACGCGGGGGGCCATGCTGGTCAAGGCGGCGTGGCTGCCGGGGCTGCCGGGGCGGCCGGGGCGGCCGGGTGGTCACGAGCACAAAACGGTCACAAAGGTGCTGACGCTGCGCGGGTCGGCCGACCCTAGTGACCCGACGGCCGGCACGGTCGTTGAGGAGTCGCAGCCCGTGAGGTCGACCGAGGGACGATCGCTGCAGCGACAAACGCAGGTGCAGATTCAGGTGCCACCCCAGCATCTCGGAGAGAGTGGCAGCCCAGACAGTGCACCCCCCGCCCAGCTGACCCCAGCCCTCCGCAAATTCCTCACGGCCTGCGCCCTCTGCAACGCCGCGTCCGTCCGCCAGGACCCCGCGTCCGGCGCCTGGCACATCATGGGCGAGCCGACCGAGATTGCGCTGCAGGTGTTTGCGCAGCGGTTCGGGCTCGGCAAGCGCGCGCTCGAGTCTGCCGGCTGGGTGCAGCAGCGCCAGCGCGCCGAGTATCCCTTTGACAGCACGGTCAAGCGCATGAGCGTTGTGTTTGACGTGCCGGCCGACGGGGGGGTGTCGGGGGTGTCACACAACGGTCAAAGCAGCGTGGTGCTGACTAAAGGAGCCGTCGAGCCCATTCTGGAGCGGTGTTCGTCGGTCAACACGTCGGGTGGCAGTGACAGTGACGATGAAAAGGGCGAGTCGGGCGAGTCCGGCGAGTCCATCGTCCCCATGACGGCTGCACTCCACGAACAGATCCTCGCTCAGATGAACACGTTTGCGCCGCTCGGCCTGCGCGTCCTGGCCGTCGCCTACCGGCCGTGGCAGGTCGAGAAAACTGCGCTTGAAGAGGAACGCCCCCTCGTCGAGCGCGACCTCGTCTTCCTCGGCCTCGTCGGCATCTACGACCCCCCGCGCGACGACACCGCGCCGGCCATCCGCGTCTGCGCCGACGCCGGCATCACCGTCCACATGCTGACCGGCGACCACCCGGCCACCGCCGAGGCCATTGCGCGTGAGGTGGGCATTCTTGGGGGGTACCCTCCGAAAAATAACTCTCCGGGAGCACCACCGCTCGTCCTCCCCGCCACCACATTCGACGCCCTGTCCGACGCCGACCTCGACGCCCTGCCGCACCTGCCCCTCGTCGTCGCCCGCTGCACGCCCGCCACCAAGACGCGCATGATCAATGCCTTGCGCCGCCGCCGTGCATTCATGGCCATGACCGGCGACGGCGTCAACGACGCGCCCAGCCTGCGCGCCGCCGACGTCGGCATCGCCATGGGCTCCGGCAGCGACGTCGCCAAGGCCGCCGCCGCCCTCGTGCTGGCCGACGACCGCTTCGGCGCCATTGTCGACGCCGTGCGCGAGGGCCGCCGCATGTACGACAATATCCAGAAATTCATGCTGCACCTGCTCGTGTCCAACATTGCCGAGGTGATTCTGCTGGTGATTGGTCTGGCGTTTCGGGATGACACTGGCGAGGGTGGCGGTGTCTCTGTCTTCCCGCTCAGCGCCCTGCACATTCTGTGGATCAACATCTTCACGTCGGCCCTGCCCGCCCTCGGCCTCGGCATGGAAGCAGCATCGCCCGACGTCATGCGTCGTCCCCCGCACGGCGGCGGCGGCCGTCGTGGCGGCATTTTCACCGCCGAGCTCGTCGCCGACATGCTCCTCTACGGCGTCGTCATGGGCGCCGTGTCGCTGCTGACGTTTGTCGTGGTCGTCTATGGCGCCAACAATGGCTCGCTCGGCCACGACTGCAACCGCGCCTGGTCCGACAGCTGCCGCGCCGTCTTCCGCGCCCGCGCCACCGTTTTTCTCCAGCTGACCTACCTCATCCTCGTGTCGGCCTGGGAATTCAAAGACATGCGCCGGTCGCTGCTGTGCTTGGACCCTAGCAACCGTCGCCGCCGCCGCTTCCCGCTCAACGTCGCCACCGACCTCTGGTCCAACAAGCTTCTTTTTTGGGCCGTCGTCCTCGGCATGCTGCCGCCCATTGTGCTCGTCCACGTTCCCGTCATTGGCGAAAAGGTCCTCAAGCACCAGCCCATCTCGTGGGAGTGGAGTCTCGTCTTTGCGGGGATTCTGGTGTTCTTGCTCGCCGTCGAGGGCTGGAAGTATGCGAAGCGGACTCTGGGGTTGTTTTCGGTGGGCGTGGCCGGCGGCGACGATGGTGGTCCGATGCAAAAGAGCCTGTCCATGAGCACGATGCAGAGTGCCGGCAGCGTGGTGTGAGGGTCCAAAATGTATTTGCTGGAGAAAAGGATATAGTGACGTATACATGCAATAAGAATATAAAACAAAAACAAAAACAAAAACAAAAGATGCAATCATGACGGCAGCTACGTCTGCAAATGCAACGACTGGTACTGCGCCCCAAACTGCTCGCGCAGCCGGTCGAATATCCGCTGCGCCTCGGCCGACTCCCCCATCGACGACAGGTGCCGCGCCGTGTCCAGCCCCAGCGACACAATCCGGTTGCGGTACGTCGGCCGCAGTCCCCGCGGCGGCTCGGCCGTCGGCGTGCTCGCCTCGACGTCGCGCAGCAGGTGGTTGTCTGCCAGCAGCTGCACGGCCGGCAGCGGCGACGGGTGTGTCGGGTGCCGCAGGTCCAAATGCGCCCGCTCCAGCCGGATGCTCGGCCGGTCGTCGTGGTCCATGACCGACACAAACGTCTCGTACAGCCGCGGCGTCGCCGTGTCCATGTCCAGGTCTTTAAACATTTTGAACGTCGACTCCCACGACAGGTAGCACCACGGCCAAAAGATGTTGCCCTCGAACGCCGGTGTCTGCTTGTCAAACAGGTCCGCGCCGCGGCACATGACCCGGTACGCGTCGTCCAGCGTCGTCGCGTCGGCAATCTTGGCCGCCAGCAGCTTGTGCAGCAGCGACGACGCCGCCGCCACCTGGTGGTTGGTCTTACTTGCCGTTGTAGCACCCTGACCGTCATTGTGGACGGCCGCCCTCCACTGAACATACGCCGGCCCCTCGCCCTGCTGCAGCCGCTCGATCCAGTGCCACACAATCTCCTCGTGCGCCGCGTCCGCCGCCAAGAACTGCACCAGCACCGTCGTCAGCCGGTCGTGGCCCAGAAAGCCAAAATCACGCTCCAGCCCTGCCGACTGCAGCCACGCCAGCACTTTGAGCCCTGCCCCCGACGCCACCATGGCCGCCTTGACCGACGTGCTCGACGACACCAGGATCTCGCGCTGCTTGGCCAGCAGACAGCCCAGCGCGCGCTTGGGTGTCATTGTGCCGCGCGCCACTGCCCAGTCAAAGATCTCCATGGGGTCCCGTTTGTTGTTGTTGTTGTTGTTGTTGTTGTTGGCGTCGGCGCGAACGGGAGCGTCAAATGCCAGCCCGTAGCTAAAGAGCGGGTTGGACAGGATCGACCGCAGATGCCGGTCCGTCGGGCGGTAGGCAATGGTCTGCTTGATGTCGGTCGAGATCTTGTTGTTGTAGGTTGGTCGTGGTTGGGTAGATGAGGTGCCGTCTGCGATGCTAGCAGATGTGGTTGTCGTCGTCGTGGCACTGCCCGCCGTGCCCGCCGCACCCGCAACGCTGGTCAACAGCGCCTTGGCCTCGCGCTGCTTCCTGCTCTTGGCCACTGACCCGCTTTCCACGCTCTCGTCCAGCCAGCCATGCTCGCGGTCCAGGTTCTTGCGAAACGACGTCGTCAGCGTGTCCAGCAGCTTCTTGGTGCTCTTTTCGTTGAGTGGCAGCGGATGGTTGAAGTTGGGCAAAAAGCCCTTCAAGGACCGCAGTGGTGTTGAAGTCTGCATTGTGGTGATTGTTGTTGTGGTGGTGGTGGTGTTGCTGCCACAGCGTGCCGAGCGAGGTCGTCTCCTTCGTATGCCGTCGTCGTATGTTGAGGCATCGTCAAACCGATCAGACGCCATGGAATTGGCCAGCTCCCCTCGCGTCACACGTGACTACCAGTATGACACGATCATAAAAATGGGTCACCTGCTCGTACTCGTACTCCGCCCTCTCAGGTGGTGCAGCAGATCATCAGACTGATGTGATACGGTCTAACGCACAGCGGTCTAGCCTCTTTTTTTCGCCTACTGAGTATTCTTCTACTGACCAACAAGTCCGCCTTTTTTCCCTCCCAATTTTACCCCGTTGCCGGCTGCTGGCAGCTGACTGGACCCACCATAGCCTCTTTGAAAGTACCGGTACTTGATTGCGGCTCCACTGGGCGCCTGCCGGGTGCGGTGCCATCTCGTCGTTGCACTGTCGTTGCGCGGGGTTCACAGGCACCTCCAGCGCTGGGCAAAACGGCCGCGCCAGGGAGGGAGCGCCCCGCTAGGAGCTGTAGCCCAGAGTTAGTCCAGCTCTTTGGGTGGGGCCTCGCCCAAGAACTGTGGGTCATGCTCCGGTCCATTGGATGTATCTGTACATGTCAGACCAGGTCGCCCGAATCGGGGCCTCCCTTCTCCTGGGCGTTCTGGTCGCGCCTGTACTCGTAACAGCAGGGGAGGACAGGTCTTCAGGTTCTCTCACTCGCTTGTTGGGCCCAGCGCAGAACCTTCCCAGCCTCCACCCACCACCCCCCAAAATGCCCATTCAACCACCACCAGAGCGTCTTAGTCAGAAATCACAGCAGGCACACGCACACCTGACAAAATAAGCCAATCGTCCAAAATCCCTTCCTCTCCTCCTGCTACCAACCCTTTTCTTCCCATCCAACAACATCGCCATCATCGCTCTGGAGCACCATTGCTATTTTTCTCCCGACCGACATCCCCCGTCCCTCTTCTGGGTCTTCCAACCTTGGTGCTACTGCTACCAGAATTGCCACCTGGCTTTCGTCCCGCTCGCCGACTTTGTCGTCGTCGCTCCCTCCCTTTTTTCCTCGCGAGATTCCCGAAAACCCTCGGTTTCGGCCTCCCCTACTTTAGCTTCCTAAACCCGCCCTTGACCGCTCGCTTCAGTCTTGCAGGTCACACCTACTCTCTCTCTATCTCTTCTCTCTCTCTCTCTCTCTCAGTGGAAGCCATCTCTCGGTTCCCACTACAACCCCCCTCCCCCCCTCCCCTCCATATACAAACACAGATAACCCTCAGACATGTCTGCTGAGCTACAGTCCCGACCGGCGGCCTCACGTGGTGGCCGGGGTGCCACACGCGGTGGCAGAGGAGGCTTCGCCGGCCGCAACAGCACGCGCCGGGCGAACGGAGAAGCAAAGCACGAAGACAGCCTAGACGCGGCAGTCGAGGACGAGGGCGAGATTGGCCAGCTCAAGAAGCTCTACGGCGACAAGACACCCATTGTCAAGGAGATGTTCCCTGACTGGTCCGAGGTGGATATTTTGTTTGCACTGCGCGAGACCGATGGCGATGTTGAACATGCAGTCACGAGCATTGCTGAAGGTGAGTTTGGGAGTTGAGTGTCGAGCGCGCGATTGTGTCGATTGTGTAACGATGGGCGACAAAGAAAGACGACGGCATCGACAGCCGCATCGACAGCCACCTCGAGTCACCACCCCCGCTAACCCCACAGGACACATTTCCCAATGGGACGAGGTTTCCAAGCCCAAGAAGACAAAGGCCAACAAGGAGCCAGCTGCTGCCGTCGACTCAGCTATGACCAGAGCGATCCGAAACGCCGGGGCGGGCCCCGACAAGACGCGTGGTCGGTCCAACGCCCGGGCCGCCGAAAGAGGCGGCCGGAGCGCGCGTGGACGGTCGGCCCAGCCGCCACACACAACCGCCGCGCGCGCCGACAAGAGCGCCGCACTGTCCATCCCCACCGAAGAGTCACATGCTTACGAGGCGGCCGCAAAGCTGGCTGTTGAAGACGCACCCACCACGGAGCAGCCATCTGAGACCCAAACCCCGACACCGGCAGCGTCGTCTGCTGCTCCCGCGGCCAAGACGTGGGCCAGCATGCTGCGGCAGTCGACGGCACCCCCCAAGCCGGCGCCCAAGCCGAAAGAGCCTGCCGCGCCAAAGCCCGCCCCTGAATCTACCGACCCTCTCCCTCCCCCGCCCACGTCCACGTCTGCGTCCGCACCCGAAGCCGCCGCCGCCGCCCCCCCCACGCCGGCAGATGCAGCACCCGCTGATACCCCCTCTGACGTCCCCCCTCCCATCGAGTCTGCTGACCCGGCACCAGCAGCAGTAGCACAAGACGCCGCCGCTGCTACCCCCGCCGAGAAGCCATCGGCACCGGAAACGGTGGTGCCCGCCATCCCCGCCGTCGCGGTGCCAGGAATCAACCTCCCCCCTCCCAAGGACGAGCTTACGAAGCACAACCTGGAACAGGTAGCCGACGACACAAAACCCCCTCAGACCGACACCAATTACAGCGAGGCTAACGACTCTTGGGACCCCCAGGCCGGCGCTCTTTCTGGAGTCGGCACACCCATTTCTGCATCGCAGCAGCAGCACCAGAATGCTGCCAAGACGCTGGGCAGCGGCTACGCGGCCACGGCCATCAAGGCGACGGACCGCGCGGCGGTGCGCACGCCCAGCTACTCTCGGCGGATTCTGGACCAGGAGGAGGCCGTGCGCATGCCCGTCAACCGCGACGTGGACATTGCCACGATGAAGTTTGGCGCGCTCAACTTTACGGGTGCGGCCGATGAGGACATTGACGGCGAACGCGAAGAGCCCGAGACGCGCACGCAGCCGCCCGACGAGTCGCCTGTTGCCCACCCGCGTGCGTCGCTGCCGCCCGCCGGGCTGCACAACGATGCGTTTGCCGCGGCACCGAAGCAGCCGGCGGCCGCCAACACAGCACTGCCCCCGCACGCTGCTACTGCTTCTGCTGCTGCTACGCCGGTGGCGGCGGCTGCGGCTGTTCCCCCGACGGCACCGGCTGCGCAGCAGTACGGTCGTTTTGGCCAGACGGGCGGCGCCCAGGAGGCGGCGGCCGGGTTTGGGCAGAAGCCGTTTGACGCGTACGCGCCGCCGAGCCAGCCCCAGGCGGCTGTGGCGCCGCACTACGACGCTGGCTACCAGGGCCTGCCGGGCGCAACGCAGGGCGCGGCGCAGCAGGTTCCGCCGGCGGCATTTAGCACGGCGCCGAGCGAGTACGCGCAATACTTTACGTCGGACCACAGCCGGGCGCCGTACAATAACTACTACGGGGCATACGGACAGCAGGCGGCGCAGGGCCACCAGGACGCGGTGCAGAGCCAGCGGTCGTACAGCGGCTACCCGAGCAACGACACGCTGAGCCAGTACCCGCAGAGCAACAATGCCCGCTTCGGCGGCGCGGCAGCAGCCGGTGTGGCGACGACGGCCGCGGCGGATGCACAGAACAGCGGCACGACGACGCCGAACCCGCCGGCAGCCGGCCCGCCGCAGACGCAGGCGCAGACGGCAGGCGCGCAGACGCAGCACTCGCTGCAGCAGCAGGCGGCCAACCAGTACCAGTACGGCGGCCACCCGTACTACACGAGCCCGTACTATGCGCAGTACGTGAGCCAGCAGTACGGTGCGTTTGGGCAGGGCAACTTTGGCGGTCCGTACGGCGGCAAGGGCGGCTACGGCGGCAGCCACCTGCCGTACGGCATGAACCCGCAGCAGAACCCCTACGAGCAGCACAGCGCGGCGTCGCCGGGGTCGGGCTTTGGCGCGTCGGCATCGCTGCGGCACGGTGGCGGCGGTGCGGACAGCAGCGTGCTGGGCGCGGCGGGCCTGGGCGACTACAACCGCGTCGGCGGGCAGTCGGTGGGCCAGCAGTCGAGCTTTGGCGGCAGCCACGACGGCAGCAGCTTTGGGCGCGGCGGTGCGGCGTCGTACCAGACGCAGGCCAGCCAGTACGGCACGCAGCCGTCGCAGGTGGGCGGCGGCGGGTCGCAGGCGGGCGGCGGTGGCGGTGGCGGCGGCGGTGCGGACGAGCTCAAGGCGTACGGCGATGCCAGCAAGGGAGCAGGCGGCGCCACGCCGTCGTCGCTGGCCCGGCCCGGCTCGGCGACCAACCCGCAGGCGGCACAGGCAGGCCTCCCGCCGGCACAGACGGCAGCGCAGCAGGCAGCAGCGGGCTACGGCGGCTACCCGTCGCACCTGCAGCAGACGGGCCTGCACGGCAGCCAGAACGTGGGCGGCAACTACGGCGGCAACCAGTACGGCTCGTACGGCGGCCACAATGCGCACGCGCACGGCCAGGGCTTTGGCGGCAACAGCTACTACAGCCAGCAGCAGCCGCGCGGCTGGGGCGGCAACTACCACTAATAATAGGTGGTGGCGCTGCTGCCAGAGACTACTCTGTACAGTACAGGCATTGCCACAGCGCATTGAGCCCTGTCCTATCTCCTTTGTTGGCCTGTGGCATCTGAAATTAGCTGCACTCAGCGTCTACCAAGACAGTCGTCTCGTTTCTTTTTCACATGTCCATGTCTCTCCACAACACTGTACGATTCTTGACGGTCTCTTTACTTGTTGTTTCGTATGTGTTTTTTTGCTCTTACTTTTTCCTTTTGCTTTTCTTTGTTTATTTGCCTTGCAGTCTCCGTTACGGTGGTCCCATGCACTGCCGTGCTGCTGGCACGCGACGGGACGGGGCCCTGCTGGTTTTTGCCCACTTGTTGACGGCTTTTTGTATCGGAATGGGATATCGGAAATTTTTTGCTATGCATGTTTTAATGGGCGGGAAAGATACTCCAAAAAAAGTCTGGAAGGCGCGTCTTTATGAAGGGATGAATAAGCTGAAGATGTGAATCTATCGTGATGTCGTGATGTCGTGTGATGGGACTGTCAAGACGTCGTCTCTTGACAATGCTGGCAATGCTGGAAATGGCCTTGCTAAATACGGTAACTGTCGCCGTTTAATTTGGTTTGTAATCATGTTTCTTTTATTTCATCATTTTACCGCATGGTATCAAAATACTAGCAACGACGCTGTGAACTGGAAATCGCACGCTCATCTTTATCTCCCCAAAAAACAACCACCGTTACTCTGCCTTGGCCTTGGCCTTGACCGCCGTCGTCAGCCGCGCCGCCCCCTGCCGCACCAGCCAGCCCACCGTCAGGCTGTGCAGCCACCGTCCCAGGGGCCGCTCCAGCAGCGTCGGCGGCTCCTCGACGGCGTGCCGCCACATCCACGTCTCGTTGACGAGGGTGATGTGTGTGGGGGTGCGCTCGATTTCGACCACCACGATGCCGTGCACATTTTCATTCTGGACCGCCAGCATACGAGTACTTGTATTCTCCGGCGCCACCAGCGACAGCTCCACGCGGTCCCGCGACAGCGCGACGCTGCCCTCGGCGCCCGCGCGGTACGTCACGCGGTAGACGCCGCAGGCGACGTCGCCGGCGACAAAGGCAAGGCGGTCAATGGTGGGGGCAGTGAATGTGGCAGTAAGCGTGTCAGAGAGTATCCCCCGCCGGAGAAAAAAGCCCTGCGGCGTCCATGCAAACGCCGCCATGGTGCCGCGCAAAAATTGCGTCAGCAAAAAACTCGTCTGCTGCATGGGGCTGGCGTCGGCGTCGCGCAGGACGGGGTGTGTCAGGGCGGCCGCGGCAATGGGTTTGGACACGACGCGCTCGCATGTCAGGATGTAGGAAGTGCTGTCAGAGTACAACTCCTCGGGCAGCGATTTGGGCGGCGCGGCGTCGGCCACCGAGGCCGCCGACGAGGCATCGCGGGTCTTGTCCTGGGGTGTGAGGGTGCGCGCAGCCGTGGCGGCAGACGCGGTGTGGCGGGCGACGAGGACGTGGACGACGGCGAGGCAGACGGCGGGGGCGGCGACGGTGACGGCGACGGCGGTGACGGCGGCGGTGACGGCAAGCGACAGCGCCGCCTTGGGGAGGGGCATTGTTGTAGTAAAGTCCCGCTTATAACGATATGTTCAGTGTTTTGTACTCGCAAGTGTTTGCAAGACTGCAGCGATGAGGGTGCGATGCGGTAGCAAAAGAAATACAAAGAAAAAAGAAAAAAAAAGTACTCGTAATTACAAAACAGAACAAAAACAAACAATCGGTGAAGGCGCGACCGGCCCGGCCGATGCCCAGCCTTGTAGTGTAGGCTGGGCGTTGGGCTGTGACTGGGCAAGTCGGGATCGCCACGATTATGCAGGTAGCCACACCGACGCCCCTGTAGAAGCATGCCCCGCTGAGCTCACCTCCCAACACACAGCTGTACTTGACCTCTCTGATACCTCTCTAATACCTATCATACCACTCTACTCTGATACAAATAAGCCAAAATGGACGCATCACAGTCTGCCGCACGGGGGCATGTGCGGAACAAGTCGTCAAAAGGTGAGCTTGACCGAGGACGATGGCCACGACGGCATCATACAGCTCAGCTAACACTCACTCCAGCGAACCGGCCAACGGCGTCACCACTCGACGCCCGCGAGTAAGTCTTTTACCGTCTTTCTTGGTGACGGCGTCTCACACGCTGCTGCAATTAGAAACCCGCTGGCCTCGCCCACCGCGGCCCCGGCCCCGGCCCCGCCCCTGCGCTCCCCGTCCACACACAGCCTGACGACCCCCGCGCGCTACGTCAGCGCACGACGCAACAGCCCCGGCCCGGCCTCGCCCCTGGCACGGTCGTCGGTGCCGCCGCCCGCCTCTCCAGCGATGCCCTCCCCCTCCCCACGCGCCAAGGATTTTTCTTATTTGTTGCGCCCCGACATCTACCAGCCGCTGCTGACGACGACGACGTCGTCCATGACGACGACCTTTACCGCCGTGCCGCCGCCCTTTTCTCACCCCGACCTCCAGCCCCCCGCCGACATGCCGCTCGACGACCTTGTTGCCCGCGGCTACTTCCGCGCCGCCGCCGCTGCCGCCGCCCAGAAGTTGACGACAATAGGAAAAATGGACCCCACTGACCACGCGCGCATCTTTGACTTGCTCTATACACGCCTGACGTGCCTGCTGCTGATTGACGCGACGCCCGCAGCCGCGCACGAGGCAAAAGCGCTCGAGGACCTGAACAGCGCCTTTTACCGCGACGACGTCACGGGCGCCCACCTGGTCCCCTGGCCGCTGCGCGTGCTGCACGTGCGGCTGATGGCGCTGAGCTTTGGCGATCCGCGGCGCGCGGTGATGAGCTACTATGAGCTGGCGGTGGAGGCGCGCGCGCAGGCCAGCGCGGCATTGGCCAACGACTCCGCAGACGCAGAAGAGGCCGCGCTGTGGCAGGGCCGGCTGGCGGAGCTGGGCATCAAGGTGGCGGGCGCGCTGATTGAGATGGACGACCTGACGGGTGCGGCAGCACATCTGGCGAGCATGCGGAGGGGAGTGCAGGGGCAGGGACAAGGTACACATCGCCTCGGCATGGCACAGGCACTGCTGTGGCTGCAGCTGGGCGACGTCGACGAGGCGCGGGCTGTCCTTGGCCAGTATACTGCCGCCGACGACGACGACGACGACGACGACCTCGTCCCGCGCGTCGTGGCGGCACTGTGCGACATGGCCGACGGCAACTACCAGCAAGCTCTGCTGGCATGGCAAGACCTGCACGAGGCGGCGCCCGACGACGAAATGGTCACCGTCAACCTCGCCGTGTGCCTGGTCTATGTCGGCCGCATGGTCGAGGGCCGCGCGCTGCTCGAGGGCCTCGTAGCGGCAGCAGAGTGCTCGTCGCACACGCTGCTCTTCAACCTGTCGACCATGTACGAGCTGTGCTCGGACCGGAGCAAGGCGCTGAAGCAGGGGCTGGCGCAGCGCGTCGCGAGCATGGGGCCGTCGGCCGGCGGGTGGGAGCGGACGAATGCAGCGTTCAAGCTGTAGCGGCGGCGGTAGCGTTTGACTGTAGCTGTAGCTGTAGCTTTTACGCTGTAGCTTTAGGGCTGTAATAGACGCCATGGCCAGAACAATCACACTGAGCAATACACTATACGCAACACAGCTAGCAAGTTTGCATTTTTTAATAAGCGCCCAGAACGAGAATACCATACATAACAAGCTCCAAGAAAAGAACAACAATTCAAAGGAAACAGAACAAAACAAACGAATGAGCAACCGGCTCGCGTGCCCGGTTTAGCGTTTTCTCCCACATTACCCCTACACCTTCAGCCACAGCTTAAACACGCCCGTCACGTACTCGGCAATGTCCGACGCGCTCATCTTGCTGTCGCCGTACACCCGGTCCACAAACGTAATCGGCACCTCGCCAATCGTGTACCCCATGGCTTTGGCCGTCACCGCCAGCGCCATCTGCATGCCGAATCCGCGCGTCTCCGTCGTCTCAAACAGCTTCTCCAGCACCGGCCGCTTGTACAGCCGGAACGACCCCGTCAGGTCCGACACGCCGGGCCGCAGCACCGTGTCGGCGAAAATATTGGCGCCTTTACTGGTCAGCCGGCGCCGCAGGTCCCAGCCGTGGACACCACCACCGGGCGCATAGCGCGTGCCCGTCACAATGTCGTAGTCGGCCTTGAACTGAAGGGCAATCATCTGCGGGATGAATTTGGGGTGGTGCGAAAAGTCGGCGTCCATGATGATGATAAAGTTTCCCTTGGCAAACTGCAGGCCGTGGACGTAGGCGGTGCCCAGGCCGAGCTTGCCCGTGCGCGTCTTGAGAAGGACATGGGGCGCGTAGACCTTGACGAGCTGCTCTGCGACCTCTTGGGTGCCGTCGGGCGAGCCGTCGTCGACAATGATCAGTTCCCAGTCGAGGTTTCTGCAGGTTAGTCTCCATCTATGTCTTCCTCTTGATTCTCCTGGGGGGCACCCACTGCTCGGTAAAGGTGCGGTTGAGCAGCCAGGCGACGACGGGCAGGTTCTGGCGCTCGTTAAAGGTCGGCAGAATGACCGAGTAAAAGTTCTTCTTGGCAGGCGCCATGGTGACTGTTCTGGTTGGATGAGATTGTAGAGGTGTCGTCGTCGGTGTTGCACGTTTGCAGATGGTTGTCGACTCGGACGTGTCTAGACTCCTCTGGACAGCTGTTCCCCTTTTCGACCCCAGCTGGGCTGTTGGCTTATCGGTATCAATGATGACTAAGCAACACTAACACAAACTAGCACAAAAGAGGCTAGCCTATATCTCGAGTGCTTGCCGCATTCGGTCTATTTACAGTGTGCCTGCCTGATCTGCAAGCTACGGAGTAAGCTCCCGAAGCTTGCGGGATGGCCAATCAGGGGCTAGGATCGGGCTGTTTACTGGGGCGGACCCAGGCACGTCGTGCTGTATGACGCATGACTTGTTGTCTCCTCTCCCTTATGTCGTCTCTTCTCTCTTCTCTTCTTCTTCACCTTCATCATCCCATCGTCTTCATCCCATCTCATCAACCTCATCAACAACAGTCACTGAACACCCCCCAACATGGCCTCTCCGTCTGCCCCGGTGGACAGCGAGACGGCTCCGCTGCTCGGCGAGCGGACAGCCTCGCCCCAGCGCGAGAATGCCTTCCGCCGCGGCTACAAGTCCTTGCAGGCTCAGGCTCGGTCGGCCGGGCTCGGCATCTACCGCATCCTGGCCGTGGTGCTGCTGGTCGGGCTCGTGCTCGCGGCGGCGCTGTACCCGCGGCTGCGCCCGGGCGTCGAGGCAGCCGGCTTGTGCCTGACGCCGGCGTGCATCCACGCGGCGTCGGGCTACCTGACCAACCTGTCGCCCAAATACAAGGACATGGACCCGTGCGACGACTTTGAAGAGTATGTGTGCGGCGGCTGGCGCGGTGCGCACGACCTGCGGGCCGACGAGGGCCGCGTCGACGCGCTGAGCCTGATCAACGACGCCATCACCAGCAACATCCGCGGCATCCTCGAGGGCACGTACCCGGACACGTCGAGCCACTCGTCGTTTTCGCCGCAGAACTTGGTGGCGACGCTCAGCACGACGGACCGCGACAACTTTGACGAGCTGCAGCGCGTGTACAAGGCGTGCATGGACGTCGACGCCATTGCAAAGCGCGGCATTGCGCCGATTCTGACGCTCATTGACGACCTGGCTGCGATCCTGTCCCGCACGGGCAAGCACGCAGACTCAGACTACAGCGAGGCCCTGCTGTACCTCAAGGGCCTGGGCATCGACCCATTCTTTAGGGTGGACGTTGGCGACGACGAGAAGAACCCCGAGCGGCAGCTGATCAGCGTGTCGCCCAAGCTGTCGGTGGGCCTGCCGTCGAAGCTGCACTTTAACGACAAGGACGTCGTGGCCAAGTACCAGGACGCCATGGGCAAGGTGCTGGGCGCCATCAACCCCAAGGTGGCGACGCTGGGCGGTGGCGGTGCGGCCGATGCGGCGGCAGCGCTGGTCGAGTTTGAAAAGAAGATTGCACAGGCCAGCCCGGACCGGTCGGACATTTTCGACGTGACCAAGACGTACAACCTCATGTCGGTGCAGGACACGGCCAAGCTGGTGCCGCAGTTCAAGCTGGAAAAGGTGCTGGCAGCGCTGATCCCGCACGACTACAAGCTCAAGGAGACGGTGACGGCGTTCCCCGAGCGGCTGGCCAACGTGTCGCAGATTGTGGCGGCGGCCCCCACGGAGGTGGTGCACAACTACCTGTACTGGCGCGTGATCACGGCGTACAGCGGGTACGTGCTGGGTGCGGAGATCAAGCCGTACCGGCAGTTCCAGAACGTGCTGCAGGGCATGGACCCGGACGCGGAGCCGGAGCGGTGGCGGACGTGTGTGCGGCACGCGGACGACACGCTGGGGTGGATCCTGAGCCGGTTCTTTATCGAGGCGGCGTTCTCGGCGGCGGCCAAGGACTTTGGCAACCAGATCATCTCGGACATTAAGGCGGCGTACCTGCGCAACTTTAAGCGGCTGGAGTGGATGGACGCGGCGACGGAGGAGGTGGCGGCGCAAAAGGTCAAGAACATTGATCAGAAGGTTGGGTATCCGGATGAGGTGAGTCTTCTTTTCTTTCTTTCTTTCTTTCTTTTTACCTTTTTTTCTTTTTGACTCATTTGTACTGACCGACAGTCCCCCAACATCATGGACCCCCAGGACCTGCGCAAGTACTACGCCGACGTCAACATCTCGGACGCGTACTTTGACAACACGCTGTCGGTGACGCACGCCGACATTGCGCGCGTGTGGACGTCGCTGTCGAAGCCGACGGACATGAAGCAATGGGGCATGACGGCGGCGACGGTCAACGCATACTACAACCCGCCGCACAACGAGATTGTGTTTCCCGCGGCAATTATGCAGTTCCCGCTGTTCAGCGTGGACCTGCCGTCGTACGTGAGCTACGGGGCCTTTGGAGCCGTGGCGGGCCACGAACTGTCGCACGCGTTTGACAACAACGGGCGGCACTACGACCTGCACGGCCGCTACAGCAACTGGTGGACGAATGAGACCATTGAGGCTTTCGAGGCCAAGGCCGAGTGCATTGTGGACGAGTTCAACAACATGACGCTTGTCGGCAAGGACGGTCCCATGCATCTCAACGGACGGCAGACGCTGGGCGAGAACATTGCCGACTCGGGCGGGCTGACGGCGGCACGGGGCGCGTGGGATGCGCGGCGGACGGACGGGTCGTCGGCCAAGGACCTGTCGCTGCCGGGGCTGGAGTACTTTTCGCACGAGCAAATGTTTTACATTGCGTACAGCAACGCGTGGTGCAGCAAGTTCCGGCCGGAGTCGCTGACGAACCGGATCAAGACGGACGAGCACGCGCCGGACCCGGCACGGATCATGGGGACGCTGGCGAACTCGCGGGGGTTCCGGGAGGCGTTTAGCTGCCGGGTGAAGGAGCCGACGTGTGAGTTGTGGTAGGGCGGGGGGGCGGGGGGGCGGGGGGGGGGGTCATTGATACTTTGTGTTTTTGTTTTGTTTTTCATTGTTATTTTTGCATTATTTTTGCAATTTTTATTAGTTTTATAGCCGTTCAGAATGCATCACCATCACAACCACACTTTGACGACGGAACCGGCTCCGAGTGTAGAGGCTGCCGGCCCAAACGACCGCATGGCCGCGCCGAGAATGTTGAGGGCCTGGGCGCCGAGGTAGACCGGGGCCTTGATCTGCTGGGCGGCACTGACGGCAGCCTCGAGCCCGTTGTAGACGGAAGCGAGGGTTTCTTCGGGGTTGCCGTCACCAGTGGCGGCCGGCCAGCCCTTGGCCGCCGTGCCGTTGCGCAGGGCAGCGACAATGTGTGGCCCATGGGTCTCGAGCATGGCGCTGCCGCCGGCGGCATCGATGCAGAGGCCGAGCACGAGGTCGAGGTCGAGGGCGACGTGGTGAGCGAACGCGAGGCACTCGGCAGCAGCAGCGAGATGGATGCCCTTGAGGAGGTTGATGGGGTGGGTTATGCCGTGGTCAGCAAGATGAGACGGAACGGGTGGTGCGTGTTCTCTCCCGCTGATATACACCCGCAGCAGCGACGCGTCGTCGTCCCGACCATACCCGCGGGCCACGGCGTCGTACAGCACCTGCTCGGCCGTCAGCGTCATCGGCACGGCCACGCCGCCGAGCCGCAGCCGTCGGGCCTCGCTGGTAATGATGGCAGTGTCTTTGGTGATGATGTCGGTCGCGCTGGCCACTGGCTGATACCCGCTCAGCATGCGCGGCCCGCGGTGGCCCAGCATCCAGCTGCGGCCCGCCGACTCCATCAGGGTGGCCAACGTCGCCTCGGTCAACAGCCCACTCCCCAGCCGCACCGCCAGCCCCATGCCCTCGCTGCCCGCCACAATCTGGTTCGCCGCCAGCACCTGGTGCACCATCTTGGCGCTGCTGCCGGCGCCGACGCCGCCGGCCACGCGGTACAGCTTGTCGGGGGAGGCGAGGGTGGACAATACTGCAAGAGCGTTTCCCTCCAGCGTATCACCCTCGACGCCCACCATGATCGACAGCGTGCCATCCGCCGCCCGCGCGGCTCCGCCCGACACGGGACAGTCGACGAGCACGAGGTCGGGGCGGCGGACCGGGCCGGCCGGGTCGGCGATCTTTTTTTGCAGGTCCTGAATGAAACCGCAGGGCACGGTGGAGCAGACGAGGATGGCGGCGGCGTGGGGGAGGGCGGCGGCGGCGCCGGTACCATCACTCAGCAGGGCCGCCTCCACCTGCTGGGCATTGGCCACCATGCAGACAAAGACGGCGGCGTCGACGGCGGCGTCGCGGGGCGACGCGGCGACGGTCCCTCCCGCAGCGGCAAACCGGGCGGTGGCGGCGGGGGCGAGGTCGAAGCCGGCGACGTTGTAGCCGCACTGAACGAGGTGGACGGCCATGCCCATGCCCATGGCGCCGAGGCCGACAAAGGCGACTTGAGGTTTTGACATGGTGGGGTGGGGGGGCAAGTGAGGTTATTCGGGAATCTGACGATGTCTGGGTTATGAGAAGACGGGTATTTAAAGAGGAGTGGCTGGTTGGTATTAAGAGGAAGAGAATACGGCTATATTGAATGGAATATATATGAAAAAAGGGGAAAACAAAAGAAAATAAAATACTTGGAAAATAAAGATAATAAAAGAAAGAAAGAAAAAGAGACAGAATACAGAAATACAAACCATTGAGAGCAACTATAACTACATAAACGCAGACATCAATACCCCGTAGTCCGGATAAATAGAGCTACCAATACTAACAAAACAGACTATACTCCCGACGACTATCCTCGCGACATAGCTCGGCCGACTGCATCATAAAGATGTCCCGCCGGCAGCCTGCGGAGCGAGATCGGTGCATGCATCCGCGGTTGCTTCATCAGCCGCGGTTTTGCGGTTCAAAGTGTCGTCAATGCTTTCAACTTATAGTCTTGTATTCCAATTCGTTGTATAAGAGTGAATCAAAGGCAAATCAAGTCGAATAAGACGGATAAATCAACTTAATATCACCTCGTAGACACTTATTTAACCTCGACACAAGAGAATAAATAAAGAATGACAGCTATCCGGACGGAAATGCAGCTACCTCGATTGGCTGCCAGCTGTCTGCTACTATATAGTCTCGGCTGATTCCATGGCTATTCATTACCTGCTGCATTCGCCATCACTAAATCCTGACTCAGCATCACCAACTCCCCTCCGCATCTCCAACATCCCACCACCACCACACCACCACACCACCACACCACCGAAATGCGCCCGCCCCTCGACCAAAACCGGTCCATGGCCATCCTCAACGCTGCGCGCGACGGCGGCTATGCGGTGCCGGGAATGTGCTGCTACAACCTCGAGTCCGTCATTGCCACTGTGCGTGCCGCCGAGGCCGCCCGCTCGCCCGCCATGATCTTGTTGTTCCCCTGGGCCATGGAGTACGCCGGCGAGGCCCTCGTGCGGGCCGCCGCCACAGCTGCCCACGCCGCCTCTGTTCCGATCTCGCTGCACCTCGACCACGCCCAGACCCCCGAGCTCGTGCGCCGCGCCGCCGACATTGAGGACGGCTTTGACAGCATCATGTGCGACATGAGCCACTACGACAAGGACGAAAATTTACGATTGACCCGCGACCTCGTCGACTACTGCCACGCGCGCGGCATTGCCACCGAGGCCGAGCCGGGCCGCATCGAGGGCGGCGAGGACGGCGTCGCCGCCACGGCCGACCTCGACCTGGCCGCCGTGCTGACCACGCCCGACCAGGCCGAGGCCTTTGTGGCCACGGGCATCGAGATGCTGGCCCCGGCCTTTGGCAACGTCCACGGCGCGTACGGTCCGCGCGGCATCCAGCTCGACTATGCGCGCCTGGCCGCCGTCCACGCCGCCGTCGGCGACCGCGTGCGCATTGTGCTGCACGGCGCGGATCCGTTTACCGAAGAACATTTCCGGCGGTGCATCGACGAGGGCGGGGTGTGCAAGATCAACATCAACAAGGGCATGAACCGGCACTATGCGGACGTGCAGCGCGAGATGCAAGGAAAACCGCTGACGAGCGTGATGGAGGCGGGCACGCAGCGGATGCAGGCGGCGATTGAGCAGTATGCGCAGTGGTTTGGGAGTGCGGGTAAAGCGTAGCTGAGAATGATGAGATGGGAAAAGGAGACAAGACTCGAATATCGAATGTGATATGAATTAATCTGAGTTGATATGAATTTGACATGAAATATCACTTCACAAATACACCCTCATCTCCCACCCACCCCTCGTACAACCCCCGGATCGCAACCATCACCCCCCACGCCCCCGGGTCCGGCGGCAGGTTGTCCCCGGCCTGCCCCGCCCCGACATACGTCGCCCGCCCCAGCTTCGGCGCCAGCGTCCGCGTCCGCTCCGCCCCGGCCTCGGCCGCCTGCACTGCCGCACCGAATCCGCCGCCGCCGCCGCCGCCGCCGAATTCGCCATCCGCTACCGCCACGGCCATGGCCTCGGCAAATGGAATCAGCGTGTCCATGAGCGTGCGGTCGCCCACCTTGGCCGGCGTGTAGTGGCCCAAGTGGTCAATGGCCGTGTGCAGTGCCTCGGAGCAGGCTGACACCAAAGGACAAGAGGGATTTTGTTTGGCCACCCCCTCGAGTGCCGCCCGCAGAGCCACCACAAAGATGCCCAGGATGCCGCCCAGCGTGCCGCCCATTTTGGTCTCGACGACGTGCTCGAGCGCGCGCAGCACCGCCACGACGGAGCCGCGCGGGGTGAGCGGGTTTGATGGATCACTGTCGTCCACCACCGCCAGCAGCGCCAGCGCCCCCGTCTTGAGCGTCTCGCCGCAGTCGCCGTCGCCCAGCAGCGTGTCCCACGCCGTCAGGTCCGGCTCGGCCGCCGCCAGGGCCGTGCACGCCTTCCGGAGGCCATGCTCCAGTCGCACAGGGTCCACCAGAAAGTCGTGCTTGATAGGTTCCTCTTCTTTTGCTGTTTTGGGGGCAACGATTTGCTCCTCCCTCGACCGACTCGTCCTCCCCTGCTGACTCCCAGCAAACGACTCCCAGTACGTGCTCGTGCGCACGTCCAAAAACCCTCTGATCTCCTCCACCGAGTATGCACACTCGTGCTCGCGCGCCGCCGCCGACAGGTTCATGAGGGACAGCGAGAAGGCCGGCGCGTTGAGCGACGTCTCCAGGCACCCCGCATACACGCGCACGGGGGGGCTTGCCACTGTCGCCGACCAGTCGCGCGCCAGCTGCACCAGCACCTCGTCTACGAGCGCGCTCAGCTCCAGCTGCGAGAGCCCGCCAAAGTTGCTCACCAGCAGCGCCGTCTCGTCGTCGGGGAGGAACCGCACATAGGCGCGGTCCGTGTCGGCCGGGTCGAGGCAGTGGGCCAGCAGGGTGGCCACGAGCTCGGACGCCGTCGGGGCCGGGCGCAGCGTGCGGTAGCTAGGCTCGTTGTGCGGGCCTGTTCCAATCTCGATTTTATCTTTCTCGATTGTCTCGCCGGCAGCATCATGTACATCCGTCCCCTGCCTCCCCGGCACGTGACAGTGCTCCAGCGTCGCCGCCATGCTGACAATGTGCCGTGCCACCGCCGCTCCCAGCCCATACACGCTATCCAGCGTTGCCGCGTCCCCGGCTGTGGCTGCACACGCCCCCATCACCTTGCACACGCCAATCTGGCCCGCCAGCCCCCGACGGCCCACCAGCCGGCCCCCCGACCGGCCCACCGACACGTCGTCGCCGCAGATAATCATGCGCACGCGGTGGCCTGCCGCGTTGGCTTTTTCCGCCGCAAGCCCAAAGTGCAGACAGTCGCCCGTGTAGTTGGTAATGACGAGCACCGCGCCGGCGTCCGACGGCACGGCGTCAATGGCCGCCAGAATCTGTTTTGTCGACGGCGACGCGAAAATATCGCCCGCCGCGGCCGCGGCCAGCATGTTGGTGCCGACGTAGCCGGCCCAGGCGGGTTCGTGTCCCGACCCGCCGCCCGAGATGACGGCGACCTTGTTGCGGTCATGGCGCGTGTCAAAGACGACGCGGTTGTCCTCGTCGAGGGCGAGCGACGGGTTGTAGGCGATGAGCCCACGCAGGGCTTTGGGCACGAGGCCGTCGGCCGAGTGGAAGAGGTGCGCCTTTGACATGGTGGAGTTGGATGAGGATGAAAACTTTGAAGAAATGAGTAGCAGTAGTGATTTATCTCTAAAGGAGTCTACCCCTATCAATGCTACTCGACTATCAAAACTATTCATAAACTACAAGTACTTGCTATTGTACCAACTTGCCTGACACCAACGGACCTCTACCCCCTGTCGACTATATTGCTCCGATTTGCGTGGCCTGTCACCCAGCTGCCTGCTGACCCGACACCTCCGCTTCCGCTGTGCCATAGTTTCCTAAACCACCCCCTCATCCCTCATGACAGCTTCTGGCCAGCTTCCCCTCTTTCTTTAGCCATCGATAGACCACCCGACTCCGACAGCGACACGACTCGGTGTGGTGGGCAGGGACGTTGTTTGCTGTAAGTCAAATGTGGGGCCGTCCCATGTTGTTTTGTTCTTCTTAGCGTCGTCCGAGTCTGGGGAAGCTCGGGTTACCCGATTAGGAAAGCCAGACAACGTTCGGCGTAAAGACGAGGCGGACGCTGTTGGTATCAGTCTCTACGGAACACTCGTACTCCGTAAGAGGGAACACGTATTGGTCAGGAATGACTCCAGTGAGAACTCGAATTGAAGATGAACAAACAGGAGCAGATGACCATGAGGGGAAGACGTTCTGGCCAGTTCGACGGCTACTATACCATATGCAGAGACAGAGACGGCCAGTGTCTCGGAGTACTCGTAAAAGCATAGCGGCAAGTGCTGAGCTGATTCTTGTGCCGTGAGTTGTCTCTCGCGGTCGGTAAATCATTGCTCCTGCCAGCGAGGTGTACAGCGTACGCTCCTACTCTTTGGGTAAGCCGTACCTCGATACCTGTAGTCACTATATCTCACTAAAATGTTATTGAATTTTGATTGCGTCGTAGTGCTATTTCAATTCAGTCGGAATCGTCTCTCGTTAGAGAATTATTGTCACTGAAGTCGTCTGCAGTCCTCATCCCTACTCGCCACCCATACAACCACCATGGCTCAACCTTCATGGCGCATTGCCATCGGCTGCGATGTAGGTCCCTCATATGAGCTATACTTAAAAAAGCAATAGCTAACCCCCAGGACGCCGGCGTCGCCTACAAACAAGCCATCAAGGCCGACTTCGCCGCCGACCCCCGCGTCGCCGCCGTCCTCGACGTCGGCGCCGACGGCACCCACGACAAGACCGCCTACCCCCACATTGCCGCGCGCGCCGCCAAGCTCGTCGCTGCCGGCGACGTCGACCGCGCCCTGCTCATCTGCGGCACGGGCCTCGGCGTCGCCATTGCCGCCAACAAAATCAAAGGTGTGCGCGCCGTCACGGCCCACGACAGCTTCAGCGTCGAGCGCGCCGTCCTCAGCAACAACGCCCAGGTCCTGTGCATGGGCGAGCGCGTCGTCGGCCTCGAGCTCGCCCGCCGCCTCGCGCGCGAGTGGCTCGGCTACGTCTTTGACCCGGCCAGCGCCAGCGCCGCCAAAGTCGACGCCATTCACCAGTACGAAAGCGAGGCGGGGGGGATAACGGGGGCGGGAGAAACGACAGAGACGGGTGGGTGTTAGTTTATTACTTTAAGGGATGATTTCATTAAACATTTTCAAAAATCAAACCATGTTAACTCGGAACTCGAGTCCTGTTGAACCGATTATAGGACGGTACAAATAGAATTCTATATACCAACTTTGCTATTTACACTATCTGCCTATAAAGGACCCAACTTCCCTCCACTCGTCCGTCCATCTTCTCGTCCTCCCCGTCCCCCAACCATGGCTTCTCATCTGTCCCCCGCCGGTGCCACCGGCAAGCGCCGCACCATTGTCGGCGTGTCGACTAAAATGTACTTTTCCCTGGCCCGCACGCGCGCCTACGTCGACGACGTCCTCGCGATTTTGGACAACAAGGACATGGACAAGGGCGCCGCCGACGCCGACGCCGCCGCCGTCTTTAACCACACCGACCTCTTTTTTATCCCCGACTTTGTCGCGCTGTCGGCCGTCGCGCAGCAGCTCGCGGCGTCGCCGTCCGGTCGGCGCATGCTGCTCGGCGCCCAGGACTGCGGGCCCCAAGACTACGGCGCCTTCACGGGTTTTGTCTCGCCCGCCGTGCTCGCCGACGTCGGCGTCCGCATCGTCGAGATTGGCCACGCCGAGCGCCGCCGCCTGCTGGGCGAGACCGACGCCACGACGGCGGCCAAAGCTGCTGCTGCCGTCGCGCAGGGCCTCGTGCCGCTCGTGTGCATCGGCGAGGTGGCAGCGCCGGCTTCCACATATGACACCGAAGCGGCCTACGAGGCCACCATCGCGGCCGTCGTCGGCCAAGTCACACCCGTCCTCGACGCCGTGCCCGACGACGCCGAGGTGCTGCTCGCCTACGAGCCCGTCTGGGCCATTGGGGCCGCCGAGCCAGCGAGTGCCGACCATGTGCGGCGCGTCGTCGGCGGGATCCGCCGGAGCTGTGCGGCGCTGCGGCGACGCGGAGCTGGCCGCACGCGCATCTTGTACGGCGGCAGTGCCGGGCCGGGCCTGTTTGCGCAGATCGGGAGCAGTGGCGGCGGTGGTGGCGAGGACGAGGTGGACGGGCTGTTTCTCGGCCGGTTCGGGCACGACCCAACACAGTTTATCAAGACGGCCAATGAGGTGGCTGGAGTGAGTGATCGATTGGGTCAACTTGACATTCAACGAAGCGTCTGTTAGACGCAATCGTATCTACCCATCTACGAGCATATAGTACAATATAGTACACTGCATCCGGCCACGCTGACTCACCCTCACCCATGACCCTCACCCATATGGCAACAGCGACACACAGAACTATAACAAAAAGGCAACCTCCTTCCACGTTTGTTGCTGGGCGAGTCGTCGCGAGCAACTTCCTTTTTCAACATGTCCCGCGGTCCTTCCTAGCGGTCCCACATCTATCTGGGCGAGATAGGTGAGATAGCCAAGACCGGATGACTACATTCACCTCTGTAAAGAAAGAAACACATTTCTCTCAGCAGATCGCCTGCAATGTCATCTCAAAAGAACGTCTTGCTCATCGGTTCCGGCGCCATTGGCACCATGGCCGCGTTTGGCCTCGAGGCCGGCGGCAGGGCCTCGGTAACCGCCGTCTTACGGTCCAACTACGCGGCCGTCGACAAGAACGGCTTTGACATTGACTCGGTCGACTACGGCGTCCACAAGGGCTAGCGGCCGGCAAAGAGTGAGTGTTTGCCGACGCCATCGTTTATTTCTCATACTGTAGGATACATCTACTAGGTCGCCTATGCATACCCTAAGACCCTCGCTACCGCAGTTGCCCTACCTAGGGCCTGCGTTTAGCCCTTTGTTAGGTATCTCAGGGCATTTTCGGCACTCCCCGGCATTTTCCGGTTCTGCGTCCCTCTGCATCCCCTATATAGGGCCTGCTTTTGCCGTTTTCGGCCTCCTTTTGCCTCTCTCTTTTCTCTTCATAGTTCATTCAGTCCTTTTCACGCCATCGTTGATCTCTGCCGTCCCACAGGTTATGAGCCCTCCGCCTTCCTTCTTCTTCATCGTTTTAATTTATTCAGGTATTTTTATCGACTTTAGCGTCCTTGGATTATTACTACTTTCTCCCCTAGGGCAGGATTTCGCCCTAGTTTTCTCCACTTTTAACGGTTTTTTCCGCTTTTCATCCCTTCTAACGTTACATCGCTTCGTCATTTCTATTCTAGCGCTACGTCGCATCGCTATCTTCGTCGTTTTTCGACATCGTCGTCGCCTTACTTACGACCCTTCTACGCCCTAAAGCATTATACCGGCGTACACTTATACTCATACTCTTTTTGGGCTACTTACGGTCCCTCGGTTAGATCCCGCCCGTTTTAAAATATAGTATTATACCCTAGAAGGCGTCCTCGACGCCCTTGGCCTCGCCATCCACCTCAATTATACCAATCGCCCTCCGTAGCCTCCCGATACCGATAAGGTTGCTCGCTAGCGCCATCAACGCTTTATAGTTTAGTCTATCCTTAGTACTACTACGACAAAGGTAGTATACGTCCTTAAGGGTTACGGCTATAATAAGGATATACGTAATCCTTACGACCTCTATAACATTATCCTTAGCGCTTTCGCGCAGTCCAGCAATCGCTCCATCCTCGCCGCTTTCAGGGAGTTCGTTGCCCTGGATATCTCACGTTCTAAGTCTCCTTCGGCCTTCCTCCAACGTTTCATTAACCTCGTCGCTATCCTCGACGGCACAGACTACGCCTTCATAGACTCTGCCAAGGCGCAAATACTACTCATTCAATTTCAGCGCATCAACCCGACGTACTTCGTTATTTTTAAACGCGACCTCCTCGCCAAATCTATCGGATATACTCACATCCTCGAAGCGTACACTAAAAAGCATAGCGCCGACAAAAGTCGCCCTAAAGTATCGATATCATCCACCTCTACCCCTACTCCTACTCCTAAAGCCTCTCGCTAGTCGGCCGGGGCCCTTCTCTGCACTCTTTACAAAACCCATTATCATCCTCGCTCAAGCTCCGTACTGTGCCCTTTCTACAAGAAGTGCTATAAAGACGGCGAGGACGAGTATTTCACCAAGTATCCTTAGAAAAAAGAAAAATACATAAAGCGTATAAAGAGCCGTCGAGGCACTACATCGACTCCTTCCACCTCAACAACTATCGCTAGCACTAGTGTAAGCTCTATACCCTTAAGTATCTCCGGGACTACGTACTCGATATAATCATTTATCGATACATCTCTCGTCGACGACGAGGAGGAGGAGGAGGTCTCCTTCTCTTTTTAAACCACCAACGCCTCTACCCTCTATATTAACAAATTCATAGTTAATTCGGGCAACTCGACGCACAAATGCAATAGTACTAAGTAGTTCACGGAGATTCATCGCCTAAAAACCCCCAAGACGTCTACCAACGCCAACGGCAGCTCAAACACCCAAGAGTTCGAGGGCACCATCGCTCTAGAGTATAAAAGAGTCGACGGATCTCGCGTCGTTATGCAGCTCGAGAAGGTACTATATATACCCGAAGCGCTAGTCAACCTTATCTCATAGGGCATACTCCTCCAGAAAGGCGCCACCATCACGTCGTTATCGATCACGCCTCCCTTTGGCGATACTCCTATAGCTATCGAGTAGTAGTATAACGTCTCCTAGCTCAAGAACGTCGCTCTCTCGCTAAGCACCTCTAAAATAAGCTTCGCTATACCTTTTATAGATTACAAGATTATACACCAACGCCTCCTTCACGCAAGTCCTAAGATCGTCAAATCCGTCGCCCAATCTTCGGGTATTACTCTCCGTAACATCGACGATCACTACGAAGTATGCAAAGTCGCCAAGTCTACTAAGATCTTTAGCCGTAAAGTCGCCGATACCGTCGTCCAACCAGGACAGCTTGTACGTATTAATCTTACCTTATATAAACCTAGCCACATAGATCTTCGTTATTTTGTTTACTATATCGACCAATTTTCGGAATACTAGTAGGTGTACTTCACACAACGAAAGTTCGAAGTATTTAACTACCTCAAACGATTTATAGCCCATTTCGAGCGCCAGTCGTCCCTCAAAGTACAGGCTTTTAGCCTTAATAGCGGCACAAAGTTTAGCCTCTCTTCGAAAGCTTTTTAGTAATTAAAGTTAACCTCCTAGGCTAAGGATCTTAGTATTAACCTCCTTATTACCACTCCCTATACGCCGTTATCGAATAGGCGAGCCGAGCGGGCAAGACGCACCCTCGTTAAAAAAACGCGCGCCGCGATGTTTAATACAAAGATCCCTCTTTATCTCTAGCCTTTTACCGTTAAGGTATCCGTCGTCGTTAATAATCTTTTACCTGCATTAGCTAATAACGGTGTAAGCCCTTAAGAGGTGCTTTTTCGTACCCTCGGTCTCCTAGAGGAGATTTGCAAGCCTTTTACCGACTACTTACGAGTATACGGATACCGCGCTTACGTCCATATTAAGGGTACCTATCGCGACAATAGCGACAAGTTTTTACCTCGCGCCTTCTTCGGTAAACTTATCGGATACGACTCTCGCTATGGCCGAATTATATACATCTGGATCCCGGAGTAATAGAAGGTCTTACGCGTCTCCTTAGTACGCTTTTACAAGTATATCGATACTCTAATTACCCAGGATATCGCTATCGATAGCGAGGCTATTTACGCCGAAGACGACGTCGTCTAGGTACCCGCCCTACCTATTACGGCCCCTTTGGCAGCTTTAGGGGTAGCCCAGGTCCCTCCGGAGCCTACTTAGAGTTTTGGCGATAATTTTATAGTAGATGCTAATCCCCTCCTATCCTTAAAGATAACTAATGTACCTCCTTTTCCCGCAAAAAACGTACCCCAAAGCTCTCAAAGCAAAAGGGTAGAGTATAGATTACTAACTTACTACGATCCCTACGCAAATATCTAGCCTTACACGGGCCCCTCCGGCGAGCCTCTCGTACCCTAGCTCCGTACTCTAGCTCCCTTTACCGAGCCTGCCCCGCCTACTACGCCCGCTCTTCCAAGTATCCCGTCTCCCCCCAAGGCGCCGGCCCTTTTTATCCCGGATCCCTCCCTACTAGTAAACCCTACTCCTCGTTTATTAACTCGTTCCCCCTCTCCGGATCCCCCTAAGCCCTCCGAGGAGTCCTCCGAACTACGCCGTTCTACCCGTACACGTACTTACTAGGATTACCGGTCTCTCGCCGGCCTACGCCCATATAAAAGTAGTAAGGATTCGACTATATTAGCTATAGAGTAGCATTTAGATATAACCTTACTAGAATTTGAACGCTCGACGTACTCTATCGAAAAGGAGCTCTGTATAGAGTCAGTATACCTCACGGCCCTCGAAGCCGTCGACGTTTAGTATAGAGGCTTTAAGGTGCCTAAGAATTATCGCGACGCTACGAAGTTTACGGATTTTAAAGAACACTAGCTTCCCGCGATACAAAAGTAGTTGTAAAGCCTCTAAGAGATACACGCCTAGGATCTCGTACCTCGCGCTAAAAGGCACTTCGCCCTCCCAGGCAAATGGGTATATAACTCGAAAGTCGGCGAGGCTAAGGCTCGTTAAGTTATTTGTAGTAATATCGAAAACCCTAGCGACTAGTCCTCCTCCGACACGTACGCTACTATTACCTTATCGACGGTAATTAAAATTTTCCTTACCTAGGTAGCTACGATTAACGCTTTTATAAAGCAATTCGACTTTATTACAGCCTTCCTTAATGTATCTATCCCCGACGACGTCGATATTTTCGTTATACAACCTATAGGCCTCGACGATGGCACTAGTCGAATTTGTCGCCTCCGCCGAGCGTTATACGGGCTCTCTCAATCTCCTCGCTAGTGGTTTGACACCGTCACCCTAGTTATAAAGGACCTAGGATTTGCTCCTTATACGTCGGACCTTTGCCTTTTTAGAAACACTAACGCTAGCATATTAATTATTATATATATCGACGACGTCTTTATCTTAGAGCATAACGAAGCCGTTATAGATACCTTGGGGGTAGCCCTTAGTAAGCACTTTTCTATCCGGGCCCTCGGCGATACCCGGTCTTTTTTAGGTCTTAATATTATTAAAGATCGTCCCGGCCGTTACATCTACCTTAACCAGAGCACCTACATCACTAACATCCTCTCCAAGTTCGGCTACGATAATCTTAACCCTATTTAGACCCCATAGCCAACTAGCGTCGACCTCCCTAGTGAGTAGGTAGTCGATACGACTAACTAGAAGGACTACCTCTAAAAGACTAGTAGTATTAACTATATTAGCGTATACACTCGCCCTAATATTACCTTTACTTACTCTAAGCTTTACGAGAGTAATAAAGGGCCCTCTCTATACTACTAGGTCGTCCTTAAGCACCTCTTCCGCTACCTCGTTAGTACCCGGGATCTCTCCCTCCGTATCGGCTCCGACTTAGTCCCTCCCGATATAGGTCTCGTAGCTTACTCCGATACCGCCTTTACCAACGACCTCCGTACCCGCCGCTCTACTACCGGATTCGTCGTCATCGTCGCTAGGGCTCCGGTACTCTAGAAAAGTAAGCGCCAAATGTTCGTTATTCTTTCTACGACTAAGGCTAAATTCGTTAACTTTACGCCTACTGCTCGCGCCCTTTACTAGGTGGCCTCTATCCTCTAGGATCTCGACTTGCCCCCGAAGATACCTTTTACGATCCGTACCGATAGCCGCAACGCGATACTCGTATATTCTAATCCTTAGTACAAAGGCAAGGCCCGCTACATCGATATCCGCCTACGTTAGATCATCGAGCAAGTTTAGGACAAGCGTTTTACCCTCGAACACGTCGCCTCCGTCGACATAGCGGCTAATGGGCTTACAAAACCACTTAAAAAGGACCTTTTTAAGCGTTTTTTGTCCATGCTTGGCCTCTAAGAGACCCCCAAATAACAAGAACTCTATCCTTAGGCTACTAGACAGCCCAATCTTTTCTATTTTCTTTTCACTGTACTCGACCTATTGTACCACTTTTAGTTTCCTTTCACTACTTCCTTTTGGCGTGTTTTTTTAGGCTAGATTCTTTGTACTTTTAGAAAAGAGAGGCCCTGGCAGGCCCTAGGGGTAGTATGGGATATATTTGCTAGGTCGCCTATGTATGCCCTAAGACCCTCGCTACCGTAATTGCCCTACCTAGGGCCTACGTTTAGCCCTTTGTTAAGTATCTCAGGGTATTTTCGGTACTCCCCAGTATTTTCCGGTTCTGCGTCCCTTTACATCCCCTATATAAGGCCTGCTTTTACCGTTTTCGGCCTCCTTTTACCTCTCTCTTTTCTCTTTATAGTTCATTCAGTCCTTTTTACGCTATCGTTGATCTTTGCCGTCCCACACATACTTAGAAAAGAACAGTCCTCAACAAGGTCCCCGACGCCACCGCCGCCGGCCATGTGCCCTACGACTACATTGTCGTCGCCACTAAGAACTGCCCCGACATCCGGCCCACGGTGCCCGAGATCATTGCGCCCGCCGTCACCCGCGGCCACTCGGTCGTCGTGCTCGTGCAAAACGGCCTGGGCATTGAGAAGCCGCTCATCGCCGCCTTTCCCGACAATATCATCTTGTCGGGCGTGTCGCTCATGGGCGTGTCCGAGCGCGGCCACGGCACCATTGTGCAAGACTACCACGACACGCTGTACATTGGGCCCTTTTCCAGCTCCGACCAGGACGAAAAGACGACCGCAGCAGGCCTCGCCGCCGCCCAGGACTTTGTCGCCGTCTACGGCGCCTCCGGCAAAGTCACGTGCGAGTTCCAGCCCGACGTGGCCTTTGTGCGCTGGCGCAAGCTGATTTACAACACGGCCTTCAACTCGGTCGCGGCCATTGCGCGCATGGACACGTCGCGCATGCGGCTGGCCAAGACGCCCGTCGAGGACCTGATCCGGCCGGCCATGCAGGAAGTGTTTGACACGGCCAAGGCGGCGGGCGTGGACCTGCCGGCCGACATTGTGCAGAGCACCATTGACATTGATCCGATGGAGGTGTACGCTAAGCCGAGCATGCTGCAGGATGCGCAAAAGGTGGGCAAGGAGAAGAACTTTTTTCTTTTTTTTTCATACTGACCACCAGGGAAACTTTATCGAGTACGTCAACATTGTCGAGGCGCCCGTCAAGGAGGCCGAGCGGCTGGGCGTGCCGACACCGACGCTCAAGACCATTCTGGGGTTCTGCCGGGCCCTGCAGTGGCAGACGATGGAGGCCAAGGGTATGGTGACGGTGCCCGCGGGTGCACCGCCTCCGTAGCTATGTCATGTTTATGAGTTACTATGACAAGACGATGACTAAACTATAGAAATGATGATTTGTCTATGAGACACGATCAATGTCTATGAGAAACGATGACTTTCTATGAGTAGACGATAAAAAGATATAGAAGATGGTAAATAGACTAGACAGACGATGAGTTGTCCATGAAAACCAATAAATGGTCATGAGAAGACGATGATAGACTATAAACATAACGATGAAGAATCAACCAGCAACCATCAACCATCAACCACAATAAACGAGCTTCGCGCCCCTGCATAGACGCCGACCACCGTCTCGCCGTCGGCCGGGATGCCCTCGACCCGTGTCCACTGCGACGGTGCTGTGGCCTCGACGTCCCCGAGCCCCAGCTGCCCGTTGGCGTTGCTGCCGACGACGTAGACACATCCGTCGGAAGCCAGCACAATCATGTGTGCATCGCCGACGCCGACGTCGACCGTGTCCAGCTCTTCTTCCTCCTCTTCGTCGTGATCGCGCTGCCGTGTGACGACGACAACCACCGGCTCCGGCTCGCCCGTCAGCCCCGCGAGCACCGGCCGGTGCTGCTGCCGTCCCAGATACCGGCCCCAGCAGTACATGTCCTGGCCCTGCGTCAGCGCGGCCAGGGCATAGCCGCCGGCGGCAATCTTGCGGATCGGGCCCGACGGCAGGTCCTCGAGCGCCGTCACGCAGCCAGGGAGCACGGCCTCGCATTCACCTCCGATATCCCGCCCCAGACACTCGGGATACCGGCCGTCGCCCCAGGTCCAGACGCGGCCCTGCGACCCGAGGGCGGCAAAGCCGGCGTCGTAGGCCACGACCTGCACAAGGCCGGGCAGGACATGTGACCACGTGGCGGTTGTTGTCTCCTCGCCTGGTGCTGCGTACTGCCAGAGGGTGTCATTTTTGTAGACTAAGGCTGTCAATAGGCAACTATAAAATTGCAAACCGTTTGTCCAAAATACCCACCAACAATCCGTCCGTTGAGGGCCTCGCAGCGGATGCCGTCCGGGCCGGGCGCCGGCACGTCGGTCCGAGCACCGGCCACGCGGTCGCCGCGCAAGGTAGTGACTGGCCAGCCAGCGTTAGTACCAATACGAGTACAAGTACTCGTATGCAAAGTGTCAAAAAAGAAGTGGGGGTGCCACACACCATGCGTGCTCGTCAGCTCCGGCCGGACGTGGCCAATCTGGGCATCCTCGAGGATGCATACAAAGGCGGCACGGTCGTCGGGCTCGCCGGGCTCGCCGGGCTTATCGGGCTCGCCGGGCTCGCCAGGCCGCGCGTCAAAGTCGAGCTGGCCCCAGGCGTTGAAGCCGGCAGCGTAGAGTTTCATTGGGCACTGATTGTTGCAAGTGCTGAGTATCATGCTCCTTGTAAGGATGCGAAGTAGAAAATTTCCATGAGCGGTGTCATTGTCACGGCGAGTTCTGCAAACGTTCAAGTAATCCAATTTGCTATAGGCTATTCAATAGGGAAAACAAAAGACAAGAAAAAACGCAAGTAGAACAAAACAAAACAAGGACCAAAAAAATTAATGGAAAAAAAAAAAAAAAAAAGAACGGAGACAGATAACCAAAAAAGAGAACCGAAAACGGCACAGCAACGCTAGTCGTCACCGACCCGATTACTAATCCACCGATCACTGATTCAGCTTCCCATGAGAAAAGTGCGTCTACCAGCGCCTATTCTCCATCGAAACCATTCACACCCGTAGCTGTTCCGCCACCATTCGACTACTGGTCCTTCAGCTTCATCTGTCGCCGTAACGACTCAAGTTCTTCCTGACAGCTTTCCGCAGTCGCCTTCCACTTGGCCATTTCCTCTAAAGCACGCTTTTGGGCCTCTTTTTCGAGGGCATCTTTCGCCAAGCGGTCCCTTTGGATCTCTTCAAGCATTGTGAGGACTTTGGCATGCCGATTCTTGCTGGCAACAAGAAGGGCCTCGTGTTCCGGCATCTTTCGAATCAATCTGAGGAACCATGCCACGTTCCAGCCAGTCTCCTCGTTCAACTTCCGCTCCTCCGGGGTTAGGTCTTCGGTCTTGTCCAGAAGTGAAGCCGCCTTCGTTTCCTTGTCCATCAGCCGACCCTGGGACTCCACCATATATCGCTCGTACGGGTTAACCGCACCGGAGGTAGCGGCAGCTGCATCGTCGGTCGCCGCCGCCGCCGCCATGAATTGTTTTGCTGCTTCCCGGGTGACTCCAGTGCCATAGGTCGTGAGTCTGGCTGGCCCAATGCCATACTGACCCTTGTGCAAAGCAGCGTCTTTTTCGACGTCCTCCTTGCCGGCGCCGATGCCGACAAGCACTTCATATGTCGAGTCGGCATACCAATAGCACATTGTAGAGTAGAGGCAGTACGCAGGAAACAGGACACTGTGCTGCTCCAGCACTGCAGCGACCTGCAGATAGTTCAGGTCCAGTTCTGGAAACTCGGCCGTTCTGAACCGTAGGTTCGATATTAATTAGCCTTTGTAAGAAAACAAATGCATGACAAATCATACCGTAATTTGAAGGCCTTCTTGATTTCCACAAATTTCTTGAAACCGTCCTCGGTGATATACCAGACGCGGTCGACTGCGTCTGAGGAGAAGTTGGACTTGAGAGCGATGCCGCGTTTCGTTGCATCCTTGAAAGTGGCATCGGGAAGGCCGCGCTCCCACACAGCGATGAGTTTCTTCTCTGTCGTTCCCGTCTGGTAGACAAAGTCGGCCCGTATGAACTCATGATTCCAATCTCTTTGGTTCTTGTAGTGCGTGAGGATCCGCAGCCGAATCGACTCGGCTACATCGACAATGCTCCTTTCGATCCACCTGTCCGCGTAGAACTCTGGCAGAGATTTCAGAAACGAGTGTTGGATAAGCTCCGGCGCGTATTTCGCCGCCCTGCACCATTCGGGCCAGTCCCAGTCAGTGTATTGGTCCATCACGGGCATAATCTTGCTTGGATCTGTTGTTGGACCCCAGGCGAGCGACTGTGTGCAGCGGAGAATTCCGTTGTAGAGCGAAGCGAATAAGCCCATGATGTCGTTAGGCAGAAGAGCGAGCTGCAGACTGAGTACTAGATATAGACCACACAAGAGTGAAGCCCAAAAACAAGGCGAACGAGCCCAAGATTACTCCAGGCGAACGACCCCAAGAGTATGCCGTCCTTTGGGCGTATATACTTCGTAGTGGGGCAAAGACGGGATAAAGCAGCACACAAGTCGAAAAAAAAAAAACGAGGCAAGTTAAAGAGTCGAAAAAACGAGGCGGGTATTCATTTGTCAAAAAGGAGGTAGGGTGGTCAGAGGTCCCAAATTTGTACGAGTACGAGTATGAGTAGTCAGGGTCCACTTTGAATATGGGCTTCTGATCTGCGTTAACCAATCAGAGGGTACCCCGGGGGCATCCCCGGGACCTCCCCGGTGATTTCGCACTCCTGCGAGGGCTGGAATGCTCTTCCTGCAGAATACACACACTTTACAGCCTGATCAGTGGCACTGCGACCCCTTTTGCTTACGACCAAGGGCGACAACGGCACGGGTTATCGTCAAATTAAAAGGCAGACACGGAATCTTCTCGTACGAGCACGGAGTATGTGTACGAGTACGATTGGGTAATATACCGTGCAGCATGTGAGCCCAACGTTCACGACATGCCATTGGAACTGTATGAGTCGTAGGACCGCGTCTTAGGTTCACGTACTCGTAGTGGCTGCGTTTGGATACCACGCGATGGAGCATAGCGCATAACGGTTCGCCCATTGTACGAGTACAGAATATGGACTGGACAGCGGCTGATTTTATGTCATAATATCCGTAATTACAATGAGTACGAGTAGCAGGCTATTGTCACTGGGGACAAACGAGAAGAAATAACTGAATATGATAATGAGGCTCTGCGAGCACGTAGTTCAGTTCGTACGCGTACTCCGCACGCGTAGCTGAGGCCGGGGGATATCACCACCTGGTGGATCCGCAAAAGCGGACCATAACACGCGACGAGTACTCCGTACGGAGTACGGAGTACATTGATCCTTTCCCCTCCTGGCCTACTCCCTCCTGGCCTACTCCGTACTAACATATACGGTGAATTGCCTGTTTTGGCTAACTCTTTGGAAAGAGTACGAGTACTCGTAGGGCTATTTGGACTGTATTTTTGGGCTTCCTGGACTGCACGGAGTAGATAGGAGCAACACTGATAATAAAATGGACTAGTCCTGATTGAGCACACATGTACGAGTAAACAAGCTGCATCAGGCTAATCGTCTCCTTGTCTATCCTCGCCAGACTTTAGCCTGAGAGTATCTCCCGTTCCGACGGGCGGCGTCTCGAAGAGGTGGTTATAATAGCGTACGACCGGTATCGCAGGACGAAGAGTGAGGGCGGCATCGAGGGGCCACTGAGGAGGGAGGAGGGAGGAAGGAGGGGAGGGAGGCGGAGGGCGAGGGGAAGGAGCCGTCGTCACCTTTGGAAAGGTATGGCTTGATTGTCGGCATCTCGGCAAGCTATGAGTTGGTGAATAGTACCAAAAGATGTGTATTTCAGCGTAGAGTATGCGAGTATAGTCACCTTTGTTAGGTATGGAGGCGGGTATGTAGCAACGGATTTCTAATGATGCGTTAGTTGTAGGTAAAAGAGTTGTAATAATCTACTCCGTAGATGGCTACGATACTACGAGTATGACGAGGCTAGTACGAATTGAGGCTGGTGGGAGGCTGGGATGTGGCTAGTGGATCCTTGATTGTGGCTCAATAGTCGACGAATGAGGACTAGCGGGACCTCATTATGTTGCGGGGGTATTATGGATAAGGACGGATATGGACTGGCACTGTCCAGATAGCTCTGAAAACGTCACGCCTCTGTCCCACCATCCAATTCAGACCACTTCATTCCCTTCATGTATTATCGAAGCGCCCTTTTTGCAAAGTCCACTTCTCTCCTCTGGTCCTACCGTGCTCTCACTCCGACTGCTTCTCGCACCATCGCCTCCGCCGCCCTGTCAACAACGCGCTCCCTCGCCATGTCGACCAACAAGAACACGAACACGAAAACACAAGAGCCCGTTATCACGAGCGTCGAGGACCTGCCGACGGCCGACGCGCGGTGGATCGCGCTCAAGCGCATTGCGTACGTGGACCAGACGGGCAAGGCGCGGTCGTGGGAGGTGGCGACGCGCAAGACGCGCGGGTCGGCCGGCGTCGACGCCGTGGCCATGGGCAATGTGCTGCGGCACGCGGCGCGGCCGCCGGCGACGCTGCTGGTGATCCAGTACCGGCCGCCGCTGGACGCGTACACGGTGGAGTGGCCGGCGGGCCTGGTGGACGCCGGCGAGACGGCCGAGCAGGCGGCCGTGCGCGAGTTCAAGGAGGAGACGGGCTACGACTGCACCGTGACGAGCGTGAGCCCGCCGCAGGCCGCCGACCCGGGCATGACGAATGCCAACATGCAGCTGGTCATGGTGGATGTCAACTTGACGGGTGCTGGGGCCACCGATGAAGCACCCGAGCAGCGGCTCGAGGACGGCGAGCACATTGAGCGCGTCATTGTGCCGCTGGCCGAGCTGTACGACCGGCTGGTCGAGTATGCGGCGCGGCCGCGGCACGTTGTCGCAGCCAAGCTCTTTCACTTTGCAGCCGGCATGCAGTTTGCGCTGACGAACAAGTTCTGATGATGTAACACTAAAAAAAGAATAAGAATAAAACAGATAATACGAGTAGTAACCACCACCACTACAGCTGAAAAACGGTCCGCTTCTTCTCCATGCGGCCGGTCCACTCAAAGGCCTGGCCCGACGTGCGCTGCAGCCCGCGGTCGACCCGCCGCAGCTTGAGCGTCATGCGCGGGCCAATCTCCTGCAGCGCGACGCGCACGTCCTCGACGCCCGTCATGGTCTTGCCGTCCTTTTCGAGCACGCTGCGCTCCGTCGCGCGCTTCTCGCGCATCATGTAGCGGTGCCGCCGCACAAACACATAGTCGCGCTGGTTGTGCAGCGTCACGACGGTGCGGCCCACGAGCTCGGGGGCCCGGGGAAACAGCCGGCCCAGCACGCCGCCCACGAGCTTGCCCAGCGGCGTGTCAAAGTTGTTGAGCAGCACCTCGGGCACGTGGCCCGTCGACCGCCCGTGGTTCGGCAGCCGCTTGGCGTCCACCCAGGTCTGCACGCTGAAATGCAGCATGGGACCCTCCGGCAGCAGCGCAATGTCGAGGCCGCACGGCTTCTTTTGGTCTTCGTTCAAAATCAGCAGCGCCGTGTAGCCGCGGTTGTGCGCGTAGCCCGCAATCTCGCGCACGCTGTACTCGTGGCTGACGTGCGCGTGGCCCGACCGCGGAATGTACGTGCTGTTGGGGAACAGGTCGCACAGCGTCTGGGCGTAGCGGTGGATCGTGGCGTGGCGCGACGTCGTGATCAGCAGCCGCGGCTGCTCCAGCGACCCGCCCACCTTGCCCGGCAGCGTCTTGTCTTTTTTGGCGTTATCGGTCTCGTCGTCCTTGTCGTCATTCTTTTCGTTTGGTTCGTCATCGTCGGCCCCGTCGTCGGGCAGCAGCGATGAATACTTGGCTGCCATCTTTTCTTCGTGAGCGACACGCGCAGCAGCCTCGGCGGCGGCAGCCTGCTCCTCCTCGGCCTTGCGCTTGGCCTCCTGCTCGGCCAGGTGCTTTTCTCGCCGCTCCTTGCGCGTCAGGCCGGCGTCCTTGTCGTTTTCTTCGTCGTCGTCGCTGTCGCCCAGAAGGCTGGCAAGGTCGTCGTCGTCGTTCTTTTCAACGTCCATCTTGTCGTCGTCGTCGTTCTCGTCCTCTTTGTCGTCGTTCTCCTCACCCTCCTCTTCCTCCTTTGCGTCCACAGCCGGCTTCTCCTCCACCACCCGCCTCCGCTTCCTCCGCGCATAGTAGTCCTCGGACGTCGGGTACACGCGCTTGTCCTCGAGTGTCTGGGGCTTATTGTTCGCCAGCCGCTCGGCCTTGAGTGCCGGGTTCTTTTCCTCCATGCGCCGCCGCTCGCGCCGGTCCTGAATCTGCTGCTTGCCCTTGGCGGCCTTTTGCCGCAGCCATGACTCTTTCCGCACAATACTGTTTCCGTGCGCCATTGTTGATGATGATGGGTGAATAAGGTCACTGGATAATTACTTGGAAGAGAGCAATGGAGCAGAGTGTCAAAATTTACGGTCGACATACACTAGCGCCAGAACTTTTTGGTGGAGACGATAAGATACGTGATAAGATAGGCACACATGTTTGATGACTAATCAATGCCGACGAAAGACAACCAGTACAGATCCAATTCCAATGCCTACTGCTTATTCTGGTACTCGGCCGCCCAGATGGCCTGCCACTTGTCCTTGTCAATGGCAAAGTCGCGGCAGAAATCGTTTTCCAGGTCGTGCGTGCGGCGGCCCAGCAGCACGAGGCTGTGCAGGGGCTTGCCCAGGGCGTCGTCGGCGTCGCACAGCTGCTTGAGCGTGCCGGCGACAAAGACCTGGTCGCGGCAGCCGACGCGCGCGGCGCCAATGGCCAAGCTGTTTTCGTCGTATACTTTTTCGCCCCGGTCCGCCTCGACCTCGAGCATCTGCTGCGCGCACGTGCCGACAGTCATGAACCGCGGCGGCTCGTAGACGATGCGGCCACGCGCGAGGCTCTCGAGGTTGGGCTCTTTCACCTTGATGTCGAGCAGCACGAGCGTGTGCAAGCCGACGGCACGGTTCTCGCGGATGCGGTCATAAAAGCTGGCGGGGCGCCAGTTGTCCGTGAAAAACACCATGCTGACCGTCTGGCCAAAGTTGTAGAGCTGCAGGCCGCAGGCGCCGATGCCGTTGAGGATGGAGGCGTTGGGGATGTTGGCGACGGGGATGCCGAGCTCGCGTGCGCGCAGGACGAGATCGGTGTGTGTGGTGGCGCTGGGGGGGTGTCGGACGTCAGTAGATGATTCAATACATTCTTCGTTGCAGAACCCACCCAAATGGATCGCCGACGACGCAAAAGGCAACGTCTTCGGTCTGCGCGTTGGCGAGAATGTCGTCGCTGTGCATCTCGACCATTTCGCGGTCGGCAATGATGATGGAGCGGCCATAGTAATTTTCCTTTTTGCAATCAGTAAAGACAACTTGTCGTCATCGTCATCATCACTCACAAGAACCGTCTGGTCGACGAGGAGGATGCTGGTGTAGGCCTCGAGGTAGACGCGCGCGGCCTTTTTGACCACGTCCAGGCCCTTGACGGTAATGTCCGTCTCGTCTGAGAGACCCAGGCCCACGAGGTACAGCATCTTGGCGGTTGAGGTGTTGCTAACGGTCGTCGACGTCGTCGCAAGATGACTACTTTTTACTGTAACTTTTTACTTGTTAGTGCCCCTCGGCTTATCGATAAGGCAGAGGCGATACGGAGTGAGAGTAGAAATGGCAGGTGCTAGCGCGTCTCCAGCGTGTCTGCTCCATCGACAATCGCAACCGTCAATTGACACTTACGAGCATCAACCACCACCACAATGCCACCCGCTGGAACGCCCGCGGGCGATACCGACTTCCGCAAGACGCGCAATGTCGACGAGTACGCCGCCAAAGCAAAAGCCCGCGAGGCCGCCGAGCGCGACGAGGCCAAGGCGCGCTACGAGGCCAAGATGGCGGGCAAACGCTACTACAAGCCGCTCGAGGGCACCGAGACGCTGACGTCGGCGCGCGCGGCCACGCTGGATTTAAGTGCGCAGGTCGGCAAGACGGTCATCGTGCCGGCAGCGGGAAGCAACGGCGGCGGCGTCGGCCGGCGCGGACGCAGCGCGGGCTTCTACTGCGAGGCGTGCGACTGGACGGTCAAGGACAATTTGCAGTGGGTGGAGCACATCAATTCCATGTCCCACCTGCGCAGCGTCGGCCAGACGGGCGAGGTGCGGCGCGCGACGGCCGACGACGTGCTGGCGCGCATCGAGGCGGCGTGGGCGCGGCAGCTGGCCGCCAAAGACGCCGAGCGGCAAGTGACGTCGCTGGACCTGCAAGAGCGGCTGGCGCAGCGGGCGCGCGACGACGAGGCCGAGCGCGACCGCAAGCGCAAGAAGAAGCGGGAGCTGGCGGACAAGAAGCGGGCGGCCGAGGCGGAGGCGGCGGCGGCGGCGGCGGCGGCGCGGGTCGACTACGGCGACGACGTGCGCGTCGAGGGCGAGCACGACGAGGACGAGATGCGGGCGATGATGGGGTTTGCCGGGTTTGGATCGACGAAGAAGTAGGTGGCCGCTGGTTGGATATGTGTTTGACATGATGATAGCATAGCATAGAATGATACCCACGATGCTATTTTTTTTATTTTATCTTTCTTTTCTTTCCGTTTTTTTATTTTATTTTTTATTTTTTCCCGTCTGTTCACTTTTCACTTTCTTCTGTTTCTTTTTATTCTTCCTTCTTCTTTTTTTCCTAATTTTTCTTTTTCTCGTAATTTGCAACGACTTCCTATATCTTCCATTGATTTACAAAAACATCAGTACCGACACTCAATCAAGTGATGTCATTTAGCAGGCCAATGAAGAGGCTCAGCAGCCAGCCGTGGCGGGGTCGGGCAAGCTCACCATCCTCCCTCTACCGTACGAGAGCACATCCCCCATACAAACCCCAACCCGCAGCAAAGCAGCAACCACCCCCAACATCCGCCAAACGCGTACTCGTACGTACTCGCACTCTGCCAAACGACCACCACCACTCTCTCTCCCCTCTCGTATCTTTTTTATTCTCTCTCCCACCAATTCTTCTCCCACCAATTCTTCTCCCACCAATTCTTCTCCCACCACCATCATGGCGGCCGCTAGCGCCCTCCTCCGCCGGCAGCTCAAGCAGATGCAGTCCGACAAGGACATTCCCGGCATCTCGTGCGGCCTCGTCTCGGACGACAACATTTTCCAGTGGGAGGTCATGCTGATGATTTCCGATGATGTCAAGTTTTATGGGGGTGCGTCTCTCTCTCTCCCTCTTTTCACCTCGCTGTGCTCGTTTGCTCTACTAACTGCTCTACTAACTGCCGCAGGCGGCAACTTCCGCGCGTTCCTCACGTTCCCCCAGGAGTACCCTCTGCTGCCGCCGCAGCTCACGTTCCAGACGCCCATCCCCTACCACCCCAACATCTACGCCAACGGCGAGCTCTGCATCTCCATCCTGCACCCGCCCGGCGAGGACCGCTACGGCTACGAGGCCGCGTCCGAGCGCTGGTCGCCCGTGCAGACGCCCGAGACCATTTTGCTGAGCGTCATCTCGCTCTTTTCCAGCCCCAACGACGAGAGCCCGGCCAACGTCGAGGCCGCGCGCGAGTGGCGCGACCAGCAGGCCGGCACCAGCAAGAACTTTGGCCGCCGCGTGCGCCAGTGTGTGCGGGAGTCGCTGGGGGAGGAGTAGGGGCTGGTAGACGGTAGACAAACATACAGACAGCATGAGCGAGCGATGTCTTTTTTTAATGTACTTTTTTTCTTTATTCCTCATTTGGCCTGCTATCAAACGTACATCACGTGCCCAATTCAAGGATCGGTGCCACGACGCGGTCCCATTCCTCGGTCCACCGCAGCCGGCTCTCGGCGCGTGCACCTTGACGTAGACGGTCGAGCTCACTTTTGTCGTCGCCCAGCAATGTCCCCAGCAACCCGGCCAGCTCGTGCGCCGTCGTAAACCCGCGGCCGTTGTCGCCGTCGCGCACGAGCTCGCCGAAACTGGCATACGCCGAGTACGCCGCCACGGGCAGGCCGGCGCCAAACATGTCGACGACCTTCATGGGCAGGTCGACGCCCGAGCTCGACATGTGCAGGCAGACGCCCAGGTCGGCCAGGGCCAGCAGCCGCGCATAGTCGCGCATGGGCAAGAACGCGGTGCACACGGCGACGGCAGTGGGGGGCAGCGTGCTATTGTCGGCCAGCTGTTTCAGTTTTTGCTCGTACAGCTGCTTCTGCGGGCCCTTGCCGGTGATGACGGCCAGGATGGGTGGGCGTTGCTGTTGTTGCTGCTGTGGACCACTCGCAGCCGTCTGCACATACTCCACCAGCGCGTCCAGCAGCAGCTGGAAATCCTCGTCGGGCGTCCACGACGTGCTGCTGACGACTATCTTGGTCGCCGGGTTGCGCAGCAGTGCCGCGACGGCAGCCGGCGTGTCGTCACCCAAGATCCCCCCCAGCTGCTGCAGGCGGACAGAAGCGGCCGCAAACGCCGGCATGGCGGGCTGAAACAGCTCGGCCGGCCGGTCGTGCAGCACGGCGACTGTTTTGGCATCCAAGTCATAAGGAGGGCGCCGCAGCTCGGCGGCCATGGCGGCCGTGACGGCCAAGTGGGCATCGCCCGCCAGACGGCCCACAACGGCCTCGTACACGCGGGCCACGGCCACAAAGGGGTGTCGGGCGCCGCGCGTGCCGGCCAGGATGCTCCAGCCGTAGTTGTGCCAGTCGACGAGGACGCGCGTGCCGCGCAGGGGGGCGACGACAGCGGCGACGGCGAGCGTCGGGATCGACGGCGGGTTCTGCACGAGCAGCCAGCGGGCCGGACGTGTCGTGTAGGCGAGGGTCAGCACGATGTCGGCCACCTGCCAGATGACTTTCAAGGGTCCGCCGACGATAAACGGCAATCGGCGCAGCAAGGGGGGCGGCGGCGCTAGAGCCACTCTGGTCAGCCGCGGGTGCTTGTCGAGGGCGTCGACGAGCGGCGTCTCGTAGTAGCCAATCAGCTGGACGTGGCCGCCGCGCGCGCAGATGCTGAGGGCGTGGTACTGCATGCGCGGGGAGCGGCCGACGTCGCCGAGCACGAGGACCTGCACAGAGGGCGCACGGCGGTGGTGGCGGGCATTGTAGCGGCGGGGCCAGGCGAGGATGGCGACGACGGCAATGGCGAGCAGCGTTGCGCCGATGAGGGAGGAGCCGAGCATGTTTTTTTTTTTTTGCAGTTGTGGTGTGAATGGGTGAGGTGGTGACGTGGTAAAGCCAGATGCACTGAAGTGAGACACGCGGCTTACGTCAGCACTCAATTCGCGGGTTCAGCCCTCGATCCGTGGAATGTGCCGGCGGCGATCCTGCACACCAAGTAGATTAAACGTTGCAAGACAAAGCGACGGAAAGGCAAAAGACGCAGGATTGCGCCAACCGGCGAGACGCTGGAAGCGGCGACTTTCAATTTCGTTCTCAGTAGAAAGATGGAAGACAGCTGCTCGCAACACCCAATACGAGAGTTTGATGAGTGACGAGTCTGGGCGACGCTAGGATCCACTGCGGGCGGTGCGGCCAATAGGGACACAAGCAGGGGCCCTGAAGAACGGACCGATCTGGACGGCGTTGCTGCCACCACAGGGGTCCTGATAGAGGAGGGAGCAAACGAAGTACGAGTGCATTTACGGGTTACGAGTGTTTGCAAATTACGGATTACGGATTACGGATTACGAGCGATTACGAGTCGACGATATATAGACGGCGGCCGCTGTCTCTTGTTCTCGTCCTTTGACGTTCTTACCGACGTTTCTTATCCTCTCGTTCCTCGACCACCGCCACAGCAACGACACCACCGTCATGGCTTCTTCCTACGCCTTTCCCGCAATGTCGGTCTCGCCGCCCAAGAGCCACCTGTCCGGGATCGCGCCGAGCAGCAGCGGCGGCCATGGCCACAGCCACGGAAACGGTCACGGCAACGGCCATTCACACGGATCATCACAGACATACGCGCCGTCGCCGCTGGCGTACAGTCGGCGGATCAGTCTCAGTCACAGTTCGGGGGTGTCGCTGAAGAGGCCGGGGTACGAGCCCGTCGAGCAGGGCCACAGTCACGATGCCCACGATCATGATCACAGCCATGACCACGATGACAGTCATGATCACAGCCATGATCACGATCACAGTCATGACCACGACCACGACCACGACCACGACCACAGCCACAGCCACAGCCACGGCCACGCACGAACCTGCTCCTACGTGCCGCCCGAGTCGTCCAGCGTCGCGTTCGACGCCGGCCCCGGCCCGTCGGCGTCGCGCATCACGCAGCTGGCCCTGCGCCTGACGGTCACGCGGTACCCGATTGTGCACGCGATCCTCAAGGAAAAGGACTCGCGGCGCATTTTCTATTTCATGAGCCTCAACTTTGCGTTTATGACGGTGCAGGCCTTTTACGGCTACGTGACCGACTCGCTGGGCCTGCTGAGCGACAGCGTGCACATGTTTTTCGACTGCGTGGCGCTGGGCGTCGGCCTGATTGCGGCCGTCGCCAGCAAGTGGCCGCCGAGCGAGCGGTTCCCCTATGGCTTTGGCAAGATTGAGACCCTGAGCGGGTTTGCCAATGGCATTTTTCTCATGTAGGTTGATCAAGACAAAAAAACGAGGAGAGAGAAGGCTAACCCCACAGACTCATCAGTGTCGAGATCATGGTGGAGGCGTTTGAGCGGCTGGTGGGCGGCCGCGAGACGCAGCGGCTGATGGAGCTGTTTGTGGTGAGCACGCTGGGGCTGCTGGTGAATCTGGTGGGCATGTTTGCCTTTGGGCATCATCATCACGGGCACGATCACGGCGGACACGACCATGGCCACGGCCACGACCACCACGATCATGACCATGGTCACAACTACGGTCACAACCACGGTCACAACCACAACCACGGCCACGACCACCACCACCACGACAACGAAAACATGTACGGCATCTACCTCCACGTGCTCGCCGACACCCTCGGCAGCGCCGCCGTCATCGTGTCGACTGTGCTGACGCACTTTTGGGCCTGGTCCGGCTGGGACCCGCTGGCGTCCTTTTTGATTGCCCTGCTCATCATGCTGTCGGCGATTCCGCTCGTCAAGTCGTCGGCGCGCCGCCTGCTGCTGACCATCCCCGACAGCGCCGAGTACACGCTACGCGAGGCCCTGGCCGGCGTGCCGTCGCTGCGGGGCGTCGCGAGCTATGCCGCACCGCGGTTCTGGATGGATGACCGGGCCGCTGGTACTTCTGCGGGCGCAGGCGCACCAGACAGCAAGATGCTGGGCGTCATGCACGTGCTGGCGGCGCGCGGCGCGGACGCGCAGGACGTGCGGACGCGCGTGCAGGCGTACATGCTGGACAAGGGCATCGAGGTGGTTGTGCAGGTGGAGCGGGATGGCAGCGAGTATAATGGTGGTGGCGGCAGCAGCAGCAGCGGCGCGTGTTGGTGCGGACTGGGCAGCGGCAACGGCGGCGGCGGCGGGCTGGGCAGTCTCGGGGGCGGCGGCAGTCTCGGGGGCAACATGAGCATGAGCATGAACAAGCGGTCGTCAATGGTGGGCATGGTGGGCGGGCACGGGGCGAAGCCGAGCATTATGCAGATGCAGGGGAGTCTGTACCGGCCATAGGATAGGTGGGGTGTGTAGTGTGTGTTTTATAGTTTGTACGTGCAGCCAATCATTTGTTGTGTTGTCATCTCGTCGTACTCGTCGAAATATCAATATGCATCGTCACTTGTCATCATCGTGACTTTTGGCATAGATGCATCTACTTCACCTCCGCCTGTCCGACCATCACAACTCACAATATAGCAAGCACGACATACAGAAACTAAAAACAAGCCGACATCGCACCTGTCATGCGCCCGTTTTTATTTTTCTTGTTTGCTTCCGTTTTTCCTCTCCCGTCGCTCCAGATCCGCTCTGCCGAGGCACGGCTGGTCAGTATGACCGGCGAGTCAGACTAGCAATAGGCGTGTCAGGCTGTACTCCGTACGAGTGATAAAATAGAGAATACTGAACGTGGGTCGCACCCCAGGGCCCCGCAATTGGAGTAGGAAGTTGGCGGCCAGGTAGTGGCGGGCGTGGGGTGCAAGTGTTTGGGGGAATTCGGCACGGGTGGAGGGGCAGGGTCGCTGGTTGCTGGCGGCTGGCGTTGGTCTTTGGTGTGCGGTCCTGCCCTAAGCCGAACGACCGAGGCACGGGTGGAGAGTGGGTGATGTATGTGGGGTGAGCGCTGTGGACGAGGAGAATGGTCAGGGTCTGACTTTTGTATATTTAAATAAAAATTAAATATAAATGAAAATAAAGAAATGCCTAGTATGAGTGCACCGAACCGGCGACGAGACGACGGCAGAAGGGTTGAAGGACAGATGGAAAGACGTTACAAGCTAGGAAACAGAAGCAGTACAAAGAACCAAACTCAAGATCGCAAAACTAAAGAAGAAAAAAAACAGCACAGAGATCAACATAAAAAAAAACCCCAAGGACGGCCGGCGGCTCAAGCGCGAACCTTTTGCGACGGCGCGAGGCCCACTTCACGTGAAAGTCTGCAAGCTCCAACTACGAGTACAAGTGCGTACGAGTACGATCTCCATATCAGTACTCGCTCACTCTTTCCGTCTACGAGTAGTTGCTCTTTCCTTTCTCTCTTTCCTTTCTCTCATTGCTCCTTCCTCTTTCTTTCCCACCAATTTACCCCTCCTGCCCCCCACCATGGTCGACACCTCTTCTCCCGCCGACGCCGTCAAGGCCGCCAAGGCCGAGCTCGTGCACCTCAAGAACGAGGCCGTCGACGTGGCCGTCAAGCTGGAGCACGCGGCCGAGCAAAAAGCGCCCGACGTCGCGTCGGGGCTGGCCGCGCAGGTGCGCTCGCTGGCGGCCGGCGGCTTTGGCGGCATCTGCGCCGTGCTCGTGGGCCACCCCTTTGACCTGGTCAAGGTGCGGCTGCAGACGGCCGACAAGGGCGTGTACTCGAGCGCCGTCGACGTCGTGCGCAAGTCGGTGGCCAAGGACGGGCTGAGCCGGGGCCTGTACGCCGGCGTCGCCGCGCCGCTGGTTGGTGTTACGCCGATGTGTACGTATACATTTCCAGGCTGTCCCTCGAAAAGTATACTAATGAAATAGTCGCCATCTCCTTCTGGGCTTACGACCTCGGCAAGACGCTCGTCCGCAAGGTGTCCCCCGACGACGCCCCCGACGCGCCGCTCACCATTGCGCAAGTCTCGGCCGCCGGTTTTTTTTCCGCCATCCCCATGACCGTTGTGACGGCACCCTTTGAGCGCATCAAGGTCATCCTGCAGGTGCAGGGCCAGACGGTGCTCGAGCCCGGCCAAAAACCACAGTACTCGGGCCCGCTCGACGTCGTGCGCGGGCTCTACCGCGAGGGCGGCGTGCGGTCCGTGTTTCGGGGCAGCGTGGCGACGCTCGCGCGCGACGGGCCCGGTTCGGCCGCGTACTTCGCCGCCTACGAGTACATTAAGCGGCGTCTGACGCCCAAGGACCCTGTTACGGGCAAGGACGCGGGCACGCTGAGCCTGCCGGCGATCACGCTGGCGGGCGGCGCGGCGGGCATTGCCATGTGGATCCCGGTCTTCCCCGTGGACACGGTCAAGAGCCGGCTGCAGACGAGCACGGAACCGGGCTTGACGGTCGGCCAAGTGGTGCGCGACCTGTACGGGCGCGGCGGGTACAAGGCGTTTTTCCCGGGCATTGGGCCGGCGCTGGCACGAGCGGTGCCGGCCAACGCGGCGACGTTTTTGGGCGTCGAGCTGGCGCACCAGGCGATGAACAAGGTGTTTGGGTAAAATGTGTTTTTTGTACTTTTTTTGTTCTTCTGTACTTTTTTTTTTTTCATTGTCAAGATATATTAGTGCATAGAGTTAATCATAAAACTTGCCACCGCAGCGCTTGCAGACGTTGCCCAGCACGTCTTGCCGCAGTGCCGAGACGTCTTCTGGGCTCAGGGCCGCATCGTCGTCGCCGTCGCTGTTGCTTGTCAGAATGTCCAGCAGCATCCCCAGATGCATCGTGCGGCTGCTGCAGACACCACACGCATGCGACGCATTGGGCCGCACAATGGCGAGCCCCGTGGCGCTGCACCGCGCAAACCGGTGGCCCGCCGCGCACGCCGACGACACGGCGTCCTGGCCGTGCACGACGTGGTCGCAGATGCTGCAGGTCTGGGAGGCGGCCTTGGAGCGGAGCAGTGCCGCAACGCGCGCCGAGCAGGCGAGTTTTTTATCAAGTTGGCCCTCGAGTTGGCCCACGGGATGGCCGACGACGGGCGGTCCACCGCCATACATGTACGTCCACATGTTGGCTTCCGTCGACACGGCCGGTCGGTGGTACATACTGGTCGACGGGGTTTCATGATGATCATTCTCCCCCCCCGACTCCTGCCATCCAAACAGAACATGGCTCGTGCTGCCGCGCCCCTGCTTGTGCCGGCCACCGCTGCCACTGCCCTTGCAACCGTGCTGCTCGACAAGCACAGCTGTGACGCCGCGTTGGGCCGGCCGACCACCCGGGGCCTGGGCCAGGCCGCAGAAGCGCACGTGCGGTCCGCCCTGATGGCCCGTGGCCGTGGCCGTGGCCGTGGCCAGCATGCTGCTGCTGCTGCGGCTGCTGCGCAAGAGGTCATTGATGTCGTCGGCCCACTGTGGTGCACCTTCTGCCTCCTGAGGAAGAGTGCTCTCGTAGAGGCCGCTGCTGCCGGCCGTGCCGGACATGCGCACGAGCGTGTAGAGGAGCGGGCCGCGCGGGCGGTCGGGGTCGGGGGGGTGCACGACGAGGCCGGTGATTGGGTTTGTGCAGGGGGTTTGTGCAGGGGCAAGGTGTGTCTGGGGAATAGACGCAGGTTGACTTGTGGCGGCACCCCTCGTAGGAACCTCGACCTCCAGCTCGCCGACGGCCATGGGCGTCGCCACGACGGCGCGGCATATAAAGGACGCAGCCGACCCATCACCCACCGCCCAGACACCCTCCTCAAACCGCAAAAAGGCCGTCGGCAGCAGCTCCATGTCGACGCCGCGGACGACATTGTCGTCGACGTGAATAAAGGGCGTGGACGGACTGACACGCGGCGGCACCTCCACCGTCACGCGCAGGAACCCGACGTGGCTGCCGGCAAGGTAGCCGACGAGGCATGTCTGGACGTGCGAGGTGGTGGCGTTGTAAGGGCCGGCATCGGTCGACTGCGTGAACCACGAGCTGCACTGCACGTCGGCAGCGCCGTCGTAGATGTTGCTGGCAGTAGGATTGGTTGGTGGTGCACGCTCCACGACTGTGCGCGCCGCCTCCATGACATACCACGCGGCCTGCCCGTCGTCGTCTTTGCTGCCGCCGCTGCCGCTGCCGCCGCCGCCGCCGCCGCCCCCGTGCACGTGCATGACGGCCAGCACAACCACCTCGTCGTGGTCCGTCATGTAGACGAGCAGCGCGCGCAGGCTGGCCGACGACGACGACGACGACGACGACGACGACGTGGGCTTGTTTGTCTCCTCAACAAAACTCGGCCCTGTGCACGGCCCCGTCCAGGCAAAGGATATGATGCGGTCGCCCGTCGTGTTGTCGTCGTCGTCCTCGTCGTCGTCCTCGTCCTCGTCGTCGTCGTCGTCCTGCCCGGGAACGCGCACACCCGTCCCGGCCGCCCACAGCATCTCCCACTGCGACGTGTCATAGTTTTGCCTGCCGCGGCCGAGGCCTTTTTCTTGGCTACTGCCGCCACCGCCACCGCCACCGCCACCGCCCCCGCCCCCGCCCATCCGCTCGCCGTACACCACCAGCATGCCCGACGACGTCAGCACGCCCAGCACCGCGCGGCTGTGCCGGCCCACGCCCGCCGGCGACCACGCCACGGCCGCCACCGAGTTGGTGACGGTCCACGTGCCGCGCAGGAGGGCGCTTTCCAGGTGGGGGCATGCCGAGGTGTGGGTGGTGCGTTTCTTGCGCTGCGACTGCTGACTCGCTATGAGCGAGTCCAGCAGCACCACCGACTTTGCATACAACCGGTCATTGATTCGGCGCGACACGGGCAGCGCGCCAATGGGAATGTGCCGGCTGTGGGCGGCAAACTGGCCGCGGGACTCGGTGTCGGTGGTAAAGTCGGCAGTACTCTCTACATTCTGAGCGGGTTCATCGTCGGCCAACGAGAATGACCGCCCGTCGGCCCCAACCAGCCGCGGCACAAACACGTGCACGGCATCATCCGCCGCGACGGCGAGCTCGGCATCGGGCGACCAGGCCAGGCCGCGCAGCAAAAAGCACGACGAGCCGAGCGCGAGGGGCCGCAGGGGCGGCGGGAGGGGTCTCTGGGGGGCTGGTTAGTCTTTGTGTCAAAGGATACGGAAGATGGGCTCACATTTGAATGGGGTGTCGTGTTGGCCATTGCGGAGGGCAAGCAGTCGCGTTCTTCTCTGCGTCTGCCGCGGTGGTGAAGGAAGCTCAGCTGGTAGCTTTTAAAGTGGGCCCGTGATGTCTGTCGCGACGATGTCCAACGACGATCAAGGTCATGATTGCGATGAGACAAGGAGTTTTGAAAGCAAATTATAAAACTCAAAAAAAAAAAAGATAATTATGAGAAGATATATGACCATCCTGCAAAAAAGCGCATAGGGCGCAAGCAGACAAGCAGGCATACACACCGGGGTCGGGACTGCCAGCAGATGCATCAGAAGCAGGCCTGGTCAGAAGCATGCAGACAGCTTTGTTAGGCAAGATCTCTACCAGTCACAGACGTATCGTTCACAAAGGGTAAAAATATCATACGTAAATCATATATGCCTATGCCCAACAAGCAACGCCTGACCAAAATGGAGATGCCACCGCTATATACAAAGAAGAAGAAGAAGAAAGATAATAATGATAATAATAGTAAGGACAGAAGGACAGAAGAACAAAACGACCGACATCACAACTCCAGATACGAGCTCAACCCCCACAGCAGCGCACAGCCGCCCAGCGTCGTCGCGCCCACTACGCGCTTGGTCCACCAGTTGTCGTCGGTCAGCGGCTTGGCCGGCGGGATGGTGCTGGTGATATGCGACTTTGACGTCTTTTTGGTGGTGTTGTTGGTGGCAGCACCCGTCTTCCCTGCCGCCTCCTGCTCGTCCGCCCGCTTCCGCAGCTCGGCAATCGTCTTGCTCAGCGCCAGCAGGTCCGCGTCCAGCGTTGCGTTCTTGTTGTTGGTGGTGCCCTCACTGCTGCCACCGCTGTCCACCTCGACGTTTTGCACGTTGCCAAAGAAATCCGTGACCAGCCGGCTGCGCGCAGCAGGTGCACCCCCCGAAAACAAGTCGTAGCGCACGCCGGCGTGCGAGTGGATCTTTTCATAGTCGTACGAGTCAAACAGGTCGCCGACCGTCTTGCGGCTGCCGAGGTCGCGCACTTCATTCTCGAGGAATTCAAGGTTGTAGTAGGTATAGCGGTCAATGACGGCGACGCCGACGTCGTTGTCGGCGTGGTGCGAGTACGACGACTGGTCGAGTTCAGAGGAGCCCGTCGCGATAATGTTGGGCGAGTATAGGCGACTATACATGGTGTTGGCCTGGCACGTGTCGATCATGAACAAGATTTCGTTGTACCGCTTCTTCTCCCACATTTGCTCAAACGCGTCGGCGAGGTCGACGGCGCCAATCTCCTCGGCGTCCTGAAATTTGAGAAACTCATTGCCGCCGTGGCCCGTCATGTAGACCAAAATGTTGCTGCGGTCGTCGGTCAGCAGACGCTTGCTGCGGGGCATCTCGTCGCCGACGCGGTCGGTCAGCAGCCGGATAAAGTTTTGCACGGTAACCTCGTAGCCGCGGTAGTCGACCTCAATGTTGTCGCCGTACAGGTCGACGGCGCGGTCGGCGTTGGAGTAGACGGTTCCCGGAAAGGCGTTGCGCGGGTTGCAGGCCATGTCGTCGGGCAGCATCAGGATGATTTGCGAGTCTGGGATGCCGAGCCGCTTGACCGTGCGGTATACGGATAGCGCATTGGCCAGGTGGCGGTAGTTGAACCAGAAGCGCGACGTGCAGACGAGCACGGCCCAGTTGCTGGTGTGTTCGGCGGCGGCGGGCGCGGCGGCGGCCAGCAGGACTGGTAGCCAGGAGGAGAGTTTCATTGTGTGTGTGTGTTTGTATGGTCGAGTGGGAACTGTCGTTGATGCTCGGTATTTGTATTGACTTCGTGGCGATGCACAGTGGCTGGGTGTGGTCGCGTCGATGCTCGGCCAATCTGGTGATGCCTCAATTCCAAGCTCAAAAAGGTACAGAGTACGTACTCCGTACAGACACCCTGCAGTCTGACTAATATTATGCAGACTGTTGCATTCGGCCTAGTACGGAGTACTGGCGTGGCTTTTTATTATGGGTCTATCCGTCGGGCGGGTCTACTCCGTACTTTTTTGGCCTGTGATCGATGAAAACTGTGACGACATTCTGCAAGGAGACGATGCAGGCAGGCAGCTGCGGCGTCGTCGGACGCTCTTTCCGGGGGCGACTGCGGAGTAGCTGTATTTGTATTTGTAAACAACCCGAAGAAGAAACAACGTATTTGGATTTAATACTCGTAGAACCATTAAACTCTAAAATTACGAGTAATAGAACGTCCATCAACGTACGAGTACGTAATACAGCAAACCTTCCATCCTTCCCACCACGTGACCTCGGTATGGGTTTGCCGAAGGGGCGATGATCACCTCGCCAAATCTCATCTGACGTCCACGCCACCTCGACACCACACCATCCGTTGTCTATTCCTGTGGTCTTCCCCTCGTTTTTGGTCCCCGGCCAGTCGTCTCAGTAGTCTCAGTCGTCCCAGCCGTCTTTCGATACCCCGGATTTGGCCCGTCTTTAAATACCACGGCATCGATCAAAGTCGCAGATAAAAGCTTTATCAAGACCACGACTTTGACGATTTTCTGACGATATTCCAACGGCATTCCGCGACATTTCAACAACACTTTAACGACACCACTCGGCTTCAGAAAACCACTGGCTGCGTCTCTAGCAGACAGTAGCTATGGGCCGTCCTCCCGCCTACATCTTTATCGTTAGGTATGTTCTTTTTCCACAGCTGTTCTTGTCTCAGCTTCACCATTAACAGCCAGACATGGCAACCGTCTCGATGCCGCCGACAAGCTGTGGCACTTGTCGTCGCCCACGCCGTATGATCCTCCTTTGACCTATGGCGGCTGGACGCAGTGCCGCGCCCTGGGCCAGCGCATCGCCGACATCTTGCGCGCCAACACGCCGGCCGACTCCTCGGGCGATGCCAACGCCGATCCGGCCCGGCCCAAGAAACGGCGGTACCGCATCGTCATCCACAGCTCGCCGTTCTTGCGGTGCATCCAGACGTCGGTGGCCATTAGCGCGGGGATTGCGTCGGACACGCTGCCGCTCGAGCCGCTGACGCCGCTGCCGCCGCTGTCGGCCCTTCAGCACAGCCATCATAGCCAGCATAGCCAACATAGCAGACATGCCGTCACCCCCCGCCTGCACAAGTCGGTCCTCCGGCTCGACGCCTTCCTCGGCGAGTGGCTGTCGCCCAGCTACTTTGAGCTGATCACGCCGCCGCCCAGCTCCGTGCTCATGATTGCCAGCGCCAAGGCCGAGCTGTTGCGCAAGGAAGACTACAACAACTGCTTTGCCTACCACCCGACCAACACGCACACGGCCCACCACCACGCGCACTCGCACTCGACCAGCAGCCAGCTCTGGGGAGGGGGCTCGTCGCGGCCGGCAGCCGGCACGTGGGGGCAACAACAGTCAGGCGGCACCAGCAACCCGTCGTCGGCGTCGGCATCACCACTGCTGTCGCCGATTGGTGGCAGCGGCCGCGGCGGCCGCGTTGTCAGTGCCACCACCACCACCACCACCACGATGCATGCACCGGCGGTGGCGGGCTACGTCGCGCCTGTACCGCACTTTGCACTGTCGTCGCGGGCCCCCGTGCCGACGGGCTATGTGGCGCATGCGCGCGACGCGTGCGTGGACATTGACTACCAGTGGGACTCGATGCGCGCGCCGTACGACTGGGGCGACGGCGGCGAGTTTGGCGAGGAGTGGACGGCGATGCACCGGCGGTTCCGCAAGGGCCTGCAGCGGCTGGTGGACTGGTACGCGACGAGCGACGTGCCGGCGGAGATGGTGACCAAGACGATTCACTTTGGGACGGGCAAGCATCACTCCAAGGAGACCAAGGACAATAGCGAGTTTGCCATTGACAGCAGCGACGACGACGACGACGATGCTGACGACGACTGCATCGACGAGTCTATTGTTATTTTGGTGTCGCACGGCGCCGGCTGCAACGCGCTCATTGGGGCCATCACCAAGGAGCCCGTGCTGATGGACATTGGTCTGGCGTCGCTGTCGGTGGCAGTGCGGCGGCCGGGTCATGATGAGACGCCTGCGGCAGCGTCGTCAACGTCAACGTCGCACAGTGCCTGGACGGGTGCCGTGCACAGCGGACACCCCGGCGGGCTGGTGCCGCTGGACACATGCTACGAGATGAAGATGCTGGCCAACGCGGACCACCTGCGGTCGGTGCCGACGACGCCGACGACGTCGATGATGCCGATGATGACGCCGATGACATTGACGACACCGCGGCCCAATGCCATGGCGTCGGTCATGGGCATCACGCGCGGCCGGCACGCCAACTCGCTGTCGGGCACGCCGGGCAATGCGGCGCAGCTCGACAGCGGCTATGCCGGGCATCGGAGCACGTCAGCCGGCGACGTGTCGGTGCGGCGGCCGTCGGGGACGTTTTCACGGCCGGCCGGTCGGCTGGGTGCACCCGCTGCAGCCAAGACTGTTGCACAACCACCGTCCATTACCACCACCACCACCACCACCACCCAGCGAGCCCGCGCGCCTTCGGTCGGTCTCTGGTCGCCTGTCAGCGCTAGGAGCTTGGACGAGGACAGCTTTTCGCTGGCAGACGGCGACGACGGCAACGACAGCGACATGGAGCTGCTGTTGAGCTTTGACCGGAGCCAGACGGCGGCGACGACAACCTCGGCACCAGCACCTACCTCAGCCCCCAAACCAACAACCAAACCAGCACCTTTTGTGCCGGCGCCGCTGCCCAAGAAAAAGGCACCCTCGATCAAGTCGACGAGCTCGCGGTACCCGTCGTCGCTGTCCATTGCACACTCTGCCAATGGTGACGATGACGGCGATGGAAGCTCTTCCAACAAAACAGATCACGACGACGCCCAGGCCACCTTGGACAAGGCGGTCCGGGCTGGTCTGCCGCAGCTCGACATCAAGGCGGCCACGGCAGCATCATTATCGGCATCCGCCTCGGCATCGACATCCACATCGGCCGCCGTCAGCCGCAGCAGCAGCCGGTCGCCGGCGACAGCAGGACCAGCCAGGGCGAGCCCGGGGCTGTGGTCGCATCCGCGCGTGGTCTCGATTAACAGTGACGAGCTGGCGCACGAGAATGCGCTGTCGAAGCGGCGGTGGACCGTGACGGAGCGGCCGTTGTGACTAGCACGGTTGTAGGGGGGGGGAGGGGGGAAGTCTGGGGGAAAAGTCTTACTTTCTACAAAAGTTTATGGCGGCGTTTGATTTCTTTAGTTGCATTATACCATTCTGTCGGTAGGAGTTTGCAGTTGAGATGCATGGCCTCTTGAATATAATAAAAGTAGATGATGTATGAATATTTGCAGTATGGAATAGTAAACATGACAGGTATGAAAAAGAGACAAAGGATAATACACATTACGAATGTGAGATAGAAGAGAAGGCGTACTCGTGGAAGGAAAGGAAAGAAGGAGAAAAACAAAAGCAAAGGGTTATCACGCTCATGACCCCGTCGACTCAAAACGCCGTGCCCGTTGACAAGCCTTGGTAAACAGATAAAAAAAACATGACAAGAGTATGTCATATATAAACAAAAAAAAATTAGAAAAAAACTACAAGGCTTGGCCCGGCACCGGCTTGCGCCCAATCGACACGGCCGGCCGCACGCGCAGGTGCTCGGGCACGACGGCCGTGCTGGCCGTGCTGGCCACGCCAATGGTGGGGGTGGCGGCGACGACGTTGTCAGCGGGCATCTCCACAGGCTGCTGCGACTCCCCGCCACCACTCCCAAACGACGCCGGCTCGCCAAACGACATGGGCGGCAGCGACGGGGGTTTGCTGGAGGTGGTGGGCCGAGAAGGGGGGAACGCAGGCAGTTCGGCGACGGCCAGTGGCGACGGCGACTGCGACGGCGACTGCATGCGGGGGGTGTTGTTGTTCATGGGGCGTTGACCAGCCGGCGATTGGGGGCGGCCCTGGTTCATGGGGCCGTTCATGGGGCCACGGCCACCCGTGTTCATGGGCGGACCCGGCCATGTCTGCCCTTGCCCTTGCCCCGGCCCCCGATTCACATTCACCGGCGGTCCAGGACGTCCCGGCCCCCCCGCCGGCGCCCGCGGCTTCACCGGCCGCGTCGACAGACACGTCCGCGGCACCACGCCCTGCTGCGACCGGTCCAGGCGGATGCACAGCGCCCAGCCGTCGTCGTACTCGTGCAGCAGGCGCACCAGCTGGCCCGCGCGCAGGCCCAGCTCGTCGTCGAGCGTCGGTTTGAAATCGAGCTGCACGCGGTGCACGGCCGACACGGCGGGGCCGCCGGCGGCCGCGATGGCTGCGGTGCCGGGGGTCGTGGCGCCGTTGTTGTTGCCACCCCGCTCGCTCTGCACAGCGGACATGGAGTTCATGCTGTATTCGGTGCCGGCAGGACTGGCCGGGACAGGGTCGAGGTTGCCACCGCCACCACCACCACCACCACCAACAACCCGCGGGGCGGTCAGCGTCAGGTCGAGCGGCTTGGGACCGTCCTTGCGCATGGACGTCTTGCGGGTCAAGTTGGTGCCGGCAGGTGCAGGTGCAGGGGCAAGGTTGGCGGTCTGAGATGGACCACCGGCCCCCCCCAACCGCTGCGCCCCGTCCCCAAACGGATTGCTCGCGCTCTTGGCCGTCGACGGCCGCTCGCCCCAGGCCGCCACGCCGCCGGGTGCCGTGCTCATCTTGGCATACGGACTGCGGTTGCCGCTGCTGCTGCTCGTCATGGGCGGCTGGTTCTGGAGCGCAATGGCCGTGCCGTCGCCGCGGCTCTGGCGGCGGTTGGGGTGGGCGGCGGTGGTGGTACTGTTGGCGGCAATTGTTGTCGTCGTCGTCGCCATGGCGGCACTATCCCCAAACGGCCCGTTCTTCTCGTCGTCGGCCAGACGCTGCTGCTGCGCCTGGCGGCGACGGCGGCGGAACAAGAAGAAAATGGCGGCAAACACGACAAACACGCCGGCGAGCACGCCGACGGCAATGCCCGCCTTGGCCGCGGGGCTGGTGCCGCTGCTGCCGGCAGTGGCAGCATCGACAGCTGCGGCCGCACTACTCGTCGCAGCGGCAGACGAGGACGTGGCAGCCGTCGCCCGGGCCGTCGTCGTCGTCGTCGTCGGCGTGCCGGTGTCGAGCGTCAGCACGGCGTCGGTCGACGACAGCGCGGCACTGGTCAGCGGGATGGCGGACGCGGTGTCGGCCGAGGTGGTCGTCTTGGCCGTGGCGGCTTTTGTCGTGGTTGGTTTGGTGGTGGTGGTAGCTGTAGTCTTGGCATCCGCCTTGCTTGAAGAAGTTTCTTTCGCCGTCGTCGTCGTCGGCGTCTTGGTTGCTGTGGACGTGGTCTTGTCGGCGGCCTTGGCCGTGGTTTTTGTCGTCTCTTCTGCGGCAGCCGTTGTCGTCTTGTGTGCTTCCGTAGTGGTGGTGGCCTCGGCCTTGGCCGTGGTGGTGGTCGGTGTCTTGGACGTGGACTCTGTGGTGGTGGTCTTGGTGTCGTCGTCGTCGTCGCCAAAGGCGCCGCCGACGGCGCTGGTCAGCGAGGACCAGAGGTCGCGCACATGGAGTGCGTGCGGTTGAGGGAGGTGGACCATGGTGGTACAATATTTTAATATATGATCGAGAAACAAGAAAATCAAAATCAAATTACATCCAGTGGATGTATAACAGGGAGGTGCTCGCAACGCGATCGCGGCGTGCTGAAATGTATGCTGTAGCGATGAAGCACACTTGAGCGAGTGGAATGGACGTGAGACAACGTCGTGGTCGAGGTTGAAGTTGAATATTTCAGAGTCAATCTGCGCGTTGAAAGCAGGCGTGCCTGACGGAGTATCGTCGAGATAGGACTCTGTAGTCAAACAGAGCAAAAAAAGAAAGACTAGAGTGAGGGTGTTGGTTGTTGTTGACCGTGAGACGTGTGAAAAAAGAAAGAATGTGTGGCCGTGATCAAGAGAATGAAGATCAGGTCAACGTCTCTGGCTGTGGAGGAAGAAGAAGAGAGTGTATCCAACACGCGACAACGGGTGAGCAAAAGGGAAAAGGAACGAAAAGATGGAGGATAGGACAGACAAGACCCTATCGTACCCAGTACGGACAACTCGCAGTCGCAAGAGAGGGACAGGGCGGATACGAGTTGAGAAAATGCTCCGGAAGAGGGCAAAGAGGGCAAAGGGTGCCAGGGTGAGGAACAGGGGGGGGCTGACGAATCCCGGTGCAACCCTGGGTGGTCCTTACGATGGCCATTGCGTGCAATACGGAGCACTCTTTTCCTCGTACTCGTCTATCGTACCGTATCATTCAGTCTGTACTCGGAGTTTGTCTACTCCGTACAAGCCAAAAGAAAGAAAACGGAGGACTTCGCACTAACGACGAGTAGTCCGGATTCTTGCCGTCAAAACGGTCTCACTCTGGCACGCTGGGCGTGTTTGACAAGAGTACTTTTGATTATTGGACCCCATGTCTGATTGTGTTTGATTGTCTGATTGTCTGATCTTGTTTGCATTGAATCACTCCGACGACTGAAATGTCCGATGTTTGGATTTGCACGGGGTCTTGTGTAAGTAAACACTCCGGGTCACCGAACGTTTAGACGACCGTCGATGACCGTCTCTTACTCCGTCTCGTACTCGTGCTCTGTATCGTCCTCTCGCGACCGCCCGCCGTCGCCCGTTTTCCTCGTCCTCCTCCTCCTCTTCAACGTGCAGATCGCCCTGCATGCAGATCGCGGCCCCTGCAGCAGTGGTCGGCCTAGCGAGGCCCAAGAGGGGCTAGCATGGGCTAGAGATGGCCTAAGACGCGCACTCAGGCACCCTTTCCTTCTATTGGCTAGGGCCGCCGACAACCCCTGACCGTGCCCCCACCAGCCTTTGCCCTTTGTCGTCGTAGGCCCTACTCGTACTCCGTAGTCGCTGCCGTCGAATAAAAAGTGCAAGACCGCAACGGCCAGCCCCCGTCGAGGGAAATTGAAGTCGACAGGGACCAGCATGGGAGGATTACGAGGTTTTCTTTTGCACTCTTTTTTTTTTTGCCTCTTTTTTTTCTCACGTGTTGTTCTCATGTGTGTTCATGTGTTGCACATCCTCCGTGGAGATGGCGAACGTCTCCGCGTGGAGACGAACTGAGCAGTTGGGCGATTGCAGATGATGCAACGCACGTGGAGGTGTATGGAGTGGAATACGGAGTGGAATACGAGTACTCAGTACTCACAGTCAAAATGGCCCTGGGTTGGCGTCATGCGATGGCTGTGCACGCAGCAGAGCACAGACGGCGGCAGGAAATAGGGGTCGACTCCCTGCCAGGCTGCGTTATTATTTCAGCTATCTCTCCAGTGCATACGACCGAGTAAACTGCCTATTCCAGCAGCGTTACAGCGTGGTTAGCCCTGTGGGCACAAGGCAGCGTTGCATTCTACAGTGCCGATCTCTCTGGCAAAAGTGTCAACTGGCAAAAGTGTCAATACTACCAGCGACGGCGACAAGGCGATCGGCAGTTTCCATCACCAGACTCATCACCGGCGAGAATTTTTTTTTTTACGAGTACAAGAGGACAAAGAGAGTTTGTCCCGATCTACTCCGTACTCGTAATGTTGACGCACGCTTGATTGGATACCAGACCATGTGCGCTGCCGCCGTCGTGTCACCCACAGGGCTCGTGTCACCCGTCCGTTGTGCTGTTTCACAACAGCAGTGGACAGCCTTTTAATCGTACGCAGTACGATACTCGCAGACACCACGCGCCTGCCTCAGCGCATCAATAATTCCAGCGCCAAGGGTGCTAGGGTGCGAAATGAAAAACAGGGTTTGCAGGGGGTTCATTGACGGCCCTTTTCAGGAACACGCGCTTACCTTGTTGTGGTGACCTGAAACAGTGGTCCCTATTTTTCGACTTTTTGTACGAAGTACTTGCTCAACTCTGACGGACTCAACAAAAGGTGATCACGGACTGTCCGACGAGCAATGAACCCAAGACGACGCGTGACTTCATTGCAGCGCATCCTATTAATCCAATGGCAGTAGACAACATTACAACAGTCACGACATGACTCTAGAACTCCAGGAGTTCAGGCCTGCTCGAGTGCATGGACTGTCACTAAAAACTGAATGACCTTATTCTACCCCATCGCTATGCAATATGTCAATTCTATGCGAGGGCGAAGAAGAAGAAGAAAAAAGATAAATCACTGTCCGTGCTTTGTTTCCGAATGCTTGCCGCCGTTTGCTCCTGCTAATGTTCCTCTACTCCGTACTCTTCCTCTAATATTCCGCCCCCCGTTATTGCTGCTGGCCCTGGTTGTTCCCGGGGAACAGCTGCTGGAACGACGATGGCGGCTGGTGTTGTTGTTGCTGCTGTTGTTGCGGTTGGTATTGTTGGTATTGTTGGTGTTGCTGCTGCTGGGGAGGCTGCTGCTGAGGAGGCTGTGCTTGAAACTGGAAAGGGTAGGTCGGTGGCTGCTGCTGCTGCTGCATCTGCTGCTGCAGGATTTGCTGGATCAGCGGGTTGCTCAGCAGATTCTGGGCCACATTCTGGTAGTTGGCGGCAGGTGGTGCCGCTGGCGGTGGTGCGGGTGGTGCCTGCTGCTGCTGCTGCTGCTGCTGGAACTGGAAGGGAAACGTCGGTGGTGGTGCTCCGCCCTGGAAGGTGCCAGGCGGCGGCGGTGGTGGTGGCGGCAGCTGCCCTTGGAAGCCTGGCTGGGCCATCTGAGCCAGCAGCTGGGCAATGTGTGCCGGCGGTGGCGGTGGCGGTGGCTGTTGCTGTGGCTGTGGCTGTTGCTGTGGCTGGTAGGATGTCTGTTGGTAGCTGTTGGTCGTCTGGCCGTACTGGCCATAGCTGCTGCTCTGGCTGTTGTCGTAGCTGCTTCCGCTGCCGCCATTGTTCCAACCTCCACGGCCACCACCGCGACCACGTGGGCTTCCTCTAAAGTTGCCTCGCGCGCCCGCACCGCCACGGCTGAACCGGTTATTGCTGCCGCCACGGCTGTTGTAGCCCGGTGAGACGCCCGGTGCTGCTGCTGCCGACGATGTCGACCCCGACGACGCGCCCTGGCCAAAGTTGGCTGGTCGTGCCAGCGGCCGGTACGGACCATCGTCGTCGTCGTCGTCGTCGTACTGCAGGCCGCCACCACCACCGCCGCCGGCACCCGCCGCGTCGTTGCGCGGACCACGGTTCTGCATGCCGCCGCCACCCCGCTTGCCCCGGCCACCGCCGGCAGCACCCGCCTGAGCATTATTATTGTTGCCGCTGTTGGCCCCCCGCCGCTTCGCCTTGAGCTCGCGCTTGTACGCCGCCTCCTTCTCGTCGTCTGAAAACTCCGCCTCGTCCTGCCCCACCTCCTCGTCGTGCAGGTTGCTGGCGTCTGAGCCCTTGATGCTGCGCAGCGCCTCAGTAAACACATACTGCGCATGCTGCGGCACATAGTACAGGTCCTGACCGGCTTGCAGCCCGTCCTTGGCCAGGTCCTCGGCGCTCGCGTACCGCAGCACGTACATGGGCGTGCGCACGTTGCCAATGATGTCGGCGACGACGCCCACGACGAGCCGCTTGGCCGTGCACAGCACCGACCCGGCATCGACGACGCGCGAGGCGGCGGCGTCAGCGCCGCCAGATTCCCGATCTGCCCTTCCCTGAATGACGGCCGTGTCGCCGACAATGTGCAGAATCGAGCCCAGCACGGCAATCTCGTCGTCGGGGCTGATCTGCACGGCGGGCTTGGGCGGCGCCGTCTCGACCTCTTCGTTTTTGCTGCGCAGGCCGCCTGCGCCACCGCCGCTGCCACCTCGACCACCGCCACCACCCTCATCATCGTCATCGTCGTCCTCCATGTCCTGAATGGCTGCGGCCATCATGGCGCGCACCGTGTCGGTGACGCCGCCGCTGCCGACCATTTCCGTGTCCGAGTCCGAGTCCGAGTCCGAGTCTGAATCGGAGCTGTCGGACGAGTCCGAGTCGGACGAGACGTAGGGGTTGGAGTCGACTTCCCATTCTTGGCCTTGGCCTTGCTCTTCTGTGGCGTCTGCGTCTGCGGCGGCATCTGCGTTGGCATCTGCGTTGGCATCTGCGGCACGCGTGTCATCGACGTCCATACCGCCCGCGACTGCGGCTTCTGCGTCGGCAGACCGTGTGCTGTCCACGGCCATACTGCCGGCGAGTGCGGCCTCGAGTGCGTCGGTAATGTGTGGGCCACTGTCGACGTTCTCGGCGGCTGGCAATGTCGGCTGAGCAGTGGTCTCTGTCGGCTGAGCAGTGGTCTCTGTCGGCTGAGCAGTGGTCTCTGTCGGCTCAGCGTCGTTCATGACGTCATCTGTTGCGGGCGCGAGTGCGGGTGTTGCTGCCTGCTCGGCAGTCTCTTGTGTGGTGGTAGTGGTCGTTGTCGTCTCCATTGGCTCGGTGAGCTGTGCATCGGCCTTCTCGTTGGCTTGAGCTGTCTCGACGGGCACGACGTCAGCGGCGGTGACAGCGTTGACAGCGTCGACGGCGTCAACGACATCGACGTTCATCTCTGCTGTCTGCTCGGGTGCCGTAGCATTCGTAGTTGGCTGGTTCTCCATTGTTGTGCGAGGGTAGACAATGTTTCGTATATCTGTCGTGCCTCTTTGTTTTGTTAAGATGTATTGTAAGAAGTACTCGAATGGAGGTGGTCTCCAAGGGTCGTCTTACGAGTATTGACCGCTAAAAAGTTTCTGCTGCCCGATAAGCCTTTCTGCCGTCAATTCTGCCGTCCCAATTCTTATCGTTGCTTAGTCACCATTTAACTACACTAGGCCAATACGGCTAGCGTCCTCGGAGCTCAACAACAACATCACCACATCCAACGGCTTCATCCAACGTCAGTTGACTCGTCAGACACTTTGCAACATGGCACCCACAACAGAACCACCACCACCACCGGCCAAGCGCGAGTTTGTGCACCCGGCCGCCAGCCACGCCAAGAAGAAAAAGGCCAACAGGAACAGCATTGAGCCCATTACGGCCTTTTATCTTTTTTTATCGGCCAGCATCCTGTCGGCCGTGTTTGCGCCCATTCAGGACTGCGACGAGACGTACAACTACTGGGAGCCCGCCCACTACCTGGTGCACGGCTACGGCCGCCAGACCTGGGAGTACTCCCCCGACTATGCCATTCGCAGCTGGTTCTACATTGGCCTGCACGCCGCCGTTGCGGCCCTGCGCCGCGTGCTGCCCCAAGCCACCAAGGTCGGCGAGTTTTACTTTGTGCGCTACGTGCTGGCCGTCGCGTGCGCGCTGTGCCAGACGATCTTGTTCCAAGTCATCAGCGGCACCGTGCACCCGCGCATCGGTTTTTTTTTCATCATTGCGCTCTGCACGAGCCCCGGCAATTTCAATGCGAGCACGGCGTTTTTGCCGTCGAGTTTTGCCATGTACGCAGGGATGCTGGGCGCCGCCGCGTTCATGAACTGGCGCGGCGGCCTCAAGACGCTGCGCGGCATCCTGTGCTTTGCCATTGCCGGCATTGTCGGCTGGCCGTTTGCGGCGGCGCTGTGCGCCCCCTTTTTGCTCGAGGAGGCCGTGCTGGCCCTGAGCGGCGACCGGGACGTCTTGCTGGCCGCCGTCGTGCGCGTCGCGCGCGGCGGTGTCGCCGCGCTGCTCGTCGCCGCCGTCGACATTGCCGTCAACGTGTTTTTCTATCACAAGGTCGAGTTTGTCGCCTGGAACATTGTGCGGTACAACGTCTTTGCGGCCACCGGCGGCCCGGACCTCTACGGCACCGAGCCTTGGACTTTCTATGTCAAGAACCTGCTGCTCAATTTCAACATCTGGTTCGTGCTCGCCCTGGCCTCGCTGCCGCTGTTTCTCGCCCAAAAGTTGATTGGCGCCTCCCGCCAGAGTCTGCCCAACAGCTCCCGCCAGCGCCTGCCCAACAGCATGCGCGCCGTCGTCTTCTTGCTGCCCTTTTACCTCTGGCTCGCCATCTTTTCGCTGCAGCCGCATAAAGAAGAGCGCTTCATGTACCCGGCCTACCCCTTTCTCGCCCTCAACGCCGCCATGGCCCTGCACATGCTGCTCGAGGGTCTTGGCCACGCCACGCCCGGTACCCTGGCCGCTCTCGTGCCCGCGCGCGTCAAGCTGCTGGCCGTCCTGGGCGTGTTTGGGGCTTGCTTTGCCATCAGCGCCCTGCGCATCGTCGGCGTCGTGTCTGCCTACGGCGCGCCGCTCGCCGTCTACCAACCCTTGGGTGGCCACGTGCTGCCCGTCGACGTCCCCGCGGGTCTCGCCGACGGGTCCATTGTCGGTCAGCCGGGGGACACGGTGTGCTTGGGCAAAGACTGGTACCGGTTCCCCACGTCCTTTTTCCTGCCGCGCGACATGCACGCCAAGTTTGTGCGGTCCGAGTTCCGTGGGTTGTTACCCGGGGAGTTTGCCGAGTCGGCGGGCACCGGCACGGGCGCCGGGTTTGGCCTGTTTGGCGGCACGTGGCTGACCCCGCCCGGCATGAACGACCGCAACGAGGAGGACATGGGCAAGTACACGGACCTGGCGGCGTGCACGTTTTTGGTGGACACGCAGTACCCCGAGAATGACGGCAACCTCAGTAGTCTGCCGCCGCACGAGCCCGACTACGTGGCCGACACTGCCAACTGGGACGTGGTGCGGTGCGAACCCTTGCTCGACGCCGGCAACACGGGCTTTCTGGCGCGCGCGCTGTGGGTGCCGCGGTTCAGTTTCGGGCTGATCCCCGAAAAGTACCAGCGCAAGTGGGCGCGGCACTGTCTGCTGCAGCGGCGGAGGGCGGAGTGATTGCGGTGCTGTTGTGTTGATGGGGCCGACATGGCCATGTGTTATTTATTACTACGAACAAGGCTGTATGCTATGAATGAACGGCGTTATTATTATTATAGACATGAGTTAATCAAAAATCATTTTTAATGTCTGCTTGCAAATGTCTTGGGCGATCAGTCTGACGGCGTGAAGTGCAGTTGTTCTTCTGATGCAAGTGGTACAGCACTTGCCACGGTGCCTCTTGCTGTGTGGGAGTACTGTATTTCAGGGCATCCTCTGTATTTCTCACGGAGAAATACTTACCAGTCCTTGTCGGAAGGTATTGTTGCTTTTTTTGTTGATTTTTATTATAGTCAAAGACAAGTGTATTTTTCTTTAATTATTATTCGCTGTCATTATGATTGTTTATTTTATCAAGACTTGTTGAATGTGTTTTGTTTGAAAGAGAAGAAAAGGAAAAGCACCTCATCTTCATCATTTGTATTGACATTATCAAGATAGGAACCACTACAAAGGCAAATCACTACCGTCTATGACATGTGCACCCTACCAGCAAATTCTCTACGACCACATATTCAAAAGAAACGCTTACTGCATAAAGAGACGAGAAATGCATTGTCCGATGAGCCAATATATGCACACAAAAAATAACAAACGCCGTGGCCATGCCGCAACCATGTATCCCGTAGCCAACGCATATCAATAAATAAAACAAAAACCCATCACTCCGTCACCTCGAGCGACTCCAGCACCCGCATCGCGCGCGAGCCCTGCTGCTCAAACTGGCTGACCATGGCCTCGCACTCCTCCTTGAGCAGCCGCTCGGCCTGGCCCGCATTGTGCAGGATAAAGTCCTCGACCGTCATGGCCTTTTCCGGCGTCGTCAGCTCTGTGCCCTTGCGCAGCAGGCTCTCCAGGATATCGCTCTCGCCTTCGCCCTCGCCATTCTCGTTCTTGTTCTTGTTGGTTTCTGTCGTGTTCAGCTCAAAAATGGCGTCGACGTCCACGGCCGTCCACGACAGCGCGCCGCGCAGCCCACCCAGCGTGTTGCTGCGCTTGGACGGGCTCTCGCGCACCGGCGTCGTCACATTGGCGTTCTGTTGGGCGGGCGTCAATGTCGGAGCTGGTGCCGGAGATGACGGCTCGGGACCAACAGGCGATATTTGAGTTGTCGTTGTGGTCGTCCCTGTTTCCGCCGCCACCGCCGTCGTCTTGTCCTTGGTCGGGGGCCGTGATGACGGTGGCCGGTTCTCGGCGTCCGACGACTGCGGCGAGTACGACGGCGAGATCGTGGCCTGCTTGGCCGACGCAACAAGCGACATCTTGCGTGGTGTTGACGGGGCCACGGGCAGGCGAGACGGCGGCTGGTCTGCCGGCGACTTTTGTTGTGCGGCTTGCTTCTTAGGCGGCTGCTTCTTGGGCACCGGCTTTTTGCGCTGCTCCCGCTCCCGCTCCAGCCGCTCCTGTTCGCGCTGCTCGCGTTCGAGCTGCTCCTTTTCTAGTTGCTCTTGCTGCAGCTGCTCCTCCAGGGCCTCCTCTCGTAGAGCCTCTTCTCGCAGGGCTTCTTCCCTCCGAGCTTCTTCCCTCCGAGCTTCTTCCCTCCGAGCTTCCTCTCTCCGAGCCTCCTCCCTCCGAGCCTCTTCTCTTTCAGCAGCTTCCCTTCTCGCCTCCTCCCTCAAAGCCTCCTCTCTCTCTTCTTCCCTCCGGCGCGCCGTCTCCTCGGCCTGCTTCAGCGCCTGCTGCTCGCGCATCTCGCGGTCCTCGATGTCCTTGAGGGACAGCCGCTTCTTCGCAGGAGGGGCCCGGGCGGGCGCCTTGGCTGGAATTGCGGGTGCCAGCGCAGCGGCCGGAATCGACGGCGGCGGAACGGGCGTAATCTTGGCGGGCACAGTCGGCCCTGTCGATGTTATGGACGCCTGCGACGTGTCGCCGATACTTGACCGCACCGAGTCCATCGACTTTTTTGATGGCCGGCCACGACCTCTTTTAGGGGGAGCGGCGGCGGCGGCGGGCGCAACCGCGGCAATGGTGTCGGGTGCTGGACTTGATGCCGCTGGTGGTGCTGGTGGTGCCATGGGGACCGGCACCGGTGGCACCGGCACCGCAGTCACCGTCTTGGGCCGTGGCTTGGCCTTTTGCTTGGCTGCCACGTTCTGTTCCGACTGACGCACCACCGTGCCGTTGCTGGCCGTGCTCATCATGGTCTCGTCGTGCAGCTCGTCGTCGTCCATCGACTGGTCATGGTCCTCCGTCGGCTCCGGTGGCGGTGGCGCGGGCTGTGCTGGCTGCGACGCCTTCTTAGGCCGTCCCTTTGCCTTGGGCTTTGCTTGTTTTGTCTCGGCCGCCGGCACTGCCTCCTCCTGCATTTCGACCTCGGGTGCCGGCGCTGGTGCAGGCTGCTCTTCCTCTTCTGGCTCGGGCTGCACCGCCTCTTCCACCGGCGCAGGGGCAGGTTCCTTGGCTTTGCGCGTCGTCTGCTTCGAGGTCTTGCGCGGTACCGTTGCCTTGCGACCCTTTTTAGGGACCTGGATCGCCTGCTCCTGCACCAGCTCTAGCTCTAGCTCTTGTTGCTGCTCTTGCTCTTGCTGTCGCTGCTGCTGCTGCTGCTGCTGCTGCTGCTGCTGCTGCTGTTGATGCTTCATCTGGCTGCCCGCTGCCTGGTCCACCTCCATATCCTGCTCCAGCGCACGCAGCTCGGCATCGATTTCGGCTTCGTCCACATCGGGTGGTGCTGGGTTGAACATGGCATAGTTGCTGCTCGTCGTCGGCGCGGGCTGGGCTGCTGCACCGCTGGCACGCACACGCGTGGCACGCTTCTTGGGCGCTGGCGCAATGTCCGCGTCGCCGCTGTCGGCAGTCTCCATCTCGCCGCTCGCCCGCTTCTTGCCGCGCGAGGGCTGGCTCGACTGTGCCTGCTCGCTCGTCCGCTTCTTACCGCGGGGCGCCCTCGCTGGCGCCTTTGTCGGAGCAGGCAGCGAGGCAACAACCTCGATGACGGATGGCTCTGGCTCTTCCGAAGGCTTTGGCGTGGGTGCAGCGTCTGCCACCGCCGGCGGCTCGGGCTCGACAATCGAGTCCTCAATCACAATCGGCTCGGGCTCGACCTTTTTCGCGCGCGTCTTGCGGCCCTTGGCCGTCGTTGCCGTCGCTGTTTTACGCGTCTTTTGTCGGCCGGTGGCTGTCGTGGCCGTGGCCGCTGTGAGGGTGCTCTCGTCGGGATCAAGAAGCGACTGCGTATCGTTGGCTGTCGACTGCACCGATTGCACCGAGAGACGCGTCGAGGAAGCTTTCGAAGTCCGCGTCGACTTGCTGCGTGCCGGCTTCTTGAACGGGTTGCGCGTCAGCACGAAAAAGGGGCAGTTTGGTGATCGCCGTTGATGCTCGTCCAGCGGCTTGTCGCCCGACTCCCAGCCATCGAGCGCGAGCTGGCAGTAGGTGCATGTCGTGTTGTCGTCCGACTCGAGCGTCGGCGTGTACTTCCAACCGGCCTCGGCCAGCTGCTTGATCTTGCACTTCCAGCCCTTTTTCGACTCGTACGGCCAGAGCCCGGCAAACGTGGCCTTGCGCGCGTCCAGCAGGTACGGCAGCCGCGGGTCTTCGTGGACGACCTCGCCGAGGTCGAGCTCAATGGCTGCGCAAATGGCCCAGCCACACGACGACGAGTGCTTCAGATGCTCCTTGAGCGGGTCGTCTTCCTCTTCCCAGCCGTCGAGGTCCTTGTGGCAGAGGAAGCACCGCACGTTGTCGGGGTTGCTCGGTTGGGGGTTGAAGTAGAAGCCGGCGCGCGCGAGCTGAGTACAGCTAGAGTTAGCAGCGGAACAGAGCCAGTACACAAGGCGCAGAGTGCACATACCTCTTCTGGCGACGGCGATGTGTGAGGCCATGATGCGACCTTTTTGGACGCGGTCGCAGACGTGCGCCGTTTCGACACAGGCTGCGGCCCTTGGAACGACGCGAGGCGGTTGTGAAAGATAAAGTACTGGCTGTCATCCTCCATCGTGGCGGTCATTTCTGGTGGCGTCTAAAGATGAACAAAATGAGAAAAGAAGAAAGAAAAGAAAAGGCGCCGACGCGAAAGGTCGAAGAAACGAAAAGAATACGCGTCGTTACCGAGTATGTAGATTCATTTGTGTCGGACGCGGATTGCGATCAATAGGAGACGGTGAAGAGGTGCAAAAATATGCCGCCGAGGTTGCGTGGTTGATCGATAGGGCACAGAAGAATAGACGGGCACAAATGGAAGCGAGAGCGCAAGACGTGATGCTCGATTCGATGCGTCCGCTCACCGCACTCCGTACGGGTAGAGGGGAATGTGGCCGGCCCGCATAATATCAGCCTGTGATTGGACAGGGGTGTCGCGTTTGTTTACATATGCAGGCGGGATTAGGTAAGCACGCAGGGACGGGGACGAGTACTCGGTAGCCGACAGCTCTGCAAACAATGCGATGGGAATGCAGAGCTTCACAAGTTTGCGAGTATGGCAAAGTCAATCACAAGTTGTTCTATTGTCTCCTTTTTGTACTCCGTACGAGTTGAAGTTTGATAAGGAGTTGCAAACGCTCTCCATATGAGTAAGCATCCTCACCGTTCTGACCGTACTCTGTACTCGTACTCGTAGACTAGTCTAGCTTCTCGTGGTGCAAGACCAATCGATACGTCGCAAAATTCCGTAAACATACAGTAGACCAAAATGCGATACATCCCGTCGTGTCGTCACCGCCGGTTGTACTCCGTACGACAGGGTGCTATTGGTGCGGTGAGCCCGCTCGGGAATGGAGGCCAATGATTGGCCCGATAGCTGCCGATAAACATAAAAAATGGACCGTTGCTGTAGCAATGTGGACAGTGCCGCCATTAATGGACTGCATGCGGGTGAGGCGTGCCTTCCTGGAGGCCCCTCCTGTGATCTCCTTTTCTATGCCTAGTTCCCCCCCCCTTCCCCTTGCAGACTGCGGTTTTTCATCTTCTTTACAACTTCACACTTTCGCATTCTTCATATTCCATATATTCTTCCAGCACTCTTCGCTTTTGTCGCCGCATCCGAGAATACCTCTGCAAAGTCCCGCACTAGCGCACAGTACGAACACAACAAACAATACAATGGTGAGTCCCACCGCCAGCAACGGTCGTCTGGGACCAACGGGGTAGACGACGACGAAAGACAGACAGAACGGAGGCTGGAGAAGACGAGGCCGCACATGGCATTGCAGCGAAAGATCACGACAGACGGACGTCGGCATGGCAAAAGCTGCAGATGTCTCCCGTACGGCCCTCACGGCGGCGCAGAGCTCAACACTGCCAACAAGTACCGACTAGAGCGAAGCCAAAACAAACGTCCCGCGACAACGGCGCACCAAAACAACGACTAAACTAGCGCTGTGCTTGGCCTCCAGTTTTCGCGTCTCGTTTCCCCTCTCGACTCTGTCTTGTCTTGTCTCGCGTCCCCCGTCGTCTCTAGCTTCTAGTCTTTCTTTGCAATCACCCGCACACCCTCACAAAATCTAACAACATGTCCCACGAACAGGCTTCTACCAACTACAAGGAGGCGTTTTCGCTGTTTGACAAGCGTGGCAACGGCCGCGTGACCCTGGAGAGCCTCGGCGACCTGCTGCGCGCCTGCGGGCAGAACCCTACGCTGAGCGAGGTCCGCGATCTCGAGAAGAACGTTGGTGGCGATTGTAAGTTCCCCCAAAGCATTGCGACGAAAACATTGCGACGACGAGCATGATTGACTAACAAGCCAGTCGACTTTGAGACTTTCCAGCGCATCCTGAACCGGCCCGGCGGCTTCCGCGACCCCGGCGAACCCGAGGAGTACTGCCGTGGCTTCCAGGTCTTTGACAAGGACATGACCGGCTACATTGGCGTCGGCCAGCTCAAGTACATCCTGACGAACCTGGGCGAGAAGATGACGGACGAGGAGGTGGACGAGCTGCTCAAGGCCGTCGACACGAGCTCCGGGCAGGTTAACTACACGGGTATGTTGCAGACCCCATTCAATGCGTGGCAAGAGTGCGTGGCTAACATTTCAGATCTCGTCCGGACAATTCTGGCCAACTAGATGGCAAAGCTGCTTCAAAGCGCTCCTGTGAAGGATATGCAGAGTGGGACTGGGTGGCTTTTGATGGCTGTCGACCGACAAGGGGTCAAGGGAGCCGGCGTCCCCGGAGGGACAATTATGTGTTTATGTTTGCGTTGCTCTTCCATTTCTTTTGCTTTATGCTCTTTACCCTTTGCTCTTTATCATAACCAGGAGCTGGGGCTGGCCGGCGTTGCTTTTGCTTAGTCATCGATCGAGTTGAATACACTGTACTCGTGCTCTTCTGTGCTCTTCTCTGCTGTTGCTCTGATGTAACCCCTTCGGAAAGAAGTACGTGTCCCGACTCCGCAGGGGCTTCGCTTAGCAACAGACCCTGGCTACGAGTACAGCTTCTGCACTTCTGCTCGTACGAATACTCGTAACCACACCTTCTGCAGCTCAACGTTCTTCTTCGCCCGTACATTGCTCTTTCCCGTTTGCCGACCTCTTTCTCTACTCTTCCGTCCATCGCCATTGCACCTTCCCGACTTGCGCACATCAGCGTGAATCCCCATAAAACCGCCCCGCATTAGGCTAGCACCGGCAGCTGTACCTCGACTGTCGTCACCAATCCGGCTTGTGTACCGAGTACCCTTTAGCAGCAAACACCGCCGCAGGATACTTGCAGCTGTCTCAACATCCCGTGCCCGACCCTTTGTTCCTTCCCTATTCGTCCGTGATCGTCTGCACCTTCCCGCCAGGTCCCCTCTTTTTCTTCACTGCTTTCTCGTACCTGCCCCCCTCCGATCTCCCCGACCTGTCTGTTGAACCCCTCCCTCCTCTCCCTCTCCCTGTCCCCTTTCCCCCCCTCCCCTTTCTCTCGTCAACCTGGCTTCCCACACCCCCCACAAGTTGCCTCGACCTCGATCTCCAGCTCGGCATCGACTCTGCGCCACATCACCGCGGTCTCTTTTGGTGTACCTCTTTGCCGCCTTGTTCTTTGCTGCCTCCGTCGCCATCCTGGCCACCCGTGCTGCTCCCCGGCTGTCGATTGCCGCCTTTCAAGGGTTCGGCCTGCCGCAGATTCCCTTTTTGACGCAGCTTCAGCACCAGCTCAAGCAGAAATCGAGCTATTACCCCGTCGGCAGCAACCGCACCGCTTCGACTTCGACTTCGACTTCGACTTCGACTTCGACTTTAAACTCGTCTCGGACTCTGACTCTGCCGCCGATCGTGACGCACCCCAGCCTCGACATGGCCAAGTACAGCAACCCGCCGCAGGCGCCGCCGACGTTTGTCGGCACCAAGGAGAGCATTGTGGCCGACGCCAAGGCCATCTGCAGCAAGACGCGTTCGGTGCTCGACAAGGTCGTGGCCGACGCCGGCAGCACGTTTGGCACCGTCATGCTGCCGCAGATTGAGGACGAGAACGAGGTGGGCCTGTCGTCGAGCCTGCTCGGCTTCTACCAGTACGTGTCGGCGGACGCGGAGCTGCGCACGGCCAGCACGGAAGCCACGCAGATTTTGGCCGATTTCGGCATCGAGTGCAGCACGCGCGAGGACGTGTTCAACGTTGTCGACGCGCTCGTCAAGACGTACGGCGGCAGCGACGCCCTGAAAAGGGTCGAGGCCGGCGAGTCCACGTCGGCAGCCACGGCAGATCTGGACCCCGAGAGCGCGCGGCTGCTGGTGCGCGAGCACAAGGGCTACATTAAGTACGGCCTGGGCCTGCCGGCAGGTCCCGCGCGCGACCGCTTCAAGGCGATCAAGCAGCGGCTGAGCACGCTGAGCATTGAGTTTGCCAAGAACCTTAACGAGGAAAACGGCGGCATCTGGTTTACGCGCGAGGAGCTCGACGGCGTGCCCGAGGATTTACTGACCACGCTCGAGGTGGGCGCGGCCGACGGCGACGCGGCGACGGCCGGCAAGCTCAAGCTGTCGTTCAAGTACACGGACCTGTTCCCGGCCCTCAAGTTTGCCAAGAACCCCGAGACGCGGCAGCGGATCCTGGTTGGCAACGAGAACAAGTGCGACGCCAACGTGGAGCTGTTCCGGGAGACGGTGATTTTGCGTGATGAGGCGGCGCGGATCCTGGGCTACCCGAACCACGCGTCGCTCGTGCTCGAGGACAAGATGGCCAAGGACTGCAAGACGGTCGACGAATTTCTGGGCGACCTGCGGCAGCGGCTGGCCGCCGGCGGCGCACGCGAGATTGCGCACCTGCTGGAGCTGAAGAAGGCGGACACGGCGGCGCTGGGCTTGCCGTTTGACGGCAACTACTACCTCTGGGACCACCGGTACTACGACCGGCTGATGATTGAGAAGGAGTACAGCATCGACGAGAACAAGATTGCCGAGTACTTCCCGCTGCGGCCGACGGTGGGCGGCATGCTCAAGATCTTTGAGGAGCTGTTTGGCTTTGTGTTTGTCGAGCTGGACGCGGCCGCACGCGCGCGCATCAGCCCGACGGGCAAGGCGGAGGACATTGTGTGGCACGAGGACGTGATCCTGTTCAGCGTGTGGGACGACGCGTCCGAGGGCGACGGCTTTGTCGGCTACCTGTACCTGGACCTGCACCCGCGGCCGGGCAAGTACGGGCACGCGGCCAACTTCAACCTGCAGCCGGGCTTCCTCCGGGTCGACAAGGACGGCAACACGACGCGGCGGTACCCGGCGACGGCGCTGGTGTGCAACTTTAGCAAGCCGACGCTGACGAAGCCGTCGCTGCTCAAGCACGACGAGGTGGTGACGCTGTTCCACGAGCTGGGCCACGGCATCCACGATCTGGCCGGCCGCACGCGGTACGCCCGCTTCCACGGCACGTCGACGGTGCGCGACTTTGTCGAGGCGCCCAGCCAGATGCTCGAGAACTGGTGCTGGAGCCCGGCGCAGATCCGTGCGCTCAGCAGCCACTACGAGACGGGCGCGCCCATTGACGACGCGCTCGTGGCCAAGCTCGTGGCCACCAAGCACGTCAACGCCGCGCTCTTCAACCTGCGCCAGCTGCACTTTGGCCTGTTTGACATGGCCGTGCACGCGCCGGCGACGCACGCCGACATTGAGGCCATGGCCATCAGCAGCGTCTTCAACGAGCTGCGCGCCGAGCTCAGCGGCTTCAAGGGGCCCGAGGTGCAGGGCGCGCCGAGCTCGTGGGGCCACGGCCAGGCCGGCTTTGGCCACCTCATGGGCGGCTACGACGCCGGCTACTACGGCTACCTGTACTCGCAGGTCTACTCGACCGACATGTTCTCGAGCGTCTTCCAGCAGAACCCCATGGACGGCAGCGCGGGCCGGCGCTACCGGCACACGGTGCTGGAAAAGGGCGGCTCGCAGGACGAGATGCGCACGCTGGAGCAGTTTTTGGGACGCAGGCCCAACGGCGATGCCTTTTACCGGGAGCTGGGCATCACGGCGTGACTCTCGCGGCTGTAGTGGGAGATACTGTCTGTCACTATTTACTGGCTAGCATAACTATTTATGATATATTCCAAGTGCTGTATGATTTAGGTACTGACCAGTAGAAACCGTATGATATGTTCTAGTCACTGGTATTTACCACTGATGTGTTAGGTACCGACTATAAAGCTTGTATGATATGCTCTAGGTACTGTATAGTATAATACTGGTGTGTTGGGCACTGACTAGCATGGGCCGTATGATATATAGAAGACGATGAGAATCACGAGTGCGATGAGGGACCAGAAGAGGCGCGGAAAGACTCAATGGACTATGAAAAAGAATAAAATAAGGAGGAAGAGAGTAGAAAGCAGGCCCTACCTAAGGGTCATAATGGGAGCAAACGGGCGTTGTACTTGGTAGGGCAGGGCTCCTTGCCGTACGGGGATATGACAAGTCCGTACGTCGTACGCACCCCTATCGATCCGTAGAAGCTTTACAAATTGTATTCTAGGTACTATATTTGTTGATTGTGTTGGGTACGGAATAAAACTTGTATACTATACTGTAGGCACTGTATTTATCACTACTATATTACGTACGCCCCGGCCAATGGCTTACATGCTACGTGTACAAGGTATGAAATGATTTGGATTCATCGAAGAGGGTGTTGTAGCCCTCTTGGAGGGGGGTTGTAGCCCTCCTTTGGTAAACCTCTACTCGCTGCTGCCTCGCCAGGCGTAAACAGCTGTTCAAAGGCCGGCCCCGCGGCGTACATGGGCCAGTAGTAGCTCGCCGGCATGTCTGTGGAAGCCATCGACGCGTCGGTGTCGGGACCTTGGCTAGCTATCGTATCGATTTAGAAAAATAGAAGGCGTAATGAAAAGGGCACCTTTGAATGGGAGTTCCTGTAATGGGAGTTGTTCTAATTGTAATTGTCTCTATAGATGTTGTCGTTAGGGGAATTGTCGTAATGGGAAATCTTGTATAAAAAAGTAAAAAGAAATAAAAAAAAGCAAAACTAAAAGGGAGCCCCCGAATGGGAGTTATTGTACATGGGCCAATTGTAGTTGTCCGGCATGTTTGTGGGCGCCATCGCCGCGTCGGCGTCGGCGTCGGCGTCGGCGTCGGAATCTTGGTCAGCCGTCGTGGCGCTAGCAGCAAAAGGCGACCTCAAAGTGAGGGTCGTCGGCTGCTGTTCCGTCTCGCTATACAGGCCGTGGTTGTTGATGCGGTAGTTCTGTGCCTGCTGGGACAGGCTATACTGCTGCTGCTGCTGCTGCCCAAAATGCTGCTGATACTGCTGCTGATATTGCTGATCGTAGTGCTTCTGGTACTGCTGCTGCGGCTGTGCCGGCTGAGGCAGAATATACTGCTGCTGCTGCTGTGCCGGCTGAGGCAGGATATACTGCTGCTGCTGCTGTGCCGGCCGGGGCAGGCTGTACTGCTCAATCTGCTGATAGTGCTGCTGGCATTGCTTCAGCTCCTGGAGATGCGGCGGAAGTTGATGCGTGGGGTAGTTGGCCATCGTGCCATACATCTGGTGGCTCGAATCCGACGACGTGCTGAGCACCGTCCGCGGGGTCAACGCGTCCGTGGAGAGGCTCGATGGCTGGGACCGGTCGGCGCGAAAGTCGCTGAGGATATACTTTTGCGTGCCAAGATAGTAGTTACTGTCGCTGCCTGGCGTCGAGGCGTCCGGGCCCGCCTGGTAGCCGCCCATGGCCGACGTGACCATGGGCAGCGATGCCTGCGAGTTCAAAATAGGGGGCTTGGTGGGCGATGCGTTGTTAATCTGATTAAAAGGGTCCGTCCAAGGTGTTGGCAGCGACCGCCGGTGCTGGTGCTGGTGCTGGTGCTGGTGCAGGTGCAGGTGCAGCTTCAATGACGACGACGGCGGCGACGGCGGCGGTGTGCTGCACGTAATGTGGCCGGCCAGCGCGTGGTCGGTGGTGGGCATCTCGGCCATGGCAGCCTCGTCGGCGATTTTCTTTTGGAGGTTGGGGTCGCGGCGCATGTACTGCACGAGGCGTTTATAGTCCATGTGCCGGCCGCGCACGGTGAATTGCGTCTTCTTGCCGAGCAGCGCGCGCGCACGGCTCATGCGGTACATGTAAATGACGTCGGTGTTCTTGAGGTTCTTGTCGATGTTCCAATTTTTGATGCGCGTCTTGTACATGCGGTCGCTCGCAGTAAAGTCGTATTCCACGGCCATAATCTTCATCAACTCTGACAGGTGGAGGTTCTGGTCCCGGTACAGCGCCGTGATCACATCACGGTACTCATCCCACTACTTGTTGTTAGTCGTCGTCGTCGTCGTCGTCGTCGTCGTCGTCGTCGTCGTGATTGCACATGGCCATTTACTTACCCGGTTGCCAGCGTTGTAGCGACTCGTTTTCGTAGATGTCGTAGACGGGCTCCGGTCTGAGTCGGCAGAGCCGTGGCCGTCGTTGGAGTGGACAAAGGTATGCATGTTGCTGTTGTTTCTACCGGAGTCAGCGCTTTGCGTCAATGTGCCGGTGTATGCAACCAAAGCGTACTGGTTGATTGGGTCAGGCGTGTCTTGGTCGTTGTTCAGGTTCTGGTTGAACGCCATCGGCACGGTCGAGGTGAGGACGACGGAGGAGAAGAATAAATAGATGTTGCAGAAGCAAAAGACAAAAAAGGTACGAAAGGGGTGAAGAGTCCGACGGGAAGTGTGCAGAGCAGTCAGAAACTCTGGAGGAGTCCGACAGATCAAGCACACTTGAGGAAACCACGGACTGTTCAGGTGTTTGTACAAGTATTTGGTGACGAGATGTAAAGAATAGAAGACAGAAGGAAAGAAGTTACCAGAAAAGGACCAGGGGGGGGGACCAGATATATAAATAGATAAGCAGGGACGACCGGGAAGCTGATGACAAGACAAACGTGGACAAAAGGTAATGTGCGTTTTCAAAAAACAAAAACAAAGAATTACATATAGTAGAAGCAACAAGCCGAAAGAGGAAAAGCTTTCCCCAGCAGATCATAGCATGAGCAAGAGAGGAAGGAGTAATGAGTAATAGGCAGCCGATGCTAGGCGATGCTAGTAGCACGCAGAGGGGGCAGGAGGAGGGCTACGGTGAGAATAGCATGGCAACGGAATGACTTACAGTGAGAGAAGCCAGTCATAGGACCCTGGGATCTGCGGCGGGAGGCAAAGAAAGTGAACAGAGTGGCAGTCTCTTCTTTTCGTCTTTTTTAGGGCGTCTACAATGATCAGCACAGCTACGGCAATGTCTGACTGTAGACATTTGCTTTTGTTGATGGTTTGGATTGCTTACTTTGCTTTGTTGCTTTGTTGCTTTGTTGCTTTGTTGCTTTGTTGCGTTCTTGTTTGCTGGATGATTTGCTGATGTGGCCGGCGTTGAGGCAGATCCATCCGCCTCACCTTCTTCTATACTCGGAGCTGTCGATGGGCTGTTGATTTGTTATTACTCGGTGCTGTCGATATGTTATAACTTGAAGCTTACAAAAGTACGCGGGAGGAGGACACCTTCTCGTCGGTACTTTTGCGTCTTTAGTATTGAAGGGAAGCTCCTGTCCACTATGGCGGGTCCTGGCTTTGTCTGGATTAGGGCTGGTCTGGAACTGAGGCGGAGAAATAAAGAGAGAAAATAGTACAGAACAGGAGAGAAGAGGACAGAAGAGGACGGGAGTAGCTACACGTAGACATGGGGGACGGAGAGTTATAACGGGCAGCATGAAAAAGAAAGCAAGCAGCACACGAGTGCTCATGGCTATCATCTACAGAGTCGACTCGAGCCGCGGAACTACTCCGTACGGAGTAAGTGCGTCCAGCAGAGACATATTACATAAATACACGAATAAATAAAAAAGCATCGGAGGAAGGAAGAACAAAAGACATGCAAGACATTTTACGATCCATGACCCGGGGGAGCTCTTCCACACTCGCGAGCTAGCAGGCCAGCAGTAGCATGCCCGGCATGTCCAGCAAACACAACTACGTAGGTCGGGGGGGTGGGAAACTAAGAAAATGATCTGCAATTCAAGTGGGGGCAAAGAAAAGGCGTGTGTGACTAAGAAAGGGAGTGTTTGTCTAATAACAAAGAAAGTTGATGGCGAGACAAATATAAGCAGCGTCAAGAGAATACGGAGTACACTCGAGAATAAAGAATCAATATTGAATCAAGAGTTGAGTTGTATAAAGGGCTCACGACAAGAGATGCTGAGAATATCGTATAGTCCGGTCACAAGTCGATGTTGGCCGACTACTGGGGTGATGCAGAGGATGCAGAGAATAGCGGATGCAAAGAACAGCTTCGAGGCGGCGTGGCGTAGCCGTGTTGGTACGACGGCAGTGCGGTAATCTTGTGTCAAGCTAAAGGAAAAGTACAGGCCTGAACCACGTCATCCGTTGGAATAGGCCATGCTGTTGTTTAGCACAACTGAACCACATCTAAAGAACCACCTGTTACTCCAAATTCAATGCACTATGTATCAGTACGAGTATTCCGTACAGTACCCGTGGTAGCCTGTTGGCCGTCGGAGCTCGTCGTTGCCCGATCTTGGTTGATGCCTTTTTCCAGTGCATGTTTTGGCTTTGCCGTGATGGAATTGAAGGACGAGCAAGGGGGTGGAATTATGGATGGGACAGCACACAGACGGCGACTCGGGCATTATTTTCCATCTACTTTTTCCACTGACTTTTACCAGACCGTTGCGTACTTTGCCATTAAGTTTACGATAGATAGTACTCCGTACGAGTACGACTTGATCGTTGTTCGTTGTATCACAATTGCCATGCGATCGGAGATAGGGCCAGCATGTTACACTCATTGGAGAACATGCATCCATAAATGGCATGGAATACTGCTAAGCACTCGTACTCGTACGGTGATCAGCCTCGTATCTTTTGTACTCGTCATCGACACCCCATGGCACACACCACACACTCAGGCACAGGCACAAACACGCGGAAAAGCCAAGACCCCAGGCCTTGGAAAAAAGGAAATAGTCGCGACGCCAAGTCAGCTCAGCTCGACATGGTTGGAGCTAACTACTCGTAACCTGTGGCAGCGAGGTATGGCCTGCTGTGATTACGGTGAATGATATTGAATAGTTTGCATGCACTCAGTACGGAGTAATTGCCAGTGCTGGTGCATTTGTTTCAGGGAGGGGGGAGGGGAGTGAGGCTAAACACGACTATGTACTGATTTCATTTGTTATGTGTCCATGATGACTGTTTCTTCCTCTTCAGCCTCATCCGCCACCTTGTGATAAATAACAAAGAGTCTATAACAAATCCTGAATAATCAAGGGCACAATATTTCAAGAATAACAATTACTAAAAACAGCACCATCACTGGCAATTCAATGCGGCCTATTGGCAGGAGTAAATATCACGCATGACGCGTCCACCGTACGAGCACGTAGGCAAACTGGCCTAGCCCGTATGGGCTGCACATTTCATATTTTATTCAATTGCTGCACATCTGCCATGCGCAGTGGTACGTACGCTGGAACGCTGGAACGCTGGGCCGCTGGAACGCAGCAAGCATGGCTGTGCTGATGAAACTGCGGAACGCAAAAGCGTGTCCACCGCCTACTCGTTTTGCTGCATGCTCCAGGCATGTCTTGCCCTGCCATTAGCCTGCAATATGAGTAGTGGCCACCTCTGCAATACGTCTTGGGTCGAGAAACAGGAGAAATACACGTAAGGGATGACTGCTAATTATAGCGAGTACGAGTATTCGGAAAACGGCAGACGAAAAAAGAAGCAAGCAGCTGCACGGGTTGGGGTTGCACTGGACCTGGGCCGGATCCGCCTCGGGTCTCGGTGCCCCTGCACGCAGATGGGGAGAAGAAGCGTGGTTGCTGGTTGCTGTGTACTCGTACGAGGAGACCGTCTTCTTGACCTTTCCTCTTGTTTTTTATGCTGCTTGCTCAAACTAAGGAAACCGTCGATCTACGGCTACGTGCGAATAACGTAAAGCTGCCGGATCTCATGGCTGCTATACCTTTTAAAGTTACGACTACGGCTTGATGGCGTTTTGCGTTGTGCACGAGTAATAAAAAACAGCTATCTTTTCAATATGGCACGCATCTTCTTTACGCCGAACCATTATCCCTTGTCCAACTTTGATTTCGGTGCTGCCTCCCGAGAATGCAGTCGTTCTCGATTCGGTCTCGGCCCAAAGCCCTATGTGTACGCGTACGATATAAGTCCCTAGTGCATATCTGTCATATATCACTTTCCGTTCAACGACACCGCACGATTCGGCACAGATTCAGGCAGGTATAAATGCTACGAATGTAAAACCCCCGGAGAATCTCGCTGTTACCTACGATCATGTACCCCGTAAAGTGTCTTCTCCCTCGGCTGCCTCACACCAGAGAATGGAAATGTGAAATACTGGTCTCAGTCGCTGGTAGTTTCCGTCCGTGAGCATTCTCGGAGTTTATCAATAGAATTTGAAGGAATAGTTCTGCCGTTTACCATCTTGACGGAACTGCGTAAAATAGCAATCACAAGCGGGTGATGACAACGCATCATAATCCCATCATAGGGCCGAAAAATAAAAGATGGTCAATGCAAACATACTAAACATACTAGACAATATGCGGCAAGGCTGAATGAAACACCCAGCACAGGCTGCCCAGGCAATGGTGTTTCGCGTGCACGAGCCACTTTGCAGTCCATGCCGGAAATCATATCAAGCTCTGATATTGGTTACATTGCCAATGTAGCATTTGGTGTACATATGACTTTGTCCTTTGTTTACGAGTAATCGGATTTCGTCGCTCATATACGAGTATTAGTTGTCTGCAAGTATATGTCTGTGTGCTCCCCTAAAATGAGAGGAAAACAGCAAGACATGCGGGCGGCCTAGGCCTCGAAAACTGGCTCCACGCAGGGGGCCACCAAGCAAACAAGTGAGCAAATCTAGAGAGTCCTCATGCCATGCAGACGCAGAGACAGGGTCTACACCGTATAATCCGAGTCCACGTATTGAACAAAGCAGCCCCCCCTGACACGCCGACACGCACACAATTTGTGATGCAGCTGGACACGCTGGTGGCGACGTTGAGGGATTACTAGGCGTTGTATCGAGTATATTCGTATCATTTCTCGTACGCACACACCTTGCCGGCCATTCTGCTTTCTTCCCGTCATAGCAAACCAAGGCTCCCTTTATCTACTTTTATCTACATAGTGGTGCATCATGTGGGGTCTCCTACCTTCGGCGCTCCCGAGACGCGGCATCCACTTTTGGGGCCTACTCGTAGTTTGCCTTTAGTTTTGTTTCTTTTTTCTCGGGTGTTCACCCCCCCTCCCTTGCCGCCCTGATTTGTACTCGCTCCTTGTGGCTTGTGGTGGTGATGCGGGTCCTGCCTTCGTAACCTTCTCGGAGACACTGTCCGGAAAATATACTCTTGTGTGATGGTGACACAAGAGACAAGGGAGCAGACCATACGCGTGTTCGCATGCACGTGAACAAAAACGTGAGTCTCTCGTATATACGAGTATACTCAGTAGGCATATTAGTAATCGCGTCTGACGGGTGGCCCCATGACGTGCTGTTGGTCTAAAAGTGACAGCGCTGACAACGTGTATGCACGAGTACTTGTGTGGTTCTGACACATGTGCATCGCCCTAGAACAATTCTGCCATTATCCTCCAGATTAAATCCATTAACAACAAAAACAATTGTAAAAGAGCATCAATGATCAGGGTGCCGTACTGCTTTTGATGGACGGCCAGCACAAGTGACGGACCGTGCCTTTCTTTTGCCTTGGGGTTTTTTCACAACTGCGGTTGCAACCGGCGTCCTTATGTTGCAAAAAAACGTGCAAAAGTGCAAAAGTGCAAATTCAGCGATTCCTCCGACGAGAATTGACCACCGTGTTACCCCGACGTCGGCCGTGTATGATCTGCGAAAACATAAAAGGGGCGTAGGATCCCCGGAGAATCAAAGCGCCTAGTGCTTGTTTTGTAACCAGGTTTCTAGCACGGAAAGGCACATGTACCTCAAACTCAAACAAAGAAACTGGTCACGATGACGAGGTGCTGGGTGTGCAACAAGGCATAGCTTGCGATCAGGGCGTGTACAGACTACATGTACTGACTGGTTTGTATAGGTGATCCGTGTAGCGGCGTACTGCCCGTGACTCAACCGTGCCCGAGTCTATGCTAGTTATTCGAAAGAAAAAAAAATGTCGATCCAGGCAAGGCTAATGAGATAATTCAAAACATCATAGCCGACTTTGTCAAAACAATATTGCCTGGTAATCAAAGAATATTCTACACAAAGAAAGAATGTTCTCTGATATACTCCAATCGCGTAGCGTTTTCATTCCTCAAGTCGAGTTATTTTCTGAACGATTAATCGCCTGCAATAGCATTGGCTCATCACGACTTACACCACGGAGAATTTCGACATGATCGCCTCCCCACAATACTCGTAGTGGAATGTGGCCGTAACCATTTCGAGTTAGACGTCGATCTTGTAGACGATCCCATTGGGTCTCGACCTCGGATACGACGCCCGGGTTTGAAGCTACCGGGAAGACAAGCGAGATTGAACAAAGATCCAAGTATTTACTTTTCTTGGTCACCATTGAGTGCTTATCGCCAGCGGTAATTTTCACCGCGCGGGGAACATTTGCGCACCCAGATGGCAATAGGCCGGGTTCGGCTGGGGTTGACAGCGTACAAGTGCAACATTCTACCCCCAATATAGACGCCAGTCGACGGAGTAGGCAGTATTTTGCACGTGTCTTGGAGTGCTTGACGTAGCAAAACGCGGGGCCTCTCAGCGTCACTTGCTTGGCAATCTGGTGTACGAGCATTGGTGCCGATCTGAGAGAGTTTTGGGAACTCGTGTTTGCTGTTCGCGACATGCCACTTGATCCGAGAACATGCCGAAGAAAGTAGCAGCAGCGAGTTGGTCCAAGTTTTGGTCCTAGTTACGGTCTCGCTATTAACCCCTAGCCATAGCCTCGGGATTCTCAAAGCGGCAATCTATGCCAGGACGACGTCCAACGGCACTATGCCCGTTTTGTCTGCAAGTACAGAGCACAGAGCGCCCAGAGTGCTGTCCGCAGCATACTGCCCATTTACGTATTGCAATGATGGCTCAGTGCACTCCCGTATGGTAGAGGCATGGCATCCAAGACACGAAACGAGATAGAAAAAAAAAAAAAAGCATCTCCAGCCAACCATTAGTCTCGCGTCCGTCTCCACACAGGCCTCGTTGATGAATTGCTCCCTACTGGTTCTTCCACGGAGAAAAGAAATATACTCGCACACACCTCGGTCGATCCCCACATACAGGGCAGCCTTGCGGAACGCAGCTACACGTCAGAGGCAGAGCAAGCAGCTGGAGGGATCGCAAGCAGCTGGAGGAATCGTACGAGCGACGTCAGTCTAGACCTCCCACACGGACCTCGCCGCGGGTTATGCCTGCCAAGGTGTATGGGGCTCCGAAGCCCGTTGGACAGGATACGTCGCCAGGCCAAGAAGGAAACCGGTATGGATACGAATGTCGAGCAGCAGCAGCGTGGAAACTCGTGTGCCGGTGCTGGAGCTGGAGCTCAAGCATGCCAGCTCTGCTCCTTGAACCTCCTTGAGATGCCCAGCAATGAAGCCATTCGGACTTGGCTCCGAAAACATGCTCGATGCATACACGCGTATGCAGTGGATTGGACAAGTACCTCCATAGGACATGCCGAGATGCATGCCCTGCAAGGGGTGTTGATCCACAGACAGCTACGGGTGCTCGTACGAAGAATACAGATCGTGCATAGCTGTCGACGTGATCAAGCACATTGTATCTCAATCGTGATTGTTGTGTGGAATATGTCAATGCTGCCATGCTGCCATGCTGCCATGCTGACAATCATCAATGCTATAGTCAGGCTGCGATAATCAAACATAACAAACACAAATCTGGTAGTTTAGAAAAATATATGGTACGTCTTCCATGAAAATTACGAGTTGGGAAAACTTTCCGAGCAATCTCCGAAATTATCATGATGCTGTTGTCGTGACGGTTCGCGAGCTGAGTACCTGCTCTTGGACTCTTGGCATTCCACTAACATAAACATGCTCGTCAACATCACGCCATGCCTGTTTTCTACACATCCTAGCACGTACCCATGCTCTTGAATCTTGAAGCATACGAGTAGTCGCCCAGCGGAGCCTCGCTATCTGGCCCGCGAGAGCCGAGACTAACCTTATATGTGCCTTGGCCGGCTTGGCGGGGGTTACGATAGCACCCTCGTCATGGCTACAGAAAATGAAGAACCAAGATGTGCTGGCTTTGGCTTCGTTCGGACTGCCTTGGTTTATTGCTTAATCCATTATTTTCGACCGCCGGCGCCAGCCCTACCCGGAGACCGTTCAAGGGCGAGTTCTCACTTGACTCTCTCACTCTACTCGGCCGACCCTCCGATCCGTATGCAGTGGGCAAGTTTGGTACACGAGCGGCCATCATCAGAGGGTAACAACACTTTGGCGAATCGGGCTCAGAACGCGAAACGAGGTCATTTGCTAGTGGCATCTTGTGCCTCGGCTCGTTTGAATACTGAATATAGGGTGCGCCCTGCTCAAGGCTGAACGTTTCCTTTTGGCGAGCGTCCTTCTGCTCTAAATTCAGGGATCAGCATGCAAGGCTCACACCCACTTGAGCTATGGAGAAGATGGTCACTGAACGGCATCGCCGTGGTCTAGAGCCGTCTTCCAGTGGCGACCCTATCCCCGTCTTGTTCCCATGTGGGACGTGCCTGCAGACAACGACAACCGACAGACAGACATACTCCGTAGACAGAACATGCCGGTGCCTTGGCCTGGTGGTCCCCTCGCGGCTGATCCCCCACAAAGTGGCTACGGAGTACGAGGACAATGGCGCGAGGTCGACTCGTATATGTGGTGGCAACGGCACTGGTGGGAACGGCACTTGGCGGAAAAGGGAAAAGGCCAGACTGCCGCTTCCTTGATTTTGCTTTGGCGGGAGCTATTTTACTTGCTCATGTCCTTGGTATCGTATCATGCCAGTAGCAGCGATGGGGGACAGTGTTTCCTGGTTCGTTTAGGCGTACTACATCATGTCGTCCTGGGAATAAGAGATTCGGGTAGGGACTCGGGAACAAAAAGGACGCAACGTAAAGGGTCGATCAACAACTGCTTCGTCTGGAGTAGCATCAACGCACTGCAAAAAGGACTGCACGACACGGGCATACAAGTACACAACGGCCATCACTTCCAAACGGTGTACTCCTCGTAGTCTCTGCAGCGTCCAAGACACGCAAGTAGAAAAACGCAATGGCGTCGTGCTCCGCATGGGTCTTGGCCATTCGTGCGAGGTTATTAGCGAGGCCGCGAGCTGCCAAGACGCTGCGCCTTTGGTATGAAGGGTAGGCCAAGATGCTGTTAATTTTGCAATGATGATCGTTGCCAAGCCGCTGTTGACGTTCGTGATGTCTGCTCTATTGGACGTTTATATCTTGTTCAACACCTCCGTGTTCCAATTGGCATGTACTTCGTCGCTGCACCCTATTCATGTTCATTTTAGTAGATATCCAGCCGCAAATGACAAGGTGCCCACCATCTCACAACCGGTGGGAGCACATCCAGGCACTTGGTATGCATCTAGTTCGTAGTCGGCGTCGCGGAGATCATCGCATACGTACTGAGTAGTCGCAGAAGCCGGAGCCAAGCCCGCCTAAATATCCAAAAAGGACAAGCACGGGTGGGCTCGAAAGCTAGCTCCCGAGGACCACCAACGCCAGGAGCATCTCCGCGGTCCTGGGTTTTTTCAATGAGTTTCAATGTGCGCTTGCTGTGGGGCCTGCTGGGCTGAAAACAATCCACTATATTGCTCGGTTGATGCGAGCAACCTTGTTGAACCTACTCGTGGTACGAGTAGCTTGGTTCGGAGAAAGGCTGGCTTCGTCCGGCAGTAGGGCCAGCTTGTATATCCGAAGCGAGTTTTTGGTTGTTCCAGCGACCTTGATTTGCCCTCGTAACCATTGCCCGATTGGGATAGTTATTAGCTCTGCTTGTTATAGATATTGAAGCACGCACGCCGAGCCGCGGTTTGATTTCAGGTGTAGCAAGTTTCAGTGAGGAATATAGAGCATTGCGAGTGCGTAGGCACAACACTCGGTTCCGAGATGAACAACAATCCGTAAAACTTGAAAAAGCCCATCTCTTATATGCCACACTATATGCCGTGACAAAGTGCAAATACATGACGTACGGGCAGACCCTGCTGTCAGTGCAAAAATACGTGAAGATCAGTGTACAAGCCGTCAAACGTTGTTCTTTGCTGGTGTTGGTCGGGTGTTGCCTTTTGCTGATGGTGGTCGGATGTCGTTTGCTGATGGTGGTCGAACGTCGTTTTGCTGATGGTGGTCGGATTCTGTCCCTTGGCTAGGATAGCAAAAGTACGCATGTGCTCGGCCACATCAGCAAACATATATTAAGCAGAGACCCGAACAGGAAAAAGCCTCGCAATCAGATGAAACCCTCGCAATCAAACAAAAAACCGCGCAATATATGTGTAGAGATAACAGCCGTCAAGATAACGTGGGACGGCAACTCCGTGAGGCAGGCTTGTGCCTCGGAAGGTGTGTTTGCTGGCAAGTCTGGCCGTCGCATCGTGACCAGAGCATCGTAGCCAGTACGACACATCGCAGCCAGTACGACACATCGCAGCCAGTACGTTGCCTCCCGTCCCTACCACACGCTCGGCAGCACTTGGCGAGGACCTTTTTCACAACGTCCGTCTCGCCAGCAAAGAAGCGATAAACAAGGACTGTCACTGCCAAAAGACGGACTCTGGGGTATCGCTACAGCACGAGAAGTACCGTCACGGTGAAATACTGGCATGAATTGATGTAACGGCAGGGACTTGTGCTCGGATGCCACGCCAGCGTGGACGACGGTAAGGTATAGCTAGCTGTATAATAGGTGTGCTATCCGGTGAGGTGGCCGGCGAGGTGGCATCACATACTCGCATGTTGCGAGGCCACAACGAAGCCACTCCTCTTGCACCGAGCTGTCCATATTCAAACCAGAAAAGAGATCTGGCGACTGCCAGAGACTTTCGTCATCAGCAGTATAGTTTGCACCGGAAGAAACGTCATCGATGCAGGGGCAATGTCCTTGATACAGGGTCATGTCTTTTTCCCCTCGTCTCATCGCACCCCTGTGGTCTTTCTTTACCTCCATAGTCGCGGCTTCATTCATGGGACGTGTTCTTGCTGCTTCGTAGTTCTGGTCTTTCTTCGCCTCCATAGTGGCTTCATCCATGGATGTGTTCTTCAACCCGCGTAGTCCTCCATTTAATCGCAACGCCTCCCCCCTGTCCCCAATTTGCCCGTAATTACGTTCCCTCCCTTTCGTCTCATGTTTACGTCGGCGTTGCATCGATGCGGGTGTGTGTGCGGGTGTGAAAGTGTTAGTCTGGGCAATGCTAGCTGAAGCATCCCCGTCTCTCGGTGTGCCTGGCTGAAAAGCTCTTTGCGATTGATGACGACGAGCAGCAGTCACCCCCTCCTCATACGACCAGAGCCCAGACCCAAGATCAGATCATGCAACGTCGGGCATGACCCGCTGCGCAGTCAGCCCAGGTGTGGGTGGGTGGGTGGGTTGTCCATGGTCCATGGTCCATGGTCCATGGGCGATGGCCGAGGATCGAGGCCTCGGCCGCCGTGGGGAGGTATGCCCATCCTGGTCAGACCGCGCAATCCTCGCTGCTTTTCCATCTCTCCCCATTGGATGGGACGGCGACAGATGTGCCTGTAGAGGACATGCCGGCAGTACTTTTGGCTGCAGCCTGAAACGCAGTTCGAATGGGCCACTAGACGAGCATGCCACCTTTGTTTGATTGTTTGATTTGATTGTTTTGATTCGGTATCGAGGACCGCGTCGGTCGCTATGGGTATCTCTAGTTGGGCATCTCTAGTAGGGCATCTTTAGTTGGCCGTCCTCTAGTAGAAGCCGCCACCGCTGCTGCCGCCACCACCACCACCCTTTCGCTGCTTGTGCCGGTCGTTGCGGCTGCGCGGGTAGGGTGCCCAGCCAGCAGACTCGCCGTTGCCATTGGCACTCGCCGCTCCATTGCCAATTCCACCACCACCGCCGCCGCCGCGATGGCTGCGATCTCGCCGTGATGGCCCGTGACCCCGGCTGCCGTGCCCGCCACCGTTGTGCGAGCCGTGGTATGGCTTGCCGTGATGGCCGTGCTGGCTGTTGTGGTGGTGACCCCCTCGCGGTGGCTGTGGCGGCGGCGGCGGCGGCGGCGGCTCGCTGATGAGCTCCTCAACCTCGATCTCTTCCTCGTCGTACTCTTCCTTGTAGTATTCGGCCACCTCGGCCACCTCGGCCTGCATCTTTTCGGCTTCCAGCATGTAGCGCAGCGTCCCTTCATGCCGTTTTTGTGCCTGTCCTGCCTGTCCTGCCGGTCCTGTCGGTCCTGCTGTCGCTGTCGCTGTCGCTGTCGCCGCCCCCGAACCAGACGCCGATCCAAACCGCGCCGCCGTCGGCGACATGTTGGGCGCCACCGTCATCGACACTCCTCCCGTAAAGGGGCCGGCCAGAGCTGCTGTCGCCTGTGTAGCCGCACACTGCGCACACGGCGTGTCTGTCGCTGTTGTAGAAACCGCCGACCCGCGCGCGCGGTTCTCATCCACCTCGCGATTAATCTTAATCTTGATATCAATAAAGCGATTCAGCTCGAAGCGCGGGCCAACCTTGGTCGACTTGCTAAACTCGGTGTACAGGTCGAGCAGGTCCAGGAGCGTCTCAATGACGCAGTCGCGCGTCGTGTGGCAGTGGCGCGCGTCGAGCGGCGGCTGGCCCATGGCGACCTTGTCAATGTGCATGGTGAGCAGGCGCGCCGTCAGCTCCATGACGGCAAAGGCCATGGTAAAGGATGTCTGCTTGATGGGCGCAAAGGTCTTGTAGAGGTCGATCATCATGGGGTAGGCCACCACCAAGAACCCGCGCGCGTCGTCGCCGGGGATCAGCTTGCGGATGAGTTTGACGAGCGTCTTGTGCGGGTGCCGCGCGCGGAAATCAAAGCCGACCGTCTGCAGGATGTGCCGGTCCAGGCCGACAATGACACTAGAGGCTTTGTCGAAGAGCTGACAGTTAGCAGTCAGCGCCAAAAGATCTAAAAGGGGAGGGAGAGAGACGTACTTTATCGTCCGGCGTTGTCGGCTTGTCCGGGTTCTTGAGATTGTACGAGGCACACAGGATCTCGCGCGACTTCTTGATCGTGTCCTCCACCTTGCAGGCGACAAACAGCGACGTCAGCGCCGCGTCCTGAAAGAGGTACTCGGCGTCGCGGAAGTTGAGCCGGAACTTGTGGTAGTACGTGCAGGCCGTGGCGAAAGTGCGCACCGGCAGCTGCAGGGCCTCGCGCACACTGTCAATGAGCTGCACGCCCTGCAGCCGGTAGTTGATCTCGCGCGCCGGGTCGCAGCCGTTGTCGCGCTGCATCTGCCGCAGCTTGTGCTCCAGGGTGTACTGGGCGGCCACCTTGATGAAGCCAGGGTGTGGTCCCCGGACGGGTGGCAGCTGCTCCTCGGCGATGATCTGTGGCGGTGGCGGCGGCATGGCTCCTCGTTCGCTACCGATGCCGCTGTTGTTGCCGCCACTGCTGATGCCGCCGCCGCTGCTTTGGCGGAAGCCACCGTGTCGAGGACCGCGACGACCCATGCTGGTGTCTCACGCTGTAGGGTGTACGATTCCAAAGTCGTCGTTATATTAAGTCGTCGTATCAAGACGCCGTCGTCTCTAGTCGGATCAGATGACGTGAGGATGACGTGAGAGTGGCTGCTGATGTGTCGCAAAGGACCGACGTCGACGAAGGCGCGCGCGCAGTCGTGTCGTAGATATGTGATGCTCGGATGGCTATTCCAGCGAAGAACAACTGCAAAGGTGTCAAGTTCGGATATTAGTAACTCGTAGACGCACAAGCGGTGACTAATACTCCGTAGTCGCGGCGGGGTGTCGTCAATGGCAGTCGTGCCTGCCAGTTTCGTGATGCGATGAAGGCAGGTGCAGCGCGTAGCTTCCAATTTTTGGGTCCATTTCTGTGGGGTAGCGCTGGGGCAATAGCCAACACGGCAGATGCGCAGGGGATACATACGGCTGCATCTTGATGAGGTGCTATTACTCGTATATCTTCATTTTTGCTTTTTGCTTTTTGCTTCTTGTTTCTATGCTTCTATTGTTTATCTTAATTCTCTGATATTTTATCATTTATTCAAGATTTGTTTCATTATTTTGCTACTTTATTGTTTTTTATTGCTTTTATTTTTTAAATATTCAAAATATCTAAATGGAAAAGCAGTGACAGTTCAACGACGTCAAATGTCAACAAGTTAAAAACACATGATATGTGCCAGTTGTTATTGATCAATGTTTAATTTACATTACTGAGATCCAACCAAAACATCATCACAACATGTACTCGTATCAATCGACCACTTCTCACAACTCATCCATCTCATAGTCCAGTGCCGCTCACGTAATCATCGCAGTGACGTACGCTACTGCAGTGCCCCAACTAGGAAGGAGCGTCATCGCATCACAGCAAGGTCCGTGGGATGGATCGCCACCAGGAGGTGCAGATCACAGGTATATCCAAGCGAGCGCGCTGACCTTGTCGGTGTCACTTTTGGTCACCACTTCTTCTGGTCACAACCGCCATGGAATGCACAGCAGAGACTTCTCGCCCAGCCGCGGCAGCTCTGAGTGCGCCGCAGCTGCACGCCCTCTTTGACATTCTGACGCACCACGAGACGTATCGGGAGATTCAGGCGTTCAAGGACCCGGAGACCATCTATGCGTATGGCGAGCCGTTTGCGGAGAGGGCGTCGGCGGATGTACCTGCCGGTGCACCGACATATGCCACCCGCTCAACCACGCCCATCCTGCACATGCTCTTTGTCAAGGGCGTGCTGTCGCTGCCGCCGGCCAAGACGCTGCCCAGCGAGTTCTGGCACGTCCGCGTGCAGCGCATGGTCATCCAGCTGGGCGAGGCCGAGCTGTCGGAGAGCTACGACCAGGGCGCGCTGGGGACGCGCAAGATCTTGGCGACGGCGAGCTCGGCCTTGCTGGAGTCGCTGGGCAGGGGGGCTCTAGGTGGATATGGGGGACCGACCAACACAGCCGTTTCGACGGACCACAAGACAACGACGACATACGACCGCACGGATGCGGCGGCGTTTGCGCAGGCGTGGGACGACGTGCTGCACGGCATGGTGCACGGCAACCTCGTGGACGAGCTGTTTGCGCACGCGGCCGCGACGGCCGACCTGGAGCAGCACTCGCCGGCCGTCAAGGCGGCCATTGACTATGTTATTCTGCAGTAGGTCTTTTTTTTTCTTTTTCGTTCTATCCTGACCGTTGCTAACCGCAACGGCAGCCTCGCGGAATTTCTTCACCGCGTCTTTGTGCAGTCGCCCAACGGCCGGTACCTCGTCAAGCTCGCCGACTACGTGCACCAGCTCGCACCCTACTCCGTCGTGCGGCAGACGCTGCGCGTCAGCAACGCGGCCAGCATGATCAATGGGCTGCTGCGCGTGCTGCTGGCCAAGCTGAGCGTCGGCGGCCTGACCAACTGGATGGGCCTGACGTCGGCGGCCGACGACGGCATGAACCTGCTGCAGCGGATTTTGGCGCTGGTCATGTCGTACGACTCGGCGAGTTTCCGGCGGGCGACCGAGAAAATAGAAAGGAGCAAGGAGGGCAAAGACTCCCCCTCCAAAGCACAGCTGGCTGCTATCCGTGATTACATGGCACAGCCGCGTGCACACCACGAGGCCGTGCGGCGACGGAGTCGTGATGAGAGCCGGTCCATGGTCGTCTGTATTCTGGAAGCATCGAACGACCCAAGCGTATCAGCTGCCCCCCTCACCGACGCACAGCACGCACAGTGCGCACAGTACCTGTCGGCGCTGCTCTCCATCCACGATCGCCGCGAGATTGTCAATGTCTTTTGCCGGCAGTCCCCCGATCTTTTCACGCAGGCCGTGCGCGACGTCATGGCGGCGCTGGATCCCATTATCCGCAGCATCCACGACCGCATCGACTTGAAGGAGCACGTCACCGACTTTGAGAGTTTCATTGCCGACTTTCTCACCATGAGCAAATCACCAACACCCCCAACAATCAAAGACTATGTGGACTGGATGACGGGCAACCGGCACATGCTGTACAAGTGGCTGCACCGCGTGGCGCACGACACGCCCGAGATCCGCGACATGTTTCGCGGCTGGGCCGTGGAGACGATGAAGATGTTTAAGCCGGGGGGCGAGGGGGCGGAGGCAAAAGAGACGGAGGTGGAGGCGCAGACAGAGACAAAGTCGCGCAGCTCCCGGCTGGACGGCGGCGCGGGTGCACTGAATGGCCCGCTGACGGCCATGTTTGCTGGTCTGCCGGTTGACGTGCAGAAAAACGTCGCCGGCATCCTCGACCAGCACGTCGTGTACCTGACAGCGCTCGACGCTGCAGCTGTAAAAGAGCGACAGGCTCTGCTGGACCAGATCTTTGGCGACGGGGCAGTCACGCCGGCCAAGGAGAGCAAGGAGAGCAGCACCAACAACAGCAACTGCACCAAAAAACAAAACTCGGGCCGCTTTGGGGCGCGCTGGCAGGACCTCATGGACGACACCGTCATTGGGCCTGCCACCAAAGATGGTCCGCTTCGCTCAGGCCGCGAGGTGGCCAACGTCATGGCGTCTGGGAAGGCGGTCACCAGTGGCAGCGGGCCCGGCGAAGTCGGTAATATTACTGCAGGTAGCACCGCGAGCCGATGGGGCCGCAAGGCCGACGGATTCCGGAACGGGTTTGCGAGTGCGCGGAGCAGCCGGCCGGTGTCGCCGGAGCGGGTCCCTAGTAAAGACGACAGCATGGGGCCAACCGGGCCACAGCCACCCAACGCGGCACCCGTCGTCGACGCCATGGGCGACGCATTTCGGCAGTTTCTGATGGAGCGTTTCTAGGAGTCGTGTCTTGTTTACAACCGTTGGATAGATTGGCGCAGATTTACAGCATGGTCGGAGTTGGGGTTACTGTTCTGGATATTGACAGATTTCTTCATATCAACAATGTTCTATGACTTATACCAAACTGCATAAGAAGAAAAAGTCTACGCCGCCCGCATGGCTTCCCGCAGAAAGGGCGCCAGCTGCTTGCGGCTGTACTCGACGCTGCCCTGCGTCCAGCACGCCCGCTCGGCCTTGGCATCGTCCAGCTTGCCACCCGCCCACGGCGTCAGCTGCAGCCGCTCCGCGTGGCCGTCGACAAACAGACGCACAGCCCGCGCGGCGCGCTCGTTGAATGCCCACAGCAGCAGCTGCCGACCAAACTTTCCAGATGCCGCGTCCGTCTGCACCGTCATGACGGCGGCAATGTCGAGGCGGCGGTCGGTGGCGAACTCGCGCAGGCCGTCAATAAGTGCTGCCTCGCTGCCGATGCTGTCCATGCCCAACAAATCATCAAAGCCCCGGACCACGGTCGACATGCCGAGGGCGAGCGGCGCGTCCTCGCTGGCCCGCTCCTGCCACTGCTTGTAGTCCTTGCGCAGCACATCCCGGCACGAGAAGCCCGAGATGTCGTCCTTGCAGCGCGTGAGCTGGTGAAAGTAGGCCGTGCGGTTGTAGGCGGTGTTTTGCGTGAACGACGTCATTTTGACGCTGCCGTGGCTCGCCTCGCCCACCATCGCTCCCCCCAACACCGCTTCCGCCAACGCCGCCGACTGCCGGTCTACGTCCGTCGTTTTTCGGGCGTCCTGCAGACCAAACGTATCCACGAGAATCGGCGCCAGCGCCACGCGCGCCAGCAGCCGGTCCGTCGCCGCGTCGGGCTGCGTGGTCATCAGCCGCTGCCACGTCGTGGTGTGCTCGCGCAGCACCAGACTGGCGCAGCTTCCGGCCGGTTCAATGATGCGGGGATACTTGTTGTCCTCTGACATATAGACTGCCCCCTCGTCCACGTGGTGGTCGATGCAGCCGACAACACTGCCCGCAAACCGCCGCGCCAGGTCGCCGGTGAGCGCGTTGTGGTCGACGAGCAGCCAGCGCGACTGGGCGGCGGCGAGGTCGTCGGGGAGGTCAGAGAGGGTGATGAGACTGTCGAGCGGCACTTTTTCTGAGGGGGCTGACTGGGAGGACGCAAAAGCGGCCGCCAGCTCGGGTCGCAGCTGCAGGTCCTCGCGGGGTAGGTTGCACAAGGGAATGTGCAGGGCACTAGCACTGTGTGATGGTGTATGGGACCAAAAATAGGCCGCCAGCACGGCCGAGCACAGCGAGTCGAGGTCGGCGCTCTCGTTGCCGACGACAATGGTCAAGGGTGTCGGGCGCTGGGCGGCGGGCGTCGCGAGGACGGCCCGCGCCGCCGTGAGAAACGCCGCCAGAGACCGGGGGGGCATTGTACGAGTACTTGTAGATATAAAATCAGTCGAACCAGAGTGAGGCTCAAAAACCCCCACTGCGGCCGAAAATGCTGGATGCAGACGTCATTGCCTGTACGAGGCAGGTGCAGCCGCTCCCAGCACGCTATCACGCGCTACCGCCCGCTACGTATGCTACGCACGCTACGCACGCTACGCACGCTACGTACCGCTAAGCCGATGGCCGATAGCGTTCTTATCAGGGTCCGGTCCGACGTTCGGCGACGTATCTCCAGGGTCTTTTGTCGTGATATTGCTTCATTTGCTTCATTTGTTATTCCTTGCCAATTCTTGCTAATCTTACAGCGTCGTTCCGTGTCTACAAGTACATCTCTACTGCATACCCCCACCATGCCACCACTCCGCCTCGCCGTCCTCATGGCCGACACGCCCATGCCCGGCACCGTGGCCCGGTTTGGCGACTACGGCGGCGTCTTTACGGACCTGTTCCGCCGCGCCGTTGCGCCGACGCCCCTCGAGTCGGTCCTGGCCATTTCGCGCCACGACATTGTCGCTGATACCTCCGCCTACCCCGGCTTGGCCGACATCGACGCCGTCCTCATCACCGGCTCCAAGCACAGCTCGCTTGAAAACGACCCCTGGATCCTGGCTCTTGTCGAGTTTACCAAGAAAGTGCTGGCCACAACGGCGCCCGACGCACCTCCCAACACCAAGCCCATCAAGATTGTCGGCATGTGCTTTGGCCACCAGATCATTGGCCGCGCCCTCGGCTGTCCCGTCGACCGCAGCCCGCACGGCTGGGAGGTCAGCGTCACCAAGGTTGATCTCAGCGAGGCGGGCAAGGACTTCTTTGGGCTGGATTCTCTTGTAAGTATTTTGCCCGTCCTTCAAGAACGTCTGCTGACTCCCCCAGAACATCTTCCAGATGCACCGCGACGCCGTCCTGGCCATGCCCGCGGGCGCCACGTCCCTCGCGTCGACCGCCAAGTGCCCCATCCAGGGCATGCTGCTGCCGGGCCGCGCCGTCACCGTCCAGGGCCACCCCGAGTTCCAGGGCTCCATTGTGCGCGAGATGCTCGAGGTGCGCCATGCCGCGGGCGTGCTGTCCGACGACATTTACGGGCCGGGCATTGCGGCCGTCGACAGCGCGCACGACGGCGAGGTGGTGGCGCGGGCCTTTTTGAAGTTTATGGGAGCCCCTTTGTAGCGGTGGATGCATTGTGCAAGCGTGTGATAGAAAGCAAATTTGCTAGATGAGCGTGTAAATAGAGTTTTAATATAGACATGAAAGAGCATGTAGATAGAATGCATCTGGCGCTGAAATAACGTCAAATTCAGATAGAATCACCATGAGATAGAATCAACGTTTAAAGGAATGCAATACGAGTTTAAATCAATGTAAATAGAATCAACGCGAATAGAATAAACGCAAATAGAATTAACTTGAACAAAATCAACGTTAGAAAATCCAACCTGGGTATAATATCGCGACTAGATCTCCTCAACTAATCATCGTCGTCGTCCATGTCCAGCGCCGACGCAAACTGCCTTGGTGCTGCCGGCTGTGCGCTTGCACCACCACCATGCGTGTAATTGCTGCCACCACCATGCCGTGCCCCCGCCGCCGCCGCCTCCTCCATCCGCCGCTGCCGCGCCTCGCGCGCCTCCCGCTCCTCCGCCTCGCGCGCCGCCTTTTGCCGCTCCTCCTCCTCCTGCGCTTCTAGTGACACAAACCGCACACCTACGGGTGGTGTTGCCGGGTACTGCGCCGGTGGGCCGCGGTACTGCGCCTCCGACAGCGTGTGCAGCGTCCGCAGTGCGCCCTGCTGCATCAGCTCCGGCATCGGCCACGGCGAGAAGATGGTGCCCGCCATGGGCGAGACGTAGCGCTGGAAGTCTTGCGGCAGGTCGGGCACGGCGCCGCCGCCGGCCGTGGTCGATTTTGTTGTGTCGGCCGCCGCCGCTGCTGCTGCTGTTGCTGCTGCGCCCGTCGCTGTCGCTGCCACTGCCGGCGTGCCGTTGGCAGCGACGGCGGGCGTCGTGGCCGAGACCGGACCGGGTGTTGCGCCACCAATACCGGGCGTTGTCGGTGCCGGTGTCGGTGCCGCCGTGCCAGGCATAGAGGGGTCGCCGAAACCATTTGCATTTCCGTTTGCATTTCCGCTTCCAGCCCCCTCGTTGACCAGCCCAAACTGCGCAAAGTACTCGGCGCCGTCCGTCTGCCCCGGGCCCGGCACCGTGTTGCGGCTGATGCGCCGCGCATACGACATGAGCTGGTCGTACGTAAAACTGTAGTTGTGCGTCTGCTCGCGGATCGCGCGGTTGTCCATGTTGTCGTCGGGAAACACGGTCGCCGGCGTCTGCAGCATCTCGCGCCGGCTGGCCGCGAGCGTCTGCAGCGTCGTCTTGATCTGGCCGTCGAGGGCGGCGACCTGTGCGCGCAGGCCTAGAATGCGCAGGTAGTTATTCTGGTGGTCCTGCACTTTTGGCGGTCAATATCTTGCTCGTACGTAGGGAGACATCCAACCCACGCTTTTGCAGGCCGCCGGCGAGGGCGCGGTCGGCCATCAGCAGGTCTTCGGCCAGCGCCGGCGACGGGTTGTAGTTGGCAATCGAGTCGATGAGAATGGCCAGGGCCTTTTCGACCCGGTCGAACCGCGCGTCAATAAACTTGTCCATCTTGTGGTTGCGTTGGTCGTGATGTCAAGCTGTAGCTCTGGCGATTTGCTGCGACGTTGAAAGCTCCCCCACATAAATTCGAGATTGGGTACATAGCTACATATATGCTCTAAAATGGTCTAGCCTTGTTTGCCTGCCTCAGGCATTGATTAGTCATCTTCACTTACTGCTGCCACTGCCCGGCTTTATCCGCCCGCCTATTGGCTCGCCAGCAAATAGCAGACAAGCAAAATATCGCAGCGCCGACGAAATCACGAATTCAACTCGACACCACCTCGACCTGCTGTTTAGCACCACCTCCTCTCGCAACCACCCGCACCGCCCAATCTGCCCAAGATGCCTCTTTCTGTGCGTTCTCCCTTTTTTTCTTCTGTGCGAATAAAAGCCGGCCTCCCGCCGTCACTCCCACGTGGTCCGACGCCGACGTTGCCATTGCGATCCGACAAGCTAACAACCGTGCAGACCCAGTTCAAGAGCCAGTTTGGCCCCAAGTAAGCGGCTCTCCCATGTCCAGCGACCGCTTCGCTATGCTGCTGCTGTGGTGTATCGTCCTGTTCTCTCCGAGTTGATCGCGCCGAACTCAACCGCGCCGAACTCAACCGCGCCAAACCCCGCCGAACCGAAGCCGACATGACGACAACGACACCGATGACGATAGCTCAATGCCTGCTCCGTGGAGTGAACGCTTTCTCCTTCTTGTGCTTGGCAGAGCCTGGCTGCCCATGCAGCCATAACCATTCACCGCGTCGTCAAACATGCCGAAAGACGGGCCGGCATAACCGACCTGCATCATCGACCTGCACCACCCACCTCGCGACGACACGCGACGTGACGGAACGACGAAAGACCAGACGAGGACACCAGCAGCAAAGCAGCATAGCGAAGCAAGACAGACGGACACGGCATACTAACTCCGCCAGGTACCATCCCCAGGCTCAGCTGAAGGGTATCACCCCCAAGACCCTGGTTCGCTAGTGAGTCCTCAACTCCAAGCCAGCAGCTCGCTGGCCCGCCTTTGCCTTCCTTTACTTTACAGTCGCTAATTGCCAGCGGTGTCACCATGGCGCCTTTCGGTGCTGCCGCCGTCGTCGGCCTGCTCCTCTTCACCTCGGGCATTCCCCGGGTAAAGAACGATATCCTGGTGGTATGTCTACACGAGCCTCGTTCTTCTCTCCGAGACACACGACTAACAAGACAGCCCATTCCCGTCATCGGCCCCTACTTTGAGAAGAAGGGTCACCCTGCCGACTCTGTATGTATTCGTATTCCGTCGACTGGGTTGATTATGTAAGCACTACTAACAAACAGGCCTTTTAAACGTCATGGATGGACGACGGAGATTTTCGGAGCTTGGTAGATTTGTTGTACAAATGGGATAATAGAACTGATTGAAACTCATTGCATTGGATTGTGGTTGTGGTTGATGATTGCTTGCAGATCACTTTCCTGCGACAACTACTCGTACTCCGTAGACCATAGCATGCTCCATAGGGCACTACGCTGAATCCACTAACATCACCAACAACACGTGGCCGTGACTTGCAACCTCCGTTTAACACCATTTCTTCTTAAAGACGGGTTTCTGCGCCTCTTACTACAAATGGACGGCGCTGGAGCTCCCGCGGGCACCGACGAGACGGCACCGCTGTCGCTGTCGGACCCCGCGCTCAAGGCCTTTTTGGCGTCGACGCTGCTGGCCCTGCCGGGCTTGACGTGGCAGGCCTGGGTGCTGGGCGCGAGTTTCCGCCAGCGCCGCGGCAAGCCCGTGGCCGACACGAACGCGCTGGCCGAAGGGGCGGCCAAGCTGCAGCAGGCGGCGGCGGCAGCCAAACGGGCGGCCGCCAATGGCGCGGCTGGTGCTGGCGTGGATACCGCCGCAAAACCTGCCGAGCCCCCGTCGTCTCCTCCCTCCTCCTCCTCCTTCTCCTCCTCCTCCTCCCCCCACAAAGGCCGCCCGCTGCTCTTTGTCGCCGGCGTCACGCTGCTCTTTTTGTTCGCCAAAGCCTGGCTCGCGCGCGTGCTCGCGCTCGTGCCCGCGCCGTACCTCGACGAGGTCTTTCACATCCCGCAGGCCCAGACGTACTGTGCCGGGCGGTGGCGCGACTGGGACGACAAGATTACGACGCCGCCGGGGTTGTATGTGGTGTCGGTGGCTCTAAAACCGTTCTGGTCTGGTGAAGGCTGCTCGGTGTGGGCGCTGCGGGCGGCCAACAACGTCGCCATCATGCTCGTGGCCGCCACCGCGTCGTCGTGCCGCGCCGCCCTCGAGGCGTCCCGGGGGTCAGCACCAGCGACGACGCCCAAAGGTCATCGCCGCCTCCTCTCGCTGTATGCGTTCCACTCGGCCATCAACATTGCGCTGTTCCCCGTGCTCTTTTTCTTCTCGGCCCTCTACTACACCGACGTGTACGCGACGCTCGCGGCGCTGCTGGCCTACCGGAATCACTTGTACCGGCTGTCTTTCGTGGGGAAGACGACAATGGCACCGTTCTGGACCGATGCGGCTGCCATTGTGCTGGGCGTGGTGGCGCTCGCGTTCCGGCAGACCAACATATTTTGGGTCGTCATCTACATGGGCGGCGTCGAGGCCGTGCACGCCGTGAAGCGGGTGGGCCTCTGGGAGAAGCGTGAGGCTGATGTCAAACCTGCCGGCACACTCTCCGAGACGATCACGATGTACGCCCGCAAGTACACCCACGGCACCGTCCACGACCCGCCGCTGGGCGACAGCGGCCCCGACGACTGCGCCCTGGCCGTCGCCAGCGTCGGCGTCGGCGCCGTCGCCAACGTGGGCGTTGTGCTGCGCCAGGTCTGGCCGCACGTGGCCGTCATGGCCGCATTTGCCGGCTTTGTCGCGTGGAACGGCGGCGTCGTGCTCGGCGACAAGGCCAACCACGTGGCGACGACGCATTTCGCGCAGCTGCTGTACGTGTGGGCGCTCATGGCGTTTTTCTCGGCGCCGCTGTTTGTGACTCACGCCGCGGGGTATGCCCAGCAGGTCGTGGGCTGTGTTTGGGGGGCGGAGACGAGGTCGACAAAGTCAACAAAAGCGTCTACGTCCAAAAAAGTGACGGCCGCCTACGCCCTAGCCGTCCTGACCGCCATGCTGGCCGCCGTCCACGGCAGCACCATCATCCACCCCTTTACGCTCGCTGACAACCGCCACTACATGTTTTATGTGTTTCGCTACACGATCCGCCGGCCCGCCGTGCGGTATGCGCTGGTGCCCGTCTACGGCGTCGCGGCCTGGGCGTGCTGGCGAATTCTGTGGGGGCCTCCGCAGGTGGATGAGTCAGCGGCCGGCAGCAAGAGCAGCGAGAGCAGCAAGCGCAGCAGCAAAACGTCTTCTGACAAAGGGCCCCCCTTCTTCCTCAGCCTCCTCGACGAGGACGACGACGGCGCCGCCACGGCCGCGCGCACCGGCCCGACCACGACCACAGCCCTCCTCTGGCTGCTGGCCACGGCGCTGTCGCTCATGTCGGCGCCGCTCGTCGAGCCGCGCTACTTTATCCTGCCGTGGGTGTTTTGGCGGCTGCAGGTGCCGGCGGCGACACTGCGTAACAACAAAAAGGTCGACATCCGCCTCATCCTCGAGACGCTCTGGTTCGTCGCCATCAACGCGGCCACCATGTACATGTTCTTGTACCGGCCGTACGTGTGGCGCGCGGCCGACGGCAGCCTGCTGGACGGCGGCCGTCTGCAGCGGTTCATGTGGTAGTTGTAAGGGCAGAGTCTTGTATATATATGTATGTACCTGCTGGTTCCAAGCCATGGAAGAGAAAAAGAAGAGATCAAAAAAGAAAGAAAAGAAAAAAAAAAAAAAAAAAAAACGCCGTCAGATGCCAACTCCAATGCCAACCCAAACGCCTCCCAATGACGTGACAATTTGTGCTAATACATGCGAGAGAAAGACGATAGAAAAAGAGAATGAAGGAGAAACCCATTTTCCCCCGGCTCACAAACTCAGCCGGTCCAGCGACAGCCGGTCCCCGCTGCGCACGCGCCGCACGACGCCCAGCTTGAAAAAGCGCTCCTCGCCCGCCGCCGTCCGCCCGCCAATGTACCACTTGTCGGCGCCCAGCACGTCGCGGAAGCCTTCGCTGCTGCTGTCGCTGCCGCGCCGCCGGCTGCTGGGGCCCGTGTAGTAGCCGCCGCCGTAGTATGTGGGGGGAGGTGGTACGTCGTCGTCGTTGCTACTTCTATTGTTGCTGGCGTGACGTTGTTGCTGCCGCTGCTGGTGCTGCTGCTGCGAACCCGTCATCACTGCCGCGGCCGATGTCGCAATGGAACGGGCCGTGGGCGGCGACGGCGTGGGCTGTGCAGAGGCCGACGCGGATGAAGAGACTGAACCCGACCCCGACTCGTACGAGGTCGTTCCCGAAGCCGTCGCCAGCGACGTCGATGTGGACGCCGGCACGGCCTCGGTCACGGGCGACGCGTGTGTGTGGTGGGCGTGTGCAGTGGCGGCAGCAGCGACAGCCGAGGCAATGTCGCCCCCTGTCTGTTGTGATTGTGCCGCCGACGTGTGCTTGTTGGCGTGCTGCTGCGGCGATAGTGAAGATGAGCCGGTCGCGGGCTGCTGCCGGAAGGCGGCGAATAATGACGAAAGGAAAAAGGGGCGCTGCGAGGAGGGCATTGCGGAGGGTGCGTGTAGTTGGAATTGTGGGTTGTTGTCGTGAGGCCGTACGGCGTGTCGTTGTGTTGGTCGTGGTTCGTGTCTCGTCGTCATGAGACCTCGTCGTCAACAATAAATAAAGCGGTCACCCAGTCGAAGCGGAAGCGTCGGTTTGTAGTTTGCCAGAGATTGGCACGACAGTCTGTAAAGCCGTCCCAGACAAATATATATGAGCAGATATACTCGTGTATATGGAAGCCGTGTTGATTGGTAGTACTCGTAGTAGGCGTATGCTGAAAATGCCGCTTGGTACGGAAAACGGTGCGCCACGGGCCACGGGAAAAACAAGATGCGCCAGCTGGGCTTTTCTTTTGCAGATGCGACGTCTGACTCAGCCAACCAGCATCGAGGACGGATGGGCAGCACGCACAAGATGCCAATTCAGGGTTGGGAGGTTTTTTGTCGCGAGTATCGATGTGAGTTTTGTTGAACTAAAGTCGCTCGCTCCAATTGCTTTGCTCGAGATAATGCTGATGCTGATGCGGTCAAGGTGAATGCAAAGTAATGTAAACACTACTCGTTGCGAAACAGTCGTTGCCAATTCTCGGTATCTCGCAATGCCAGCCTCGGCCAATCCCGGAATACTGGGAACACACACTTTTTTTTTTGGGCTGATCTTGCCCTTGGGAGCGACGGCGACACCACGGCAGCAAGGGAGCAATGGACCAAGAGAGAAGAGAATGGGCTACCCCATGACGCGGGGCCGCGGCCGCACGCACAGTGTCGGGGTATGCCTACTGTATGGATACTGTGCTCCACCTCCACCCTCCACACTCTTGCCGAATGCTAATTTCTGCCCTGTGACTGGCTCCTGGGGTAAAATCAGGTGAGACTGTGCTGCACAGTGCACAAGCCTCTGCATAAGAGCCCGTCCCAAAAGTCACTATCGCGATGCCCCACTATCATCGTGATCGCTCACCGACTTGTATGTGAGGGCACGGGTAGAGAGTAGGAGGGTGATGTGATTAGCGACGGTTGGCGGCAAGATATTGCACAAGAAGCAATTTTTTAAACTATCGAGCTCGTTGTGATAATAAAAGTGAGGCATTGGACCTTGTTCTACCTACTTCGTCTAATCTTTCAGTCTGTACTCATAGTTGTGGTCTCGGCAAGTATTAGCAACATCAGACTATTCACTCGTACAAGTACTCTTCCACTCCTCCGCAGTTGAATACTTCTAACATCCAATCATCCAAATACTACACTACGTCTTGGATTGGACCTCTTGGCGTCTGGTCTGGAGTACTCGCATGCAATGCACTCCGCATGTCTCCTGAACATCACCTCACACCTGCATACGCCGAGCAGCACTCCAAATAGCAGGTATCAATAAGCTTGGAGTACTCTAAATTGGTTTCTCCTCATGCGCATGGAAGCTTACACTTACAGAGCTCACCTCTGACTAGTGCTGATCAGTCGGAGCTTCTAAGCTCCCTCATTTCGTCATCACCACCAGCTCATAGGCGAAATGGCAGGCGTCTTAGTATGGACCACTGCATTTTTTCTCAGTAGACCTATTAATTCGATAACTAAAGCTGCAGCTGGTTTAACTGTCTTTGTCATTGGTAGTCTTGGCCTTTGTCGCGAGTCCACTGCTAGGGTTTGTCGTGCCTACATTCACAGCGTCTTACTACTGTTTACCATCTTCTCGACTTATGACGACGTAAACGACACGTATGTGTTCATAAGTCCTTATTATATACTATAAATTGTTAACACTCACCATTCGAATTCTCTTTTTATTCTCTTTTCTTTTCTTTCCTTTTCTCTCTTCTCTTGCTTTTCTCTTCCCTTGCTGTTCACCTTCTCCACAGAATAACCTTTGGGGCTAACACCGAGAGACCCACATCAGCTCCAAGAGCCTCTCTTCCTTTTTCATCATGACGTCCACCACCACCTCCTTTGATGGCCTGGAGAAGCCATCACCCATCCCCTCCAAGTCGGAGCCAGGCTGCTGGGGCTTGAGTTTTGGCAAGCTCAAGCCCAAGAAGACTGGCAAGAAGCTGCGCCGTTTTTTTCGTTATGCAGTCAGAATCCTTGGGTCCCCGTTTGCCGAGTCCATGTATTATCCTGACACGCTGATCCGCCCGGACCACGGAGAGAGCACGCCCGCTGAGAGGAGAAGGAGATACGCTGAAAACAAGGCGTACGCCGAGGAGGAGGAGAGGGAGGAGCAGGAGCTGCAGCAGCAGAAGGCGACTGCAGCGACTGCAGCGACTGCAGCGACTGCAGCGGCCGCTGCCAAAGCCAAACCCAAAGCCACGCGCCCACCAACAGCCCCCCTCTACGTCATTTACGAGTCGCCCACGCGGGCCTATGGCGTCTGGTGCACCAGCAAGGGCGAGAAGAGGGTGCGGCCGACCACATCGGTCTGCACGTGTGCGCAGTCCACCCCTGCCAATCTACGCTGCCTGCCGTCGCGCGGCGCGGCGTGCTACCTCGAATACTACCGCATGATCTTCAACGACGACGAGGACGACATGCAGCTGGTGCTGGCCCTGGACATGTTTGTGACGGCGCCGTACCGCATGGGCGGGCACGCGGTCATTGCCGTCACGCCCGCCAAGGGTCAGACGCTCACCCTTTCCATCGAGGGCGTGCCGGTGGTCAAGACAAAGGAAAAGAACGCCAAGAACGCCGACAAACCCCACCGCATCGAGGTCATTGACAAGGACAACGCCGTGGTGGTGCGCCGCCTGACGCAAAAGGAGCTGCTGGTGGACGAGCGGGGCGCCGAACAGGCCCTGTGCATTGGTCCGATGGCCGTGGACGGGACGACGCCGACGGGGCCGACGACGATGATGACGCTGCCGCCGGCGACGACGACGACGGCGACGGTTCCCGCTGGGCAAGTCTCCCAGGAGGAGAAAAAGCACTACAAGGAGGATTACGAGGAGGAGGAGCACCTCGAGGACGAGGACGTTGTTGACGAGGGCTACGGGTCCTTGAACGACAAGGACCACGCCGCCAACAACTGCACGCGGGCCCTCGCCAAGTGCCAGGTCCGCATTGCATGGGAAAAGGACGGCCCCTGCGTGATTGAGCTGGTGCAGCCGTGCCCGGACTGCGGGCAGCTCAAGAGGTCGTTGCCCAAGGTGTGAATAGTCCAGTATGCAGTCTTTTATCAATTCTCCAACGTGTAATAGTTTAATATGCAGTCTTTATATGTTATTTTCTCAGCCTTGATCTTACCTTGACATTCACTACTCGGCATCCGTCGGGTCCCTACACTGTTAGTAATGCTTCGTCACAAATACCACCACAACAGTCATCCACGTACCAGTCCGTCACCAAGTGCTCGTCCAGCGCATCCAGCTTGGCCATGTCGTCGCCGGAGATCTCGAACCCGTTGACATTCGCATTCTCCTCCATGCGCGCCCGCCGCACGCTCTTTGGCAGCGGCACCATGCCGTGCTGCAGCGACCACCGCACCAGCAGCTGCGCCGGCGTGCACTTGTACTTCTCCGAAAGTTGCCTGACCGTCCCGTCCTGCATCCGCATGCCGCGCACCAGCGGCGCATACGCTTCGATGACAATACCATGCCGCCGGCAGCAGTCGCGAATGTCCGTGCGCGTGTTGAACGGGTGCGCCTCGATCTGGTTGACGACGGGCGCAATGCGTGGCTGGGAGGCCATCAGCTCCTCAATGTGCGCCACGCCGTAATTGCTGACGCCGCCGGACCGCACCTCGCCGGCGGCTATGGCGTCCTCGACGGCGCGCCAGCTCGTCAGGCGCGCCTGCTTTCCGCCGAGCGGGCTGTGCAGCAAAAACAAATCAATGTAGCCGAGGCCGCAGTCCTCCACCGATTTTTTTATTGAGGCACGCACGGCGTCGTAGGACGTGCGGTTCTGCGCCAGCTTGGTGGTGTAGAAGATGTCGTCGCGGGACAGCCCCAGACCAGAACGGCCACTGCCGGCCAACGCCTCGGCGAGAGCACCGCCAGCCTCGCGCTCGTTGTGGTACATTTGCGCACAGTCAAAGCCGCGATAACCGACAGCCAGCGCGGCCGACACCGACTGCCGGGCCTCGGCCCGCGACATCATGTAGAGGCCGAGCTGGATCTGCGGCATGGAGCGGCCATCGGCGAGCTGGGGGTTAGCGGGCGGCTGGATGTATATTACATATTACTGAATAAAATACCTACCTTGACGCGGCTCGCCAGTGTATACTTGGTAGTAGCCATTTGTGATGATGCGTTGTTGGATGTGGCAAGAGATGCCGGATGCTGCATGCCGGCCTCGGCGGGTATATCTGTACGGAATGATGACTAATCAAGCACTTTTATGCAACTACGCAACGATGACGACATGTATATTCAAATCAAGAAACAAAAAAAGAAGAAAGAAACAAAGTACTCCAAACTACACCTTGCAAAACGCATCGTCAAAATACCACACGGCGTTGCCCCCCTCCGTCTTCATCTCCTCGTGCGTGTACCCGTTGCCCAGGTACTGGAACCGGTTGCCGCTGTTGCAGTACGCAATCTCAAAGTCCTCGTACCGCGGCGTCGCCAGACTCTCAAAATAGTGCAGCCGGCTGCCGGGCCACACCGCCGTGACAGGGCCGTGCGCCTGCCCGCCAAACTTGAACCACGACCGGCACGCCGCCGACCACACGAGCCGCTTCATCAGCGTGTGCGTGTGCTGCGCGAACTCGTCGACGCACTCCTTTTTGGGGGCAAAGCTTTTAATATTCTCGCGCTGCAGTTTTTCCACCATTTGGAAAAGGTACCGCGTGTGCCACTCGAGAATCGGCAGGATGGACGAGTGGCTGACGGGGCTGTTGGGCCCAAACAACAAAAAAAGATTGGGAAAACTGTCGGCCATGATGCCGAGGTAGCCGCGCGGGTAGTCGGCGGCAAACTTGTGACTCAGCTCCTCGCCGTTGCGGCCAAAACAAAGAAAGGGGGGCGCAAACGAGGCCTCAAACCCGGTCGCGCACACGACGGCGTCGACGGCGTGCTCGTGGCCGTCGGCATCGACAACGCCCGTGGCCGTCAAGCGCACAGCCGCGGCCGGCACGACGCGCACATTGTCCTGCACGAGGCTCTCGAGGTAGCCGGCGCCGGGGGTCATGCGGCGGCAGCCCAGGGCAAAGGGGGGGACCAGATGGCTGGCAAGGGCTTTATTGCCATCGCCACCCCCCAGCCGGCGCGCCATGTGCTCGGCCATGGCGGCGCGGGCCTCTTTCTGGTCGCGGCTGGCAAAGTGGTTGAGCGTGAAGCGCTTGTTGAGCTCGCTGTCGAGCTCGCGGCAGTAGGCGTCGTAGGCAGCCGGGTCGTCTTTGAATTGTTGGATTTGCTCTGGGGTGTCTTTTTTGGTCAGCAGGCTGTAGGCTGTAGGCAGAGGGAGAAGGAGGAGACTCGGACGTACACTCAAAATTGGCCCCCTCGGGCCCGGCGTACTTGACGCCAAAGCCCATCGTGATCCACGTCGGCGACCGCAAGAACGGAATCAGCGTCTTGACCTGCGGCTGGATCGCCGGGATCGCCTGCACCGCCGACGACCCGCCACCAATCACGGCCACCGTTTTTCCCGAAAGGTCGTACGTGTCGTCCCAGCGTGCCGTGTGCATCAGCTTGCCCTGGAACGTGTCGAGGCCGGGGATATCAGGGTATTTCCAGGCGCTGTATGTCAGCGGCATGGGTCAAAAATCAAAAGAAAGAGAGAGAGGGACTCACTTCAAAACACCACACCCATTCACCAAAATCTCACACCGGTCCGTCACCGTCCCCCCCTCCGCCGTCCGCACCGTCACCTCCCACTGCCCCGCGTCCTCGTCCCACCGCGCCGCCGTCACCGTGTGCCCAAACAAAATGTATTTCTCGAGCTGGTGCTTCGTCGCAATGTCCTTGAAATACTGCCAAATCTCCCGGCTGCCCGCATAGTACGCCGACCACGCCGGGTTGCGCGCCCACGCAAACTGGTAGCTGTGGCTCGGGATGTCGCACGTGCAGCCCGGGTAGCGGTTCTCGAGCCACGTGCCGCCGACGTCGCTGTTTTTCTCGTAGAGCTGGACCGTCACACCCTCCAAAAGGCGCTCGGCTTTGTAGGCCAGCTGCAGGCCCGCGGCACCGGCACCGACGCACACCATGCGCACGGCGCGTTTTGTGTAGAGCGGCTGCTCGGCCACGGCGTAGTCGCCCAGCAGCGGGTTGTTGTTGTTGTTGTACCAGTCGTTTTCGTGGCTGCTTTCCTGAGGGGATGGGCCCTGCGTGGCCGGGTCGGGGCCGAGCATGGACGAGCCGGGCACCGGCGGGGAGGACGGGTCGATGTTCATGGTGGGTGGTGAAGTGGCGGTTGTTAAAAAGAAGGATGGCGAGCAAAGACAAACGACAGCGGAAGAGGTGGTATTTATGGCACAAGGTTGGGACAGGCTTGTTCTTGAAAAAAAGAAAAGAAAGAAAGAAAAAAAAAACATTGCCAATATATCCACGGCAAGACGCAGCACAGCTGCACTCATCACCCACGCACAGCATCACCCACGCACAGCAGCTGCACGTCCACATGGCGGCTACAATCTGCGGCCATGGCCACGCCGCACAGCATAAACCGTCATGCCGCCACACGTTGCACTGCTCGTGGCCGGGGCTTTTTTAATACGGGAACCGTTGGGGCCTGTACTCGTATTGTATGATATTAAATGTTGGGTATCGTACAGGCGGGGCCGACCGGTGCGATCGGTGCTAGATCGGAGTAGTATTATTAGGTACAGCGTATCAGGCCTCCTCCACGTCGTCGTCGTCGCCGCCGCCCTCCAGCGCGTCTTCGTCTTCCTCGTACGCCTCCGACTCCGAGTCGCCGCCGTCGTCAACCACCTCGTCGTTGCGGTCGTCGTCCTTGACGTCATCCTTGACATCGTCGGCAAAACCAACCGTCTTGGGCGCATGTGGCGAGCCCGACGCATTGGTCGACGACGACGACGGCCGGCTGTCGTCGACCACTACCACGTTGTTGTTCTCGTCGGCCACAGCTGTCTCTTCTGCCACCGCCTCCAGCACATCCCCGCTCCACGGCCGGCACGCCGTCACCAGCGTGCCGCACCGCAGACACGGCCACCCGTCGCCCTCCTCGCGCTCCAGCCGCGTCGCCAGCGACACGTAGCAGTACACGCAGCCGCAGGGAATGGCCTCGTAAGGGTTGGTAATGTCCGTCTCCGCCGACCCGATCACGCCGCTTGACGCCGCCGCCGCCGCCAGCATGTCGGCCTCGGACGTGGCCGCGTTCTGGTCCTCGTAGCAAATGGCACACGTGCGTTCGGGCAGGAAAGCGAGCTCGCCCCTTTTTTCGGCCGGTCTTGTACTACCGGTGCCGTCGGAGCCAAAGTCGTCGCAGTCAACATCAGAATCAACATCGCCAATGCTCCGCAACGTCTCCACCGCTTTGCTGGCGACCCCCGTCGTGCGCCGCCACACGCGCGTAAACCACCGCCGCCACCGGTTGATGCCGACGAGCGGCAGCAAGAACAGCAAAAACTCGGTAAACGCGTGCCACACCAGCTGCCGGTTGAGGTACTCAAAGGACACCTCGCGGCTCACCTGGCTCGTCGGCGGCACCAGCCGCATGCGCAGCACGCGGTCCAGCAGCGTGCGGTACCGGCCGTGCCGCAAAAACACCAGAAACGACACAAACGCCGCGCCCGCATATAGGTTGGACGCCATGGCCGTCACGCGCGCCAGCCGTCGCACCGCCGTGGGGCCGATCCGGCTTTGCCTGACCGCCCGGTCCTCGTTGCCGTCGTTGCCGTCTTCGTATTCATCTCCGTCCCCCTCACCATCATTGTCCCGCAGCCAGTCCTCCCACTTGGTCCACGCATACCGCCCACCCACCGTCACCAGCCCGTACAGCGCCTTTTGTATCTTGCTCGGCGCGACCGGCACCGCTGCACTTCCTTTGCCTCCAGAAGATGGCACCCTTGCATCCGCGTACCGCAGGTTCTGCAGCGCCGCGCCGTACGTCGCGTCATTGTCCCACACCGTCAGCTTGAACAGCGCCGCCCGCAGCACCAGCATCACCTCGGGCTGCCAGTCGTCCTGCAGCGTGCCGCCGCGCACATACTTGAGCGCATCGGTCACCTCGCCGCGCAGCAGGTCCAGCAGCTCTTCGTCCAGCAGTTCGGCGTCCACCTGGCTGACGCGGAATGCCGGGCGGCTGGCGGTGGTGATATCGCTGCTGTTGCTGACGCCGAGTTTGCTGCCCAGAGTGGACGCGACCTGCGTAACACCATCCCATGCCACCAACGCCGAGTTGCTGATACGCGACAGCGACGCGGCCGGCGAAAAGATGGACGCACCCTCCGTTGCCGCTGCTGCTGCCGCCAGTCGCGCGCGTCGTGCAGCCGCGGCGGCTTCGCGCTGGGCCGCAGCGGCAGCAGCCTCGTTGGCGCGTCGCTGTGCCTCTGCTGCCGCGCGCTGCCGTCGCTGCTCGGCCAGTCGGCGCTGGGCCTCGGCAAAAGACGGTGATGTCGCGGCGAGTGTTGGCGTTGTCGAGGACGTTGGCGGTGTCGTTGTTGTCGGCGACAAAGTCGCGTTCAGAGCGCGTAACGTCTCCGGGGCCAGGGCCGCCGCTGGTGGTCGGTTGTCGCTCATGTGTGTGGTTGGTCGGGGTGAATGGATAACTGAATAAAGAATAAAGAACGAAGAACAAAAAAACGAAGAACGAAACACACGGGAAACCTGAATGCAATGACAAGTCGTCCAGGGATGCAGTCGTAAAGGGAGGCTCCACCAATCCGGGGGATGACTAAGACTGACCCCAGCTTTGGGCACCGCAGCGAGCCGAGGTTCGGCTCCGCTATGGAAGCTTGAGGTAGCAGTCGGCACGGCAGGCTTTACGAGCGAGTCGTAACAGCTGATGTACGGAGTATGGTCAACGGCAGAAACGGTTGATCCAATCATGGTCAATCAGGCCAGGACGTCACGGTCAGGCTATGCTGAAATAGAAAACAACGTCATGACAAAGTTATGCTTAAATGGCAGGAACGTCTGATAAAGTTATGGTCAAATAGGGCAAGAGCTTCATGACCAAGTTATGTTTAAACGGTAGGAGCGGTTGGTCTAAGTTATAGTCAAACGGCAAGAACGTTTGATGAAGTTATGGTTAAAAGGCAAGAACGTTTGATCTAATAATGGTTGAACGGCAGGAACGTTATGACCAAACAAAGAAGAACACATGACATGCCCAAGCAGAAGAATCAGTCAAATGAGAGCTAAAAAATAAAAATAAAACGGCATCAACTGAATTAATAAAGATGCAACGCCGTCTCCCAGCCCAACCAAAATATTACCTCTTCCAAGAGAATAAGATATAAAAAAACAACAAAACACACAAAACACACACAAACAAAAAGCTATGCCTTCATCAAGTTGGCAAAAATCGTCACCTTTTCCAGCTCCGCGTACGCCCCGTTGGACATTTTCGCCTGCCCCGGCCCCAGCCCGGCAATCACCTGCACCTGGATCACGTTGACCCCCGGGTGCAGGTTGACGTCGTACAGCGTGCTGCCGCCGGCCGGGTCGCTGAGCTCGCCGCCCGTGGCCTCGGCCGCTTTCGCCGCCGCAATCTGCGTCGCCGTCGCGTTGGCCGGCTGCGGCGGCAGCGGCAGCTGGGGCGGCGACAGCGACGGCGCGAGCATGGCGCCGTTGGAGATAATGTACATTTTGTAGGGCCGCTTGGCGCGCACGACGGCCGGGTCGAGCGTGACCACGAGGTGCTGGCGCCACTGGCCGGCCGGTAAATTAAGGGTCAGCGACCGCTGGGTCAGCTTGGGGTGCGGCGGCACGCGGGCGTCGAAGCGCGGCTCGGGGCAGACGAGCGACGAGTTGGTGCGCAGGGAGATGTTGGTGAGAAGGGGGGCTGGGCAGAGGTCAGTAGAGTTCAAAAAAAAAAAAAAAAAAAAAAAAAAAAAAAAAAACAGACAAAACTCACTACATCCGGATGGCCGGAACTTGGACTCGTAGGCCGGCCGCGACGGAACGACGGGCGCCGGCGGCGGCGGCACGGCCGACTCGGCACGGTCGCCGTTGGCCGCCGTCGAGCCGTTGACACTCGGCGTGCCGTTGGTCGGCGCCGTGTCGGTGGCCGGCGTCTCGCCGCCATTGGCCGTGGACTTGTTGTTCTGCGAGAGAGCGGGCGACGCACGTGACGACGACTCGCGCTTAGTGGCGTCGACGACGGACGCAGGGGCTGCGGGTGGTGCTGCGGGTGGTGCCGTAGCCGGTGCAGCAGCAGCAGCAGCAGCAGCAGCTGGGCTCGCCTCTTTTGCCGTGCCGTTGGCCGCCGTCGCCGTCGCCGCCACCGCCGCCGCTGCTGCTTCACCCTTGGCCTTGGGCGAGTCGACCGACCCCCTCCGCGTGTTGGCAACGTGAATGGTAATCTTCTTGGCGCTTGCGGGCGTGCTCGTGCTGTTGCCCGTGCCCGCGCCCGTGCCCGCGCCCGTCCCCTTTTTAATCTTGATCTTAGGCTGCGGCGGCTCGGCCACGGCTTCTTTCGCCTGCTGCAGCTCCGCGCGGAACTGTGCCTCGAGCTCCTTGGCCATGTTGGCAATTGCGCTGCCGTCCTCGTTGTAGAAATACGCATTCTCCCACAGCAGCCGCGCCTTGTCCTCAAACGCCGCCCAGCTCTTGTACTCGCTGACGCCCGACCGCTCCGTGCGGCTGCGGATGCCCTTGACCAGCTTCTGCAGCTTCTTGAGCGACAGCGGGTCCTTGATCACCTGGAAATAGTCCTTGAGCGTGCGTGGCGGCAGGTTGAAAAAGGGTTCAAAGTATGCGTATGCCGCGTCCTCGTCGTCGGGCCGCCGCACCAGCTCCTCGATGATTTTTTCTTGCGCCTGCTGGAACGTCAGACCTTTGTACGGCACGCCGGCGTACTCGTGGTCTGGCTGCTTGCTGCCGCTGGGTGCCGCCGACGATTTGCGCCCGGCCCGCGATGGAGTGTCGCGCGACGACACCAGGACCACGCGGTTGGTTGCGCTCTTTTTCCGTACCGGTGTCCGCGTGTCGGTGTCGTTGTGGCTGTCGTCGTTGTTGTCGTCGTCTTGATCGTTGTCGTCGTCGTTGTTGTTGTCATCGTCTTCGCCTTCGTCTCCTGCGTCATCCTCCTCCTCCCCTGCATCCTCCTCACCACCAACGGGCGTGGGCACGACCTTGTAGTTCGCATTCAGCTTGTACGCCGGGTTGTGCTGCGCCATGAAGCTGCTGGCTGCCTTGCGGATGCGCTCGGCGTCCTCGGCCTGTGGCGACCTTGGCGCGTAGCCGTCCTTTGCGTTCTGCACCATGCGCGCGACATACGCCTCGAGCTCCGACAGCGTCGCAAACGCGTGGTTGTGCAGCTTGGCCTCGATGTCGGCGAGCGAGATGGGCATGCGCACGCGCTTGTAGTAGGCCTCGTTGGATTTGCGTGGCGGCAGGGTCTCGAAGTGTCTTGATATTCTGCTGGTTAGTCTTGATCGCTTTGTCTCTCAATCGCTTTCTTTCTTTCTTTCTCTCCTTCTTTCTCTCTCTCTTTCTCTCCTTCTTTCGCTCTCTCTTTCCCCCCCTCGACTTACTTGCTGTCTTTGCGAATCAGCTCCAAAAACTCCAGGCCCGTCTTGGTGGTCGTTTCCGCAGTCTCGTGGGTGTGGCCGCCCTGTGCGCCAGTCAGTGTCGTGTTGCGTGATGCGTGATGTTCAGTGGTGCTGCTGTTGAGCTGTAGCTATCCATTCCGTCGCGACAGCAGCTTGCGCCATTGCTGGCCGCCTCTGCACTATGCCGCCACTCTCCACGCGCATCGCATCCGCATCCCCGCCCTTTTCTCTTTTCTTCTCTTTTCTTTTGGGTTGCTTTATCTTTTCGCCTGTTCTCTACCGCCCTTGACTTTTTCTCTCCCTCTTCTCCCCCTCTCTTCCTCTGCTTACCACAATTTTTAGCCGCTTCGAGGCGCGCACGTCGCCGTCGCCCCCGTTCGACTTGCGCTTCTCCATTTTGCGCTTTTCCCGTGTGGTTTGCGCCGCGCTATCGGCCAATGGGCGGATGCTCCGTCGATTTTGCTGGCGGCTCAATTGCCTGATCGCAATGCCAAAACAACTCGCAAGCTTTCTGTCGTTGTCGTTGTGCAGGCGATTGCGCCGTCGTAGTCGAGCGTTGGGGAGGTCGTAGTTAAATTTTGAATCGCAGTACTCAAATGCAAAAGTTTCTTGCAAAAAAGCAGGAAGTGAATCCTCTCGTGGTCGTCGATGTCGGCGATGCGGGTTGCGTTGCGCGGGCTGGCTGGGCGGACTGGACGCGTTTTCGCCTTTCGCTTCCTTTTTGGCTCCTGTTCGCACTTTGCTCGCAAAGGGGAAAAGAGAGCAAAGAAAGGCCCGTGCCATTCTGTTTTGCCTACTCAATACAGCTCAATAGGCAATAGGCCTGCACTGTATGGGGCACTGTGTCGCTGTTGTAACGTGCCCACGTGATACGCCCAACTGAATTGTACGGAGTACGAACGAACTCAACTGCCCCGCCGCGTCTTGCCGGACCCCCTGGCTAGGCCCGAGCGCCTCCTCCTCTGCGGTCTGCGGTCTGCGCTGTGCGCTGTGCGCTGTGTGTGGCCCTGGGGTCCCTGGGGTCCCTTGGGGGGGCCCGTTTTGTTTACTTTTGCTAGAGCCTTCCACGTTGGGACGGGACAGGGCGCTGGTGATTCATCACATCGACTACGACTGCCGACGGCTCCTCGTTCTTCGTCTGCCTTTTTTTGCCATTGTCCTTTTCTCTCCCAGAGACTTAAGAGTCAACTCTTTTTCAGCTGCCTCACCCTCCTCTCGTCTCCGACATCTTTTCTTCGCCTGTAAACACGCGTAGACCCCTCCTCCCCACCTCAGCTTTCGTTTCCATATTTTTCTTCGTCTTTTCTTTTTCTCGCCATTCTCTCTGACACTCTTGTCCTTTGACTTGACTCTGTCATCACAGCTGTCACGGTTTCGATACTTGTTCATTCGTCATCCGTCTTTCGTCTTTCGTCTTTCGTCTTTCGTCTTTCGTCTTTCGTCTTCCGTCTTCCGCCTTCCGTCTCCTTTATACCTCGCTCTCGCTCCTCCGTCTCCAGACGCGTTTTGTTTTTTTCCTGCCTCACGACACCGCTCAACGGCCCCTCTGTTTGTTTACTTTGATTTGGCTCGTGTCCGTCTGCTCTGCATCCATTGACCTCGCGACCTCACAACTACAACAACAACAACAACAACAACCACCACAATGTCCACGCTACAAGAGATGCGGCAGATGGGCATCGACCCGTCGCGCCGCAACCCACGCGCCCTGCCACTCGCCGAGTCCGACCGCAAAGCCCTCGAGCCCTATCTCGACAACATCCACTACTCGTCGCGCTACTCGGACAGCCAGTACGAATACCGGCATGTCCTGCTGCCCAAGCAGATGCTCAAGCTGATCCCCGACCAGTACCTCGACGAGAGCAAGAAGACGCTTAAGCTGCTGTGGGAAGACGAGTGGCGATCTATGGGAATCACACAGAGTCTAGGCTGGGAGCACTACGAGGTGCACGAACCAGAGCCACACATTCTGCTATTCAAGTGCGTTTGATGTTATTGTGCTTTGCAATGTACTTTTTGGAGTTATGCTAACAATGCTAGGAGAGCCATCAACTACCAGCCGCCGGCAAACTGAGATGGCCGTTACTGTCTCTGTTTCAGCCTCGTCTTTGTCTGCCACGACACGCCATAACGCATGTTTTTCTTGACGGCTCAGCAACTCAATGCATGCTCGAGTCATGATCAATGTCATGCGCATTGTCATACTGTGTCATGCTGCCATCCGTCATGCTGCTGCCAGGTCATGCTTGCTCGGTCAGAGGCCTTGGCCTGGACCAAGCCGTCGTGGCACTCCTCTTCAGGCTGCTGTTTTTTGCTATGTAAGCGTGGAAGTTTTGTACGATTATATGGATGGGGTGTTTCTTTTTCCTTTCGTCGGTTTGCTTTCCTGTTTCCTGTTTTCTATTTTCTGTTTTCTGTTTTCTCCTTGTTTGTCGTCATGTTCTGGCTGCATGTTGGTTTATCTCTGGCGATGTCGGTATCTTGATATACCCGAATGCAAAACATTAGGGCTACTACTTTGTTTATGAGTACGACGTGTTTCTTTGTCTGTGCCGCGAGGCTGAGGCTGAGATGATCCCACGGGCCACGCCATCTCGTGACTCGTGCGTTGGACGACCCCTGCTGAGCTCGTACCGGCCGTTCCAACATCGTCTCATCTACGTAGCATGGCCCACGGCATGGGGGGTCGCCTAGAAAGGAACGACCCTAGAAACAACGACCCGGCTGAGAGAATCGGACGATACCGCCGCCCACCATCGAATGTTTTGCGGTTGCCGATCACTTTTGTTTTGGCGTGGCAAGACAACCGTGTTCTTTCTGCATCTTTGGTTGCCTTTTGTTGCCTCCCGGAACCGGTGCTATTGCGTCTTCATCTCGTCCACAGCCCATGTCGCCTCCTGCAGCCTCGCCCTTTGTCTTTGTCGCCTTCCCAAGTACTTCGTCCTGAATAAATAGGTGTCCTCTGTTTTAACCCGCCAAATGTGTCAGGCTTTGGTGCCTGCTCTAGCGCCCGGCAAGTACTGTTTCGCAGTGGCCCCATACAGACGGTACTTGTGTCATGCCACCGGGCAGTACTTATTACGAGTAGACTTTTAACGTTCGATCGTCCTATTAAAACTGGCGTCTCTCCGAATTGCTTTTCTTTTCCGTGTCTTGCTTTTCGTAATACATCGTCTTTCTTTCAAACGCCTCTTCTTCCTTCTGCTTTTCTCATCAAATCTTTTTCTTCCTCTGCAAGCATTCTTATCGTCGTTCTTCTTTTCGTCCCTTCTCTTCTTCCATTTCCTCTGCAATAGGCCACCTTTCCACTGCACTATCCCCATCCCGGACCGGCATACTTTTTACAAAGCGACCCTGGCCCTCCGTTTCACACTACCACGTTCGCTCCTTCTTTGACAAGAGAGTTTTAGACCCGCCTCAGCTCTTTCCCAGGCTGCATTGAGACGAGTCTCGCTGTCCAGATCGATTTGTCGTCTTGCCACATTTGCAGTTTGCAGCATCCTTTCAACATTCTTGCCAACTCGTCTACTCGTCTACAGAGTACATCACCGCATCCTCGCCGCTCGCCGCATCCTTTCATCCTTTACCGACGCCGCCCTTTGTTAAAGCAACTTGGCCCGCTCTCTCAAACAGCCAAGCATCCTCCATCTGTCGCTCAGACCGCAAACGACCCCGTTGGTTGGCCCCCTCGCATTTTCGATCCTCGGCTGCCACCCACCATACTCGTACTCCCCCCTCCCCGGGAGCGATCTTCGTCATGGGATCCTCTTCCAAACTGTTCTTTCTGTCCGTCTTTGCGCTCTGGGGCTCCGTCGGGCAGTGCCAAAGTATACAAGATGGAGAATCCTGCGTGGTAAGCGACTTTTCTCGTTTCCGTTATCTATATTGATGTCCTTGCCACAACAATTCTTGTTTCTTCCATTGCATCTTTTTGTTGCACAATGCGTTCTGTTCTTGTCTTGCTCGGCGCGGCCGTCTCTGGCTGTCGCGCCGGACACGTGGCCAGCAGTCTTGTTAACACGTCTCCTTCTCTCCTCCACCAGATATCACCAAAGGCCATTGTGTCCGATGCCTGCGCATCGTATTCGACGCTCGAGAAGCTCAACACGCTCATCAACCCCGCCATCTCCGACTTGACGCAGGAGACGGACTTTTTCAGCCACTACCGCATAAACCTGTTTGACAAGGCATGCCCGTTTTGGAGCGACGAGAACGGCATGTGCGGTAACATTGCATGTGCCGTGCAGACGCTGGAGAACGAAGACGACATCCCGAAAGTGTGGCGCGCCAGCGAGCTGGGCAAGCTGCGCGGGCCATCGGCCGAGCACCCGGGCAAGTCGACGCAGCGCGAGCGCCCGCGGCGGCCGCTGCAGGGCCGGCTGGGCGAGAACGTGGGCGAGAGCTGCGTGGTCGAGTACGACGACGAGTGCGACGAGCGCGACTACTGCGTGCCCGAGGACGAGAGCGCCGGGTCCAAGGGCGACTACGTCAGCCTCGTGCAGAACCCGGAGCGATTCACGGGCTACGCGGGCGACGGGGCCAAGCAGGTGTGGGAGGCCATTTACCGCGAGAACTGCTTCCAGAACAACTCGTTCCCGCACTCGGCGCAGCTGGCGACGTCGGACAAGCTGTCGAACCCGGCGGCCGTGGACTTCCGGTCGGTGCTGCACGCGGTGGGCCGGCAGCAGGTGCTGGAGCAGCAGCGGCAGCAGGACCCCAACGTGCCATTTGTGGCCAAGACGGGGCTCGAGACCGACGACGAGTGCATTGAGAAGCGCGTCTTCTACCGGCTCATCTCGGGCATGCACGCGTCGATCAGCACGCACCTGTGCTGGGACTACCTGAACCAGACGACGGGCGCGTGGACGCCCAACGTGGCCTGCTACATCAGCCGCCTGCACGAGCACCCGGAGCGCATCAGCAACCTGTACTTCAACTATGCGCTGCTGACGCGCGCGATTGCCAAGCTGGGCCCGCACCTGGAGCGGTACACGTTCTGCTCGGGCGAGCCGGAGCACGACCGCATGACGCGGCAAAAGGTGCTGGCGGTGACGGAGACGGCGGCGAGCGTGCCGCAAATCTTTGACGAGTCGCTCATGTTCAAGAACGGCGAGGGGCCCTATCTCAAGGAGGACTTCCGCAACCGGTTCCGCAACGTCAGCCGGCTGATGAACTGCGTGGGCTGCGACAAGTGCCGGCTCTGGGGCAAAGTGCAGACGGCGGGCTACGGCACGGCGCTCAAGGTGCTGTTTGAGCACGACAACGACGGCGAGATCCCGCGGCTGCAGCGCACGGAGCTGGTGGCGCTGTTCAACACGTACGCGCGGTTGAGCAGCTCGCTCGAAAAGGTGCAGAATTTCCGGGCCATGGTGGCGGCGAGTCAAGGTAAATCGGCTGTGCCGCAGGTTTCAGAGGAGGAGGACGACGCCAGCGAACCGGCCAGTGCTCTGCCCGACCGCGTGCGTAAGCCGCACCATGTCGTTGTGGACCACAACAAGCCGGTGCTGATGCCGGCCAAATCGCAAGAGACGGAGACGCCGCCGGAGGCGTCCTTCGGCGAGGTCTTTGACTCTGAGCTCGGCCGCGTCTTTGTGGCCATCCGCTACATTATGTACCACTGGGTGACCTTTCCCAAGACGATGTAAGTTTGTCGCCTACGTTTTGCATATAAGAGAGATAACTAACGTTTAGGCTCGACATTCTCGTGTCTGAACTCGTTCGGCTGTGGCAATTTTTTATCGGCCTGCCCGTGCGGCCCCGGACCTGGGCCTTTCAGCGGCCCAACATGGATGAGCTGTAGATGATTGTTGTTTTTTGTTTTGCATGGAGCGGCGTCGGCGGTGTTTCGGTTTCTTTTTTTTTTTCTCTTTCTCTGGATCATTCTTCTTGGCAGCAAACATGGCGTTGGTATAGATTATCATTATAAATTACGATTGTTGCAAATTAGATTAGCAGTATTCTGAATTCAAAGGCCGAATAAACTTTTGCCTTTGTGGCGGGTATCGTTGCTCTTGTTGCTGTCGCTCTTGTTGCTCTTGGCCTCCGACTCTCCTCTGGCGTCGTCCTCCTCGCGCACCCGCTTGCATCCCCGCTTCGCCGCCGGCAGCAGTGACGCTGCCGTTTTGCCCAGCGGCACGTCTGTCACGACATTGCCAATCTTGGCCTTGATGCTGTCGACGCGGATGCGCAGGGGGTCGGTGGTGGCGGCAGCATCGTTTCCGTTGCCGCCGCCCTTCCACAGCTCGTACGCGTCGCGCGTCGCGTCGTGCCACGTGTCGGTGTCGGTGTCGGCCAGCGTCCACGCCACGGAGACGTGGAACGACGCCGCCGCCGATGCAGATCCGCCCGCGTACAGAGCCGGCTGCCCCGCCGCGACAACGTGCGCATTGCACCGGTCCAGCAGCTTGATGAGCGGACCGTTATCAACGCTGTCCTCGACGTCGGCCCGCAGCACCAAAAACGACCGCGCCGAGTCCGGACTCCGGAACCACACCGGGTCCGACAGCACCACAGCAAACGCGCCAACGCCCGCCGTTTTGATCTCGGCCACCAGCTGCTGCAAAAAGGTGGCCTTGCCCGCCGTCGCCAGCACAAACGGCCGCGACAGGCTAATGTGCAGCGTCAGCGGCACGCCCAAGTCGCTGGTCAAGAGGGAGTGCACGCGGTGATCGTCATCATCGTCGAGCCGCCCGCAGACGGCGGCCAGCAGCGCGTCCAGGCGGTCATGCTCGGTCGCAGAAGGGATCCCTGATGGTTAGCAATTGTCTCAAAAAAAAAAAATTTTTGCCCCTGCAGCCTACACTCAATGTACAGGTGCGACGGCCACTGGCCGGCGACGTGGGGAATGGCGCGGCGGCGGCCGTGGTGCAGGCTGGGCAGGTCGGCCGGGGCGGTGCGGACGGTGGCGGCGTAGAGGTCGTGGAAGGCGCGCGGCAGCGGGGGTGGTGGTGGTGGCGGTTGTGTTCTGGCCGTTGAGGTCTGGTCGTCTTGTTGATCGTCTTCTTGACCGTCGTCTGAAGAGTAGTCGACGAGGGCCATGCCCGGCCAGGTCTTTACTTATGCGCAGGTGGCGACGTGGGAATCTCACCGCATCGCTTATGCATTTATGTATGGCAGATGAAACGGGCCGTGCAGCAAGAAGCTTATTCAGATTTATTTCATCGATGGATGAAGGATCGGTGAAGGTTGCTGAGATGGCATCGTGGTGATAATAATAGCGGGGCTGCCGTTTGATGATCGCCGGGTACTTTTGTTTCGGTAGCGTTTCTATGTACTTCTTATGTACCTGTGGATCTAGTACAGCAGTCATAGTAGAGTCCACAAAAAACGTCCTATTTTCGTGCTCAATGATACTCGTAATTGACCTCAGCCCTTCGCTCCTTCTATTACACTGAGCTGCTTCATTCTCATTTGTCTGATACTATTCAGCACTACAAGCACTTTTTCTTCTTTTGGCACAATTTTGCTCATAAGGAAGGCACGATCCTGATAGCATTCCTAGCGTTCCTAAAATAGAAGGAACGCGTCAAAACCGCGTTGTACAACCTCCAGAAGGAAGGAACGATTATGACATTTTTGGGTTCTATTAGGGAAAAAATCCAAGGGGCTTGTTTTCAAGGGAAAATATTCCCTCGAACATGCTCTTCTTCTTCTTCCCAAGCCATAATCCAAATCTTGGTGAAATAAAAGCGCGACAAAAACTGTTCCATTATCACCAAACCACCACTACCTCGCTGCCGTCACCACGAAGATGGGTCCAAGAGAAAACCCAAGACGCGACATGCCATGTGAGTTGAAGAAGCATCATCTGAGGAGCTTGGGATTGTGATGCAAAAGTATGATTGCAAAGATGCTAATTATAAAAAAAGAGTTAATTACAGCTGGGCGCCGGCACCCGTACCGGAGCGTCACACCTGGGTGGAAAGTTGGCAGCTAGCAATGCAAAGCTGCTACCTTCAGAATTTGGCAAAGGCCATATCACCAGCCACATGGTGGAAAGACCTCGCATCAAACATCAAGAGCGTTGACCCCTCGTGGCCCGACACGTCCACTTCCGCGAACCGACAGAAGATACGTGACGAGGTCTTGACCTAGCCACAGAAAGATCGAAAGCCAACCAGGACAAGGGGAAAACCAGCAACAAAGGCATCCTCGAAACAAAGTGGCATCATTCGTAGCTGCGATCATCAGCACGATTGTTGCCGCCGGAATTACCGGCGTAGGTGCAATTGCTATGCCAGTTGCAGAAACAACGGCAGGAGCCGGATCGGCATCAAGTCCTACCGCTGCAACGAATGCAACATTCGTGGCCTCATGGATACAAGCCGTGAGCTCGGTCGTGAGTACGACAACGGCTTTGTTGACGTACAAGCGTACCTCTGCGACATTTTCAGTCGTAGAAATGGCTCGGCTGACGGCCGAAAATGCCGTGGTCGAGCTGAAGGGCCAGACAGATGTGCTCGGCATGCTGACCAATCAAGTCAGTCCGGCTCGGGCAGTGGCTTCGGGCCGTGGCCGGCGGCGGACGGAACGCAGGGGCGACGACGCTGCCGCCTACCTGTACTAGCAGGTGCCCAAGGATCCGGAGGACATGCTGGCATTTTGGACCAGCTTGCGTCCAGACGGCGTGGTGTTGGAGTTCCTCAAGCACCATTGCATGCAGCTGATCGGGCAGACTCAACCCGTTTATGTCGAGGCTTCACATGGGGGGCCCTTCATGAAGCACTTTGCTCGGGTGGTGTCCGAGCCGCGCCGCGCTCGGGGGTTGTTCGTCCAGGCGTATGGGTACCGCAACCTCGTGCCGTGCCAGTGCTGCGAGGACCGGTTCCTCAGGAACAAGGTCGCGCTGCGCGGCGCGGCTGATCAGCTCGTCATGCTGCCCTTTCTTCATTGCGTGTCACTCCCTAGTTACGGCAACGGCTCGTGTGGTAACTGCCAGTACTTCCTGGAGGGTCACCTGTGCTCATTCGCCAACCCCAAGTGGATGGACAACGAGACCATTCAAGGATATCGGGCCAAGCCCGAGAACGAGGCGGTGCTGGGGCCGCGGTACTTTACCCCCGCAGCCCGTTCGGCTACCACCGGGAATGGCGAGCATCTTTTGATGCGTATATAGATGACCACGTGGGGTCCGGCTGAGGACTTTGACGCGCTCTTCGCTTTCCTTCATGGTCACTACTTCCCGCGCGTCGTGTTTATGAGAATCAGGTTGGCCCCGAAGAAGACCAAGATGTTTACGACACAGGTGACCGCTCTGGGCTTTGACATCGTGCGGGGACGGAAACGACCAGCGGCGAAGCACCGGGAGCAGTTTGCGTTGTGGGCCAGAGAGGAGAACCTCCCGCGGACGCCACAACAATTGGACGCGTTCCTTTACCTTTTGCCGCATCTGCGAGATTTCCTGCCGGGGCGAGTGGACAGAGTGCAAGTGCTGAAACGGGCCACCAGCAGCTGGACAAAGCACGGATGGCTTGGACGCTCTTGCTAAGTTGGTCCCGAGGGACGCCGCGGCCGCCAGAACAAGAGCAGGGAAAATAGCTGCAACAGCTCGTGTCACTGTCTCGGCTAAATGTGCGCAGCAGGTAGCCGCAGCTATGGCTGCTACCACGGCCGCGAACAACCGGCTGAGGACTGCCCTCATGGAGTAGAATATTTGGGTGTGAAAGTCTGCTGCAGTATTGTTTTCCTTTCTTCCATTCTGTACCACTTACTTTTCATGTTGTTTACCACGGCCGGCGCTTTCATCTGTGTCCGATGCCGTGCCCCCTGTATTACACGTTGTTGCTCTCATCAAATGTGTCCTCGTTGGCCCTCTGTGGAGGTGGAGAAGCACCAAAAGTAACCGAACTGGCCTTGTCCAGATCGTCTGCTCCAGAATCAGTAGTCCTTTTAGATGCTGTGAGTTTACCCTTTTTGATATCCTCCGTAAACAAATACAGGATATAATTGACAGAAATGGAGACAGCCGGTTGTTGGATCTTGGAGTTGGACATGACTGCGAATTGTTCAGCCTCGGACCGAAACGCCTCGAGCATCGTGAGACATTCGCGCAGGTTTTCTCCGGCGTGTCGGCCGGCTTCATTAGTATTGTATCGCTTTTCCGTGATCTCCGTCAACAGTGCCAAGCGCGTCGCCGTCGCATGGCCGGATGCGCTGGTGGCGGCCGCGGCGGCACGCGCAGCGCGCAGAGCAGCGATTGGGTGCCTGGCACGCACCGCGTCGGCCGCGGCCGTCGCCAAGGCGGCCGACGCGGATGCCAGTCGGGCGGAGTGGTACAGACGCTCGAGATCGTCCAACAAATCGTGCGGTTCCTTCAACTGCAGGCCTGCTGCCGCTGACTGTGATGATGATGATGATGATGATGATGTTGATAATAGAGGCTTATTCCTTGCGACAGCAGCCTCGACGGCGGATTGTGCTGCATGGGACGACGCCACAGCGGCGTCGACGACAAGGCCCAGAGTAAAACCCAGGTTGTGGCTAAAACAATCCAAGACGTCAAACGGGCCCGGACGGCCAGACACAAACACAACAACAAGCCATGGAACGAGCCAGACGACAAGACGGACGACCGATGTGAACATGAGCTGGATGGAAATAAAAATGCATGGCAAGATGGATGTGAGCGATGCAAACGACTTTTGCCGGTAAATGCGAGCGGCCGCCGAAGCGGCTTCGGCATACGACCTGGCGTCGTCGGCCACCGTCTCGAGCATGGTCCTTGTTCCATACGACGTCTCAATGCCGGCCACGTCGTAGGCTGCCGTGGCCGCGGCCAGGGCGACGGCGGCGGCCGCGTCCGTGTACGCAGGGTCGGCGTCGGCGATTGTGAACAACATGATGATGATGTCTCGGCTGCGGCTGCGCAGACGGAACGCATTGCGCAGCGCGGCATCGCCAGCAAAACTGGCAGCCTGTCTAAGTGCCATGGTGGCATTGTCGATACTGGTCGTCGTTGTCGTCGTTGTCGTCGTCGTCGCCGTCGTCGGCGGCGTCGTCGTCGTCGTCCCTATCGAGAAAAGAGGCTCTTCTTTGCTCGACTCCATTGTAAAAATAAAAACAATAGCAAGAGGTTGGTGATTCAAGTTGACAGTTGGTGTGTTTTTTTTTTCGGAGTTGTATGAATAAAAAGAATAGTATGAAGGATGAGGTTGAAACGCGTGGGAGGCCATATATATATATATGTAGCACTCGTACTACGAGTATATGTAGATATCCACTACACATGACCATATACGGGAGTACGATGATTCAGTTTAGGTCTAGCTTTTGTAATATAACCTCGCCTCCTTCGATAGCAAGCGATGCGATGCAGATCATGACGATTTTCTTAGTGGCACGTTGCGGAAATGCTGCCAAAACAGTTTGGTCAAAGAGTGATCAGCTGTCAATGAATTATGGCATACAGTTAATCTAGTCAAGTCTCCTGATTGTTGCCATTGTGATGTCACTGCACAAGACAGAAAAGTCTTAAGCAGTGTGAGAAACTTGAGAGAAATATGTTTTGAGAGTTAAAGGACGACCTGGTATGAAGTACGAGTAATCGCTCAAACCGCTTTTCTGATGATTAAAGTAGCTAAGCTAGGACGGGATGCATACGGATACACTCATTGTTTCTGGCATAATGCCGCATGCGCCATGAGTGCTGCACCCGCCGCTCATCTGATGCAATGGCTGGTATCTCTGCAATGGCTTCCTAGGTATCTCCGCGTCCAAGGTAGGATGCTGCTCAATGACGGAGCAACTAGTAATCCCCCATGTCAATGATTTCCGTGGCTTTGTGCGGTGCCAGGGACAGGCACGGAATAAAAAAGAGGAAAAGGGAAAAAGGTAAGGGATGGTATTGATAAATAACGATAGCTAACTAAAAAGGAGGAAAAAAAGGATAGAGTACAGAAAAAAAAACATAGAAAATAATATAGGGGTAAAGACTACCCATCGTTCCTTCCTTCTTACCGCGCCTGCCACGCAGCTTCCTCGTCAAGGTTACCGCGAACATCAGCGGCTTCCCGGGACAAGGACTTTAACATGTCGCAAAGAATTTTTTTTTTTTTTTTTTTTGCAAACTACGGACCGGGAAGGGAAGAAGTATAACAGCAGGTTCCGGGCACAAGATACTACTACACTAAATAAACACAGGCATATGCGTAAGTGCGTAAGTTTATATAAGGCCGTGATGAGGCCAAAACGATAGAACAAAAAGCAAAAAACAAGCAAAGAAAAAGAGAAAAGACGTACAGCAGCGGGTATTCGCTGGTCGTCACCGACCCAACTACTAATCCACCGATTACCGGTTTAACTAGGGGAGAGCGGACGGGATCCCGTGCTTTCCGATATCTATGGCCGTACGTGGAGGATGTATGTCGTTGAAGCTTTATAAGTGCTGCGTTGAGAGGTGGTAAACAAAAACTCAAGACTATTCCAATCCGAGATCACCTAATATACAACAACCAATGATATAAACACTAGACCAAAAAGAAAAAAGAATGAGAAAAGATGACCAAAAACTCAGCTCCGACGCAAACTGCCGAGATGGCGCTTTATGCCATCGGCAATGCGCTGCCCGGCCGAGTTGCTCCGGGACCGCACAACGCCCGTGTCGGCCCCGCGCAGCTCGGACCGGTACGAGCCCAGCGCGCCCACATCCAAGTCGCGCCGGCGCGGGCCGGACATGGTGTGGGACACGGACGAGGACCGCGCCATGGACGACGACGACGACGACGAAAATGATGCATCGTTACCCGAGGCCACACCGCGGGCCACGGTGGCGGACTCATCGTTGTGGTTGAGGCTCTGGCTGCGCGTGCGGTGGACGTGGCTGCCGTGGCTGCGCTGGCTGCGCTGGCTCGCCGAGGCGGCACTGGCATGGCGGTGCATCCGGATGGGCACCGACAGGTTGTCCTGCTGCGACGCCGCGAGCAAAGGTGCGCTGCTCTCGTCGTTACTCCCGCGACCGGGCCGCTGGTCGTGCAGCTCGTACGTGCCGCCACCACCGCCCCGGCGATCCGGCTTATAGCCCAGCTTGCGCAGCTTGGCCAAGTTCTCCTTCTCGGCCTTTTCAGCGAGGTACGACTCGCCCTTGCCCTTGAGGTCGTCGGCATGGTAGTCCTGCGTAAGTTAGTATCAGATAAATGTTTTGTTTTTTTGAAAAAAAAAAAAAAAGACAGATCAACAACGTACAATAAAATCGTAGCGCTTGTAGGCCCCGCCGGCGGCATCGGGCTCGCGCATCAGATCGGCACCCTCCTTGTAGTCCATGACGTGGCCGTTCCAGTCGGCCATGCCGGGCGGCACAATGGCCGTGCCCTGCAGCGGCACGTGCTTGGTCAACGAGTCGTGGATGTACTCTTTGGGCGTGGCCTTGAGCGCCTCCAGGTTGGAGTCCTTGACGGCTTCCAGCGGCGACTTTTTCTTGTTGACGTTGACCGACGCCAGCGTGGCATCGTAGGGGCCGCCGTGGTGGTACGACGGGCCGCTCTGGTCGAGCCGGTCGATGAGGTCGGCAAACGGCCGGCCCGGCTTGGGCGCACGGTGCTTGCGGTGTGACGAGCTGTGGTGGCCCGACTTGGAGCCGGAGCTCGAGCCAGAGCTCGGGCCAGCTGGCGCTGGCGCTGGCAAAGAGGAAGAGGCAACCGACGGCGACCGGGATGGTGCGCGCGAGTGGTAGCTGGGCGGCGGGCGCATGGAGTTGGGGGACACCGAGTGCCGCGAGGCAACCGACGGTGCCCTGCCGACTTGTGGTGAACTCATTGTTCTGGTGTGTACAGGCGGTGGATGATATGACAATTCACCGGATTTGAGCATGAATGAGCCGGTGTGACGCAACGACGGCGAGTGGGTGGTCACTGCTGGTGCGGGTGCCTGTGGCTGGCTCTTGGCAGCAGTTGTGGCGATGGAGAAACGTCCCGAGGGAAGAGGAATCGGCCTGCGGAGTCGCGATTTGTTTTGCGATGACAGGGGAGGCTGGCTGTTTCTTCGTGATGGTGTAGGCCGCGATGCGGGGGGGGAAGAGGAGGAAGAGGAGGAAGAGGTGGAGGATGCAGGTGGTGTGGGCTTGTAATGGCGGGTGGTCTTTTTAGGTTTCTTGGCTTCGGATTGCGTGAGTTTTATTCTTGGCGTAGGCGTTGGGTCTGCTGATGCTGGCGGGCTGTTTTTACCCGGATTGCTCGGGTGGTTCGGCCGGACTGGCTCTGTTCTTTGACTGGAGGACCCTTTGGGCTCGTTGGACGGGCTAGGCTCGCTGGACCGTCTGCTACTCGTACTCGTAGTCGTCCGTTGCAGCACAGTCCGAATCGACGTCACACTCAAGCTACGCGGACGGGTCGACTGCCGGTGGCCTGCTGGGTCTGACGGCTTTGTCGTGGGCTTTGTATGGTGGATCTGGGCAAGGCTGGGGCTGACTGTAACCGGGGTAGCGGGCTGCTGGTTTTTGCAGTTCAAAGAAGCGGAGCGGCGAGGATTGTAAAAGGATGACCCGGGGCCGTCGAGTTGGTTTGGTTCGGGGGCAGTCAATGGATCGAGGATGTACTCTTTGGCCTTGGGATGTTAGAGCAGAGCAGGCAATGGTATATAAATCACACAAGCAAAGGCGAGGACGAGGATCAGGACCAGGACTGGGACGGAGACGACGAGGACGATGACGTGGTGCACGCCGTATTCGTACGGCGCAGAACTAGCCGCACTGGCACTGCGCAGAAACTAGGCAACTCATTAAGCGCTGCTAGGAAGAGGCAATGGAGGCAGTGGAATAACGGAGGAGGGAACGGCCGCGTGGACGGTGAGTCAGCAGGCTGATGACGCGATGAGGACGCAGCAGGGCCAAAGCGACCAAGCACGAGGCGGTGCTACCTGAGTACTGAGTAGAACAGGGTAGCACCAAGTACCGAGTACGTACGAGTACGTACGAGTACTCGTAGGAGCTGCGGCGAGTGGATGTGACGACTGTGTAAGTGTGAGCACTGTCGGTACCACAGGTACTGCCAAATAGGGGTTTTCCGGAATTCCGGGTGCTCGGTCGAAAGGGATCAGAAAGGGGTCGAAATGAACTTGATTGATAGGGATTCAGTACTCTGCTCAGATCTTATACCACGCCTTCGTTCCGTCGAAGGAGAATGTAGATTATCTGGTGAGAGGCTTGAATTGTGTATCTTCTCACTATCTAGGATGCCAGCGTCGGATGAGAGGTTTTCTGTACGCGCGTCTGGAGTGGGCCCTTCACTCCACGTGACTTGCTTACCAACACTGGCTCTTCTTTTCAAAGTCGTAATGCCTCGCATCGCGATACATCTCGACGCTACAATAAAACAAAAGGAAAGACGCGCAAATGACTGTAAAGGGCTATAATAGATGTTGAATCCATGGCCCGGCTCGTGGGTGCGTTTAGGTGGTACCCAGGAGCGGTAAAAAGCAACAAAAGTAGACAAAACAAAAGAAAAACAGCCGCATATAAAAGGGTACAAAATCAAACACCTTCTCACGTCCTTTCCACCCATCCCTTTGCCTCTAAGTCGATGTAGTTAGTATCGATGAGCCGAGCCAAGGCGTCGCATGCCTTCTTCGACTTCGTCATCGCATCTACTAGGTTCTTATCGCCTACGATCCAGCGGATCTCGGCTACCTCGCGCCGCTCGTAGGCTTGCCGGATAATCGCTAGATTAATCATCAGGCGCTTTTTATTAGTCGTACCGAGGCGGGTAACCGCGTCGAAGATCGACTTGCTATCGGTGCAAACGATAAGCGGGATCTACCGGCCGAAAATATCGTCGATCGTAGCTTTAATGCATCGGACTACGTCAAATCTATACACCAGGGCGTATAATTCAGCCGTAAAGACGCTTTTAGTAACCCTTCTATACTTGGTCGACGACTAGTGTACTACATTCGCTAATCCCGCGGTATTGCGGATAACTACTACGAATCCGATTTACGACGAAAGATCGTAATTATTTGTAAAAGCGGTATCTATAAAGACGACTACCTGGAGAGTTACCTTATCTAGCTTTACAAAGTACAGCCCGTACGTCGGGTTTGCCATTTACTAGCGAAGACGCTCGTTAAGGGTATTAACCTCCTTTTGCCCGGGGTTAGTATATTAAACGGCGGCGCTAAGATTATACGCCGCTTCCGGCTAGTATACCGATATGTGAGGGAATACTAGGGCAGGATAAAATGGCCTGGCCGTAGGGATGAACCAGTGAAGAAGAAGATGTCGATACCAAGGTAGGGGTTAGAAAGTTACAAGACT
>JANSMC010000282.1:0-11825 GCA_029299015.1 Ophiostoma montium | reverse complement strand
GTCTTTTATACTATTTATAAATAGTTTATAGGAGTATAAATTAAAAAAAAAACAAAAAAAAAAAAAAAAATTAAGGATTTTTATTTATAAACGCTTACTAAAAAAAAAGGTTTATTATTTAATATAAACTAAATAGCGACTATTAATAACTTTCTACCCTTAAATAAATAATTAAATAAAACGAGCGAATATTTATTTATCGAGAAATAAGGCTTTTGTTACTATTATCGCGATATAGTAGCGCGAGAACAAAATTATTAAAACGACATTAGAATCGAATTCGTAAGTATCGAAAGTATACCTAGGCGCGACGCTGTCGCCGCGCACTCGTTGCGCGGTCGTAGGGGTGGTAATTGGGTATTTTAACGATAGGTACGACCGAACGATAAAAGTACGATACGGCCTTACGATAATATGAATTTATCCCCTTTTTGCCGCGAACTTACGAATAAAGACGCTTTTATTAAAGAATAATTAAAAACTCTTAAAAATAATATTGCCCGACTTTTTTAGACTAAGGGCGTCGACGCGGGACTCGTTAGTAATATAATGTAAATAGTTACGATATCTTTTATTTATAGTACGTAGTACTAGCTATTAATTAGCGACCTCGTATCGATCGTCTAAGGTTACCTCCCTTTTTTTATTTTATCTTTTCCCTCGACTCCTTTTATATCCTTTACCGATATTTTTAAAACTACCGAACGAACCGTTTTTGCCCGAGAGTACGATAAGTACGAGATTATAGTTAACTATTAAAATACTCCTAATAATATTAAATAACGTATATATAAAGAAACGGTATAGGCTATTACTTCCGTTTTCCTCGAGGGTACCGAATTGGTTGGTATGCGTAAGCTTCTTAGCTACGATGTAGTAGTGTAGCTTAAGAAACTTTTGGACGACGTTTTACTAAATTGGGTTACCGTTGTATTTGGGGATTAGGCGTAGCCGCGCCGGCGAACTTTCGTAGTTATAGCTAAGTAAGTACTTAACTACTTGTTTAGTACCGAGATAGTAGGGAGAGATTAAGAGCTTAAAAAAACTATCCCGTTACTACTATTTACCGTTGTAATTAAAATACGTAGCGATAAAACCGGCCTTTTTCGACTTTATTTTATTAATATAGACGATACGAACTTACTATATAACCGTAGACTAGGATAGGATACTTAGATTTTTAATTATAAACCGTACTACGTAGTATTAAAGATTACGCGGTATTTTAAGTACTAGGTATTTGGGTATGTTGTACGTTACTATTAGAAGATAGTTAAATACGCTAGTTACTCGTTCGAAGGGTATACGTTAACCGATTATACGAACCCGGTTTAACTTAAATGTGCTAACTGCTAAAACGATTATACGGCGTAGAACTTTTACTACCCGAAAGCTAAGGAAGCTCGTAAAAGAGTTACGAACGAGTACTAACTTCGATTTATTCGTTTTATACTTTATAAAAAATTTGACCCCCCCCCGACTATAGCTTCCCCGACTATTGCCCTTAAAATAACCGTGCTTAAAGTAACGAAGACTAAAGCTAAGGTTAGACGCCTTTCGACTTTTACGGTACTTTAAAACGATAAGAATAACTAAAAGATTACTGATATGATTTTTCTTAGCTAAGATAATAATATTACTACGCGAGAGCTACGCTTTTACGTAATTAAAGCCGTTTAAACTAATACCCTGTTCTAATGTTAGAAATTGTTTAATAGAACGTTTAAAAGAATACTAATAATTTTGCGACGGCGTTTAACTTTACTATTGTTCCCGATATCTTTATAATTTAGGAACTAGGTAAGAATAAGTACGGCTAATTATAGAACGAAATAGGGTCCTGATACTATACTATTTATTATAACGGTAATGCGGCTATTTACTTGTATAAGAGATGGGAAGTTGTAACGTGGATAGTATTTAGTAGTAATAATTAGTATAAAGTTATACTTTGCTTTAGTCGTTACTAGGTTACTATTTAGTTAGTATACTTACCCGACTCGTACTTTACGGGATAGGTAAGTCCTTTTAACGATATAGTAGTTTTATAAAATCCGGCTTATAATAATATTATTCTTAGTAATTTTAACTTTTATTACTTACTTTAGGACGTTTATAACCGTACCTTCCCGTATATTTAATCCCTCCTTTAATTTACTTCGACTTTCCGCCTTACTTTTATTACTCCCTTCGGCCTCGTTACTCGCTAACGATATAACTACCGTAGCTCGACAATTGACTTATACTAGTACTCGTAATACGCGTTAGTACGCTATATCGAAATAATCGAGTAGGGGGGCTTTGACTACTTCCCGATCCGTTATAACTTACGTCTTTCCTAGTTACCTATTACTCCCTTCGAGGGCTAGGTATAAAAAGATATTAACCCGGATAGCGCCCTTTAGCTAGTAGTAGCCGCGCCGCGACTTCGCCGCGACGTTACTCTTACCCCGTAGATCTTCGATAACTATGTAGACTAACTTACTTCTTTTTTTACTACTATTACCGACGTAGTCGCTAAAAAGAAACGTCCCGTTAAAGGCGCGACGTTAGCTTGGTGGTTCGCCGATATCGTAGTTGCTACGTAACGTTATAATAATGTTTTCCGGCTTTGGAAGCGTACTTAATCGTTATTCGACCTCGATAACTATAACGTAGCCCGTCGTTATAAAAAAAAACTTATTAAACGCGTTAAAACTAAATACTAAAGAGATACTATCGACGACTTATTTTAAGACGATAAGCTACTTTAGACTTTAAAGAAATGGGCCCGGCTACGTAGTTATAAATTATTAGAAGACGTCCGCCTTCCCGATTTACGTTTTAACGCCGACCTCTTTACGACTTCTAACTATAACTCGAAGGCTCGTATTTTAACTAATAAATTCTTCCCCTTTCCCCCCGTTAACTTTTTTAATATCCCTAACTTTTAGCCCCTTATTCTAGTTTATATTACGTCTAAATAAGTCTTTAGCGTAGAAGTAGTAGTAGTATTAAATAGGTTTTTATTTTAGAAAGTACCCGGTAACGACTTTCTCCCGGCTAGGTTTTTTAAAATACTTTACTCCCCGTTTTTACCGTCCCTTTACGACTTCGTTTAGGCGAGTATTGATTTCGAATATTACTTATAACGTTTCCGCCGCGCGTTAGTTATCGTACTTTTTAAGCCTAGTAAGTTAAGGACGTAGAAATAAAAAGCGGGCGTATATAGACCGATCTTTTTACTATATACCCTCGGTAAAGTAGTCGAGACTTTAATTAGCCGGAAAGTTATACTAATCGCGGAATAGTATAATTTAATTCTAAAAGGCTAAATAGGTAACCGTACTTATAAGTTTACCGAATTAACTAGTACCGCGCTTACTAGTATCGTTAACGCCGCTTTTATATAATAAGTTTACGTAACCTTATTCTAACTTAATATTAGTAGCGTTTTCGATACCGTTAACTATACCCGTTTACTTTATACTTTTTATTCCGCCGGTTACTCGCTATAAATAATTAACTAGGTACGTAGTTTCTTTGTATTACGCTCGGCCCGGCTTCGTTTCGACGGTCGTGTTTTAGCTATTATTTTAATTATCGTAGGCGTTTTTTAAGGTTTAGTTTTATCTTTTATTCTATTTGTACTTTATATTTTTACTTTGTACTACGAGTTTGTAGCGCTTTTATATATAACGATTATCGGATTCGCCGACGATACTAACTTTATCGTTATAAACGATAACGTTCGACGAAACTATATTAACTTTACTTACGTTTAGCGAACTTACTAGGTATAAACTAGTTATTATAGAATAATTTTTACGCTCGTTAAATACGAGTTTATATACTTTAGCCGTAGTTATAAAGTTAATACTACTTCGTTACGACTTAGTACTAATATTATATAGCTTACCGAGTCCGCCCGGTTCTTTAGATTTTAGGTCGATCGTAAACTAGACTAGCGTACGTACGTTAAATAAATTAAGGCGAAAATAGCGACTTAAATATTTATATTAACCCGAATAGTTGCGTCCGTATAAGGATATCGTATCGATTCGGTACGCCGCCTTTACTTAGCGTATATTCGTATAGTAGTTACTTACGGCTACCTAGTATAGTTTAATTTTGACCGTACTATTTTAGCCCGTATTAAAATACCGTTATAAAGAATATAACGCGCCGTACTCCGAGTTATCGCCGGGGTATATAAGTTTATTTTATTAAACTTGCTCGAGCTCGAAACTAGCGTCCCTTTTATAAAGACGTACTTTTAACGCCGCGTAACCGACTTTTACTTTACTAATACTTACTACCGTACTTACTTCGAACGATTATAGCTCGATATATTTCGATAACTATACTATTTACGCTACTTAACGCGTCTTTTACTACGTTAATTCCTTACTCCCCTTATAAGTAGTACTTTTACGTAGGCTAACTAGTAGCGTTATTAAGCTAGCCTACGAGTAGGGCTTCGCTTTGTCGAACTCTTTGAATAGTAATAAGTACTCGCGGTAGCTCCGTTATTAGGCCGTAACGTAATTATTAGACTATTAGACTTAAACTATAAAAAACTACTGCTTAAATATACGGGCCTCGTTAAGTACGAGAGTAGTATTTTAACTTAAGTTTGTACTAAATATATTAGTTTTAAGGGCTACTTTTTTACGCGTCGCGTACTAGACGCGACTTCGCCGCGTTACTTTTATAGTAGTTAAAAGGATAGTACGTATATTTTATACTTTTATTCTTTTAATACCGAGGCCCGTTTTTAACTTTATACCTTGTTTAGGCGTTTACTACGTAATAAATACGACGTTGTATTTATTACGAGTAACTTTGAAGATATTATATATATAGTACGATAGTTATTACGATTATATATATTACCGTATTACTAACTTGTATAATAATTATTACTAGAACGATAAATTATAGTATAAGTTAATTCTTTACTACTATAGCGTAACTAATTCCCCGCGACTAATATACGCTTCCTTATTTATTCGTTATTTTTCTTACCCCCTTTACTACTACTATTACTATTTATACCGCCGTTACTACCGTTATTACTAAAGCCGCTAAAGCTCGCCTCGCTCGTAACGTCGTCGCTACTACGGCGACTATTGCTAGTACTTATATTATCGTCGGGACGACGAGCTTAAGCTGTACTCGTGGCTCTAATACGCGATACCTCGGCCGTTAACGACTCGAACGAGTTAAATAAACGTTTTAACGCGGCGAGGTATATATTAAAACCTTGTTTTATTACGTTAACGAGATTAAGGGTAGCCTCCTTTTAGGCTTTTTATAAACGAATAACCGCCGAGTCTTTGGGTAAAATTAACCGTAGTTTCGCGTCGTTTAACGTCCGACCTAGCGACTATTAGTAGGGTTTTTACTTATTTATTATATTAGTTAGCGTATTAATACCGTTTACTTACTTACGGTAACGGGATATAAAACTTACTATTTTAATTTTCGTACTTACTTCGAACTAGTTTATTAATAATAAGGACGGTAACGGGTAACTTTATTATTATAACTTATATTTTTGTACGGTTAGTTAATACGAGAGTAGTACGTGTACTTTAGGCTTACTTTAGCTTATATACGGTAGTCGGGCGCGTCGACGCGGTTACCGCGCCCGTTTACCGCCGTTTTTAAATACTTTCTTATTTATCGTACGTAACGTGGGTAGTATTCCGCGACCGGGCGTAGTTGCCTAGGAGGTGGCGGTGTGTTAGACGGAGGCGTAGTTATTACTATGGTAGTAATATAAGCGTTGGTTTAGGTCTTAGCTTTGACGCGTTTGGCCTTGCCGGCTTAACGCGTTTTTTGTTTGTTCTTTACGCGGATAGTAGTAGCCTTGCCGTTACTACCGGACTATTTTGCGTCGTTTGACGTTATAGTAAAAAAAGATAAAAACGGAAAGAAAAGAACGAAAAAGAAAGGAAGTAGCTAAGTACGGGTATAGGCGAACTATAGAGGAAATGGAAAAGAAGAAGAAAGGAAGAAGGAAAGGAAAAGGAGATAGAAAGAAAAGGAGATAGAAGGAAAGGAGTAAGAAAAGGAAAAAGGAAAAGAAAGATAAAAGGAAGAAAGGAAAATAAAGGAAAAAAAGAATAAAAAGAGAATAACGTTAGAAAGGATAGTTAAATAACTTAATAAACGTACCGGGTAACGTACCGGTCGCTTTTTCCTCGTAAAGAAGTACCGAGTAGGTAAGTAGTTACGCCGTTCTTACTTTTACGATACCGGTCGCTCTTTCCTTAATAGTTAACTTTTTTACTGTAGATGCTTTGCGCCTAAATAGCGTAGAAGTATTTAAGGCAAGTATTATATGCCTTGGAAAAGACGGGCCTAAAGCCTACTTATATTAATATTTGTATACTCGTTAGTATAGTTTCCGCCCTAGTAAGCTACTACGTATAGAGTTTTCCCCGACGGTAATAGGCTTATTACCCTCGGGTTTTTACTATACGACTTAGTATAGACGTCCTTTATACTATCCATAGATGGTCTATAGGAGTATAAATCAAAAAAAAAAATCAAAAAAACGAACGAATTAAGTTTTAAAGTAATATCTCTAGTATTTTATCGCGAATAACTAAAAAGTTTAACAAGTATTACTTCTAACTACCTAGTTTACCGCTAATACTACTATTAATACTTCTACCAATTATTTACTATATAAAATACTTATAGGATACTTTCTTAATTTCTCTTTAGTCGCTAAAAACAACTCCTATTTCAAAAAAGTTCCCGCAACTAGTATACGCGCGAAAAAACTCGCAACCTTACGAAAACAAACCAAGCAAAAACTCCTTAACGCCTAGCAAGTACAAAAAAAGTACTATAATAAAAAGTATAAAAATATTAAGTTTACTAAAAACGATCTCGTATTACTATCCACTAAAAATATCAAACTAAAAATCAAGTAAAAAAAACTAGCCCCGAAATATATTAACCCTTTCCGGGTATTATAAAAATTTAGTATACAAACTTATTAACTATTACTTCCTTAGTAGTACAATCGTTTATATAATATTTTCCCGGTTTCATTATTAAAACCTTTCCATAGTCGCCAAGGAAATACCGTTAAATCCTTAAAAAAACTCCTTATACTAGCCCTCGAAGACGACCTAAATTAATAAAAAGTCGAAAGAATCGTAAATAAAAAACGGTATAAAAGTAAACTATACTATAAAATTAGATAGCTAAATTAACTATTAAAATACGACTAATAAGTACTTAAAAATAACGTTTATATACCCAAACTTATTTAAGAATACGAAAACAGTAAAATAAAAAAGAAACGGGGCCGTAAACGCAAAACTCCTAAAATTTAAATTAAAATTATTGGCCCCGGAGGCCTAACGCCGGAATAACTACTATTACTAGGCTAAACCCAGTACGCCTACTTAATTTCCCGTATTAGTTCCTCCTCCTCCTCCTTACTTAACCCCGCGGTTTCTATAGTATCGGCCAAAGCTATACGTATACCCTACAATAATAGCCGTACCGACGGAAACCCTATAACCTTCGGCTAGAACCGTAATAAAAAGGGGCGCTAACTAGCCGAAACGACTATAAAACGCTACTATTATACCGTCTCGTATTAGTACTCGTATTCGAATACTTAGTCCTTAGTTAGTACTTACTAATTTATTATACCTTAAGTTTTTTTACTTAGTTTATACAAAACCTAATAAGTCCCGCCCTCCGTTAGTATACGTTTATAATAAACCGAAACCTAAACGTATACGAACGAAAAGTAACTACTAACGCTAAATCCGCTATAAATACCGGCCGTACCGTTACGGCTTATACTAATACCTAAACGAATAAAAAGTTACTAGTTATTTAGGCCGGGACGGGGTAATAGTTACTTTTCTAAAGATAAAAAGTATAACTATACTAGTTAAACCTAACTAAGAATTCGTAAACCGGTACAACTATCGGGCTTATACTAACCCCGATTAACCGGAAATACTTACTATATAATAAAGTTACTAACGGCTTAAGGGCGAGTACGTAACCCGCCCCTAAAAAGGGAATGCCCTAAAAAATCCCCCCGTTTTTACTACCGACTACTTTAATACTAAGGCCGGGTATATTATCCGCCTTACTACTTTCCAAGTTACTATCGCCCCCGTTATAACCGCTTAAAGCCGCGCTCTCCTCGCCGTTACCGGCGCTACCCTTAACGCCCTTTACTCTTACTTTTTCCTCCTCGTCCTACTAGTCGTCTATCTTACTAACTACCGGCCCGGCGCCCTCGTCCTCCTCGTCGTCGACCTATATCGGGGCCGACCCCCCGTTTTCCACCGCCTCGTTAAATATAAACGTCGTTACTATTACTACTATAGCCTTTTTCGCCGGCGTAGCCTCCGCTACCGCCGCTACGACTTTTTTTTCGGCCGACGCGGCCCCGGCTACCGCTACCGACTCCTTGGCTACTAACGTAACTTTTACCGCCTTTACGGCCTCGTTCTCGGTAGCTTATATAGCCGTTAATACCGCCCGTACGGCGCGCTATTACTCTTCTTCGGCCTAACGGCGCAAGGCCTTTATAGTACGGGCTACTTCCTCGGTCTCGCGCCGTACGTCTTCGTACTATATAGCCCGACGGGCCGCTTTTTCGGCACGGTTAGTACCCGTTATTTTTTTTTAGGAATAAGGGTTATTAGTTAACTCCCCGAAGTTTTATTCTTAATACTTATATTATTACTACTATAAATTATTTTTAGTACTATTAGTACTATTATTATTATCGTTAGGTAAGGTAAAATATAAAAAAAGTAATAAAAAAAAAACAAAAATATCGTAAATAAAATAACTAGTATCTTATAGTTTTTCTTATTGATTTATACTCCTATAAACTATTTATAAACAGTATAAGGGACGTCTATACTAAGTCGTATAGTAAAAACCCGAGGGTAGCAAGCCTACTACCGTCGGGGAAAACTTTATACGTAGTAGCCTACTAGGGCGATAACTATACTAGCGAGTGTACAAATATTAATGTATATAGGCTTTAAGCCCGTCTTTTCTAAGGCATAGTACCTACCTTTAATACGTCTACGTTACTTAGGCGTTAAGTATTTATAGTAGAAAGGTTAGTTGTTAGGGAAGGCGTAACCGGTATTATAAAAGTAAGAGTAACGTAATTACTTACTTTCTCGGTATTTTTTCGTAAGGAACGACTAGTACGTTACTCGGTACGTTTATTATATTATTTAACTAGCCTTTTTAGTATTATTCTTTTTTTTTATTTTTTTTTTCGTCCTTTTATTTTTTTTCCTTTTTTCCTCCCTTTTTTTCCATTCTTTTTTTTTCTTCTCCTTTTTTTCCATCTCCTTTTTTTTATTTCTTTTTTTATTCTTTTTTTTTTTTTCCTTTATAGTTCTCCTATACCCGTACTCGGTTACTTCCCTTTTTTTTCGTTCCGTTTTTTCCTTTTTTATTTTTTATTTTTCTATTAAACTTACTCGAGCTCGAAACTAGCGTCCCCCCGATAAAAACGTACCTCTAACGCCGCGTAGCTAACTTCTACCTTGCCAACACCCATCACCGCGCCTACCTCGAGCGCTTATAGCTTGATATATTTCGACGACTATACCGCCTACGTTACTTAGTACGTCTTTTACCGCGCCAATTTCCTACTCCCCTTGTAAGTAGTACCTTTACGTAGGCTAACTAGTAGCGTTATTAAATAGGCCTACGAGTAAGACCTCGTTTTATTAAGCTCGTTAAATAGTAATAAGCACTCGCGGTTGTTCCGTTACCGGGCCGTAACGTGTTTATTAAGTTATTAAACCTAGACTATAAGAAACCGTTACTTAAATATACGGGCCTCGTTAAGTACGAGAGTAACGTCCTAACTTAAGTTTATACTAGATATATCGGTTTTAAAGGCTACTTTTTTACGCGCCGCGTATTAAATATAACTTCGTCGCGCTACCCTTACGGTAACTAGGAGGATAATACGTATATTTTATACTTTTATTTTTTTAATACTAAGGCCCGCCTTTAACTTTACGCTTTACTTAAACGTTTACTACGTAATAAATACGACGTTATATTTATTACGAGTAACCCTAAAAATACTATATATATAGTACGATAGCTACTACGACTATATATATTACCGTAATACTAACTTATATACTAATTACTACTAAAAAAACAAACTATAGTATAAATTAATTTTTTACCGTTATAGTATAACTTATTCCCCGTAACTAATATACATTTCCTTATTTACTCGCTATTTTTTTTACCCCTTTTACTACTACTATTACTACTTATACTACTATTACTACCGTCGTTACTAAAACCGTTAAAGCTCGCCTCGCTCGTAACGTTGTCGCCGTTACGGCGACTATTACTATTACTTATATCGTCGTCGAGACGACGAGCCTAAGCCGTACTCGCGGTTTTAATATACGATACCTCGGCCGTTAAAAACTCGAACGAGCTAAACAAACGTTCTAGCGCGGCGAAGTATATATTAAAGCCTTACTTTACTACGTTAACGAAATTAAGGGTAGCCTTTTTTTAGGCCTTTTATAAACGTATAACCGCCGAGTCCTCGGGTAAAGTCGATCGCGGTTTCGCGTCGTTTAACGTCCGACTTAACAACTATTAATAAGGTTTTTACTTATTTATTATACTAATTAACGTACTAGTACCGTTTATTTACTTACGGTAACGGGATATAAAACCTACTATTTTAATTTTCGCGTTTACCTCGAGCTAGTTTATTAGTAGTAAAAATAATAACGGGTAACTTTATCGTTATAACTTATATTTTTATACGGTTAATTAATACGAGAGTAGTACGCGTACTTTAGGCTTACTTTAGCTTATATATAGTAGTCGGGTACGTCGATACGGTTACTACGTCCGCTAGCTACCGCTTTTAAATACTTCCTTATCTATCGTACGTAACGTAAGTAGTATTCCGCGACCGGGCGTAACTTTTTAAAAGGCGGCGGCGTACTAGGCGGAGGCGTAGCTATTACTATAGTAGCGACTTAAGCGTCGGCCTAGGTCCTAGCTTTAACGCGTCGGGTTTTGCCGGCCTAACGCGCTTTTCGTTTACTCTTTACGCGGATAGTAGTAGCCTTGTTATTACTACCGGACTACTTTACGTCGTTTAACGTTATAGTAAAGAAAGATAAAAAAGGAGAAAGAAGAACGAAAAAAAAAAGAAGTAGCCGAGTACGGGTATAAAAAAACTATAAAAGAAATAGGTAAAAAGAATAAGAGTAAAAATAAAAGAAAAGGAATAAAAGAAAAAGAAGTAAAAAGGTAAAAGAGAATAAAGGACGAGGGAAAAAAAAGGGTAAAGGAAAATAAAAGGAAAAAGGAGAAAACGAATAGAAGGAGAATAATACTAAAAAGGCTAGCTAAATAATATAATATACGTACCGGGTAATATACTAATCGCTCCTTTTTTACGAAGGAGTACCGAGAAAGCAGGTAACTACGCTACTCCTGCCTTTACGATACCGGTCGTACCTTTTTTAATAACTAACCTCTTTATTACGGATACCTAGCGTTTAAACGGCGTAGGCGTATTAAAGGTAAGTACTTTGCCCTAGAAAAGACGGGCTTATAGCTTATATACCTTAATATCTATATACTCGTTAGTACAAACATTGCCCTAGTAGGCTACTACGTACAAAGTTTTCCCCGATAATAGTAGGCTTGCTACCCTCGGGTTTTTACTATACGACTTAGTATAGACGTCCCTTATACTATCTATAGATAGTTTATAAGAGTATAAACTAAAAAAAAAAAAAAAAAAAAAAAAAATATTACCCAACTTT
>JANSMC010000281.1:0-12039 GCA_029299015.1 Ophiostoma montium | reverse complement strand
TTTTTTTATACTCCCCACCTCCCTTTTTTTCTTTATTATTTATCCTTAGACGAGAGTATATTATTTTCTTTTTATTCTTTCCTTTTTTTATTCTATTAACTTTTTTACTATATACTAAATTTTTTTTTTTTTACTTTTCCTACCCTAATTAGACTTTATTTTTTATTACTTTATAGCTCTTAAATATAATAAAGCCTAATCCCTTTTCTTTATATTACGCCCTACGCCTAGCCTTATCCTTAGCTTGCTTACTAATACTCTTTTAGGTAACGTCCCGAGTAACTCGTCGACTAGTCTTTTAGTCTAGCCTGCTATACCCGATTTAGTAGTTCCGACCCTCCCGCGGGCGACTACCGAGGCGGTGGCCTATAATAACCGTTTTTATTTAGGTACGCCGTCGGGCCGCTCTCGTACGGCTATTATACCTACCGCTTCCCCCTTTAGGAGTTACTAGCTTACCCGTATAAATGTTTTTTTCTTTTTTAGAGTCGTTTATTACGTTCGCTCGTTTAGTCTAGTTTACTAAGTATATAGTTATTTAATCGTTCTCGTTATACTATAACGACGACGTTAAGCCGGAAATTAAGCTAGTTATTAAGGCGGCTAGGATATAGCTCGAGGGTAATCGGTATAAAACTTATATAAATACTTTCCGGAAGCTTTTAACTACTACGGATAAAGAATAACGTAAAACCCCGGGTTAGCGTATATATAAGTAGTTTAGTATTACTAATCCGCCTACTACTAAAAAGTAGTTTTAAAAGATTAACCGTTTTTAACGCCTCGTTAATCTCGTTAGTAATAACTTTTCTTCGTTTACCTTTTCGGTTACTTTTTTTTTAATACTTTCGTAAACTATTTCTTATCGTTTATCCGATTATAAAGAAAACTTTACCGCGTTCTAAGTCGTTAAGCTTAACGAACTACTAAATATAATTAAAAAAAAGTTTACTACTTAAGCGTCCTTAGTACGGCTTTACACTACCCCGAGCTAGTATATTACGGCCTTTCCGCCTCGTCGCGAACTTAATATAGTACTTTTACCGTACTCCGATTAATTAGTAGTTTATTATAACTTGTCTTTTTATATAGTACCGGGCGACCCTACGTTAACCGACTTTATTAATAAGTTCGTTCGTAAAGGCTTCTACTACTATTATCGCGACATAGCAGCGCGAGAACAAAATCATTAAAACGACATTAGAATCGAATTCGTAAGTATTAAAAGTATACCTAGGCGCGACGCCGCCGCCGCGTACTCGCTACGCGGTCGTAGGAGTAGTAATTAGGTATTTTAACGATAGGTACGACCGAACGATAAGAGTACGATACGGCTTTGCGATAATACGAATTTATCCCCTTTTCGTCGCGAACTTACGAACAAAGACGCTCTTATTAAAGAATAATTGAAAACTCTCGAAAATAATATTGCCCGACTTTTTTAGACTAAGGGCGTCGACGCGGGACTCGTTAGTAATATGATGTAGATAGTTACGATATTTTTTATTTATAGTGCGTAGTACTAGCTATTAACTAGCGACCTCGTATCGATCGTCTAAAGTTACCTCTTTTTTTTTATTTTATTTCCTCCCTCGACTCCTTTTATATCTTTTACCGATATTTTTAAAACTACCGAGCGAACCGTCCTTACTTAAAAGCGCGATAAGTACGAGATTATAGTTAACTACTAAAATACCCCCGATAATATTAAATAACGTATATATAAAGAAATAGTATAAGTTATTACTTCCGTTTTCCCCGAGGGTACCGAATTAACTAGTATATATAAGTTTTTTAGCTACGATATAGTAGTATAGCTTAAAAAACCTTTAAACGACGCTTTACTAAATTAAGTTACCGTTATATTTAGGGACTAGGCGTAACCGCGCCGGCGAACCTTCGTAGTTATAGCTAAGTAAGTGCCTAACTACTTACTTAGTATCGAAATAATAAGGAAAGATTAAAAGCTTAAAAAAACTATCCCGTTATTACTATTTACCGTTATAATTAAAATACGTAGCGATAAAACCGGCTTTTTTCGACTTTACTTTACTAATATAGACGATACGAACTTACTATATAATCGCGGACTAGGATAGGATACTTAGATTTTTAATTACGAACCGTACTACGTAGTATTAAAGATTATACGGTGTTTTAAGTATTAAGTATTCGGGTATATTATACGTTACTACTAAAAAATAGTTAAATACGTTAGTTACTCGTTCGAAGAGTATACGTTAACCGACTATACGAATCCGGTTTAACTTAAATATACTAATTACTAAAATAATTATATAGCGTAAAACCCTTACTACCCAAAAGCTAAGGAAACTCGCGAAAAAACTACGAACGAGTACCGATTTCGACCTATTCGTTTTATACTTTATAAAAAATCCGACCCCCCCCCGACTATAGCTTCCCCAACTATTACCCTTAAAATAACCGTGCCTAAAGTAACGAAGACTAAAGTTAAAGTCGGACGCCCTTCGACCTTTACGGTACTTTAAAACGATAAGAATAATTAAAAGATTACCGATATAATTCCTCCTAGCTAAAACAATAATACTACTACGTAAGAGTTATACTCCTACGTAATTAAAGCCGCTTAAACTAATACCCCGTCCTAATATTAGAAATTGTTTAATAGAACGTTTAAAAAAATACTAATAACTTTACGACGGCGCTTAATTCTACTATCGCTCCCAATATCCTTATAATTTAAAAACTAGGTAAGAATAAGTACGGCCAACTATAAAACGAAATAAGGTCCCGATACTATACTATTTACTACGACGGTAACGCGGCTATTTACTTATATAAAAGATAGGAAGTCGTAACGTAAATAGTATTTAGTAGTAATAACTAGTATAAAGTTATACTTTACTTTAACCGCCGCTAAGTTACTATTTAGTTAGTATACTTACCCAACCCGTACTTTACGGGATAAGTAAGTCCCCTTAACGATATAATAGTTTTATAAAATCCGGCCTACGATAATATCGTTTTCGGTAATCTTAACTTTTACTACCTACTTTAGGACGCCTATAACCGTACCTCCCCGTATATCTAATCCCTCCTTTAGTTTACCTCGACCTTTCGCCTTACCCTTATTACCCCTTTCGGCCTCGTTACTCGCTAACGATATAACTACCGTAGCTCGATAATTAACTTATACTAGTACTCGTAACGCGCGCTAGTACGCTATATCGAAACAATCGAATAAGGGGGCTTTAACTACTTCCCGATCCGCTACGACCTACGTCTTTCCCGGTTACTTACTACCCCCCTCGAGGGCTAGGTATAAAAAGATATTAACCCGGATAGCGCCCTCTAATTAGTAGTAGCCGCGCCGTAACTTCGCCGCGACGCTACTCTTACCCCGTAAATCCTCGATAATTATATCGACTAACTTACTTCCTTTCTTACTACTACCGCCGACGTAGTCGTTAAAAAAAAACGTCCCGTTAAAGGCGCGACGTTAGCCTAGTAGTCCGCCGATATCGTAGTTACTACGTAACGCTATAATAACGCTTTCCGGCTTTAGAAGCGTACTTAATCGTTATTCGACCTCGATAATTATAACGTAGTCCGTCGTTATAAAAAGAAACTTATTAAACGTATTAAAATTAAATACTAAAGAAATACCGTCGACGACTTATTTTAAAACGATAAGTTATTTTAGACCTTAAAAAAATAGGCCCGGCTACGTAGCTATAAACTACTAAAAGACGTCCGTCTCCCCGACTTACGTCCTAGCGCCGACCTTTTTACGACTTCTAACTATAATTCAAAGGCTTGTATCTTAATTAATAAATTCATCCTTTTTCCCCCCGCTAACCTTTTTAATATCCCCGACCCTTAACCCCTTGTTTTAGTTTATACTACGTTTAAACAAGTTTTTAGCGTAAAAGTAGTAGTAATACTAAACAAGCTCCTATCTTAAAAAGCACCCGGTAACGATTTTCTCCCGGCTAAGTTCTTTAAAATACTTTACCCCCCGCTCCTACCGTCTTTTTACGACCTCGTCTAAGCGAGTATCGACCTCGAATACTACCTATAACGCTTCCGCCGCGCGCTAATTGTCGTACTCCCTAAGCCTAGTAAGTTAAGGACGTAAAAATAAAAAACGGGCGTATATAAACCGATTTCCTTACTATATACCCTCGGTAAAGTAGTTAAGACCTTAATTAACTAGAAAGTTATACTAATCGCGGAATAGTATAATCTAATTTTAAAAGGCTAAATAAATAACCGTACCTATAGGTTTACCGAATTAACTAGTACCGCGCTTACTAGTATCGTTAACGCCGCCTTTACGTAATAAGCTTACGTAACCTTATTCTAACTTAATATTAGTAGCGTTTTCGATACCGTTAACTACGCCCGTCTACTTTATACTTTTTATTCTATCGGCTACTCGTTATAAATAATTAACTAGGTACGTAACTTCCTCGTATTACGCTCGGCCCGGCTTCGTTTCGACGGTCGCGTCTTAGCTATTATCCTAATTATCGTAGGCGTTTTTTAAGGTTTAGCTCTATCCCTTATTTTATTTATACTTTATATCTTTACCTTATACTATAAGCTCGTAACGCTCCCGTATATAACGACTATCGGATTCGCCGACGATACTAACCTTATCGTTATAAACGATAACGTCCGACGAAACTATATTAACCTTATTTACGCCTAACGAACTTACTAAACGTAAGCTAGTCGTTATAGAATAACCTTTACGCCCGCTAAATACGAGCTTATACACTTTAGCCGTAATTATAAAGCTAATACTACTTCGTTACGACTTAGTACTAATATTATATAACTTACCGAGTCCGCCCGGTTTTTTAGATTCTAAGTCGACCGTAAACTAGACTAGCGTACGTACGTTAAATAAATTAAAGCGAAAATAACGACCTAGATATTTATACTAACCCGAATAGTTACGTCCGCGTAAAGATATCGTATCGATTCGGTACGCCGTTTTTATTTAGCGTATATTCGTATAGTAGTTACTTACGGTTACCTAGTATAGTTTAATCTTAACCGTACTATTCTAGTTTATATTAGAATACCGTTATAAAGAATATAACGCGCCGTATTCCGAGTTATCGTCGGGGTATATAAGTCTACTTTATTAAACTTATTCGAGCTCGAAATTAGCGTTCCCCCTATAAAAACGTACCTTTAACGCCGCGTAACCGACTTTTACTTTACTAATACTTACTACCGTACTTACTTCGAGCGATTATAGCTCGATATATTTCAATAACTATACTACTTACGCTACCTAACGCGTCTCCTACTACGCCAATTCTTTACTCCCCCTATAAGTAATACCTTTGCGTAGGCTAACTAGTAGCGCTACTAAGCTAGCCTACGAGTAAGGCCTCGTTTTATCAAGCTTTTCGAATAATAATAAGTACTCGTAGTAGTTCCGTTACCGGGCCGTAACGTAATTATTAAGTTATTAAACCTAGACTATAAAAAACCGTTATTTAAATATACGGGCTTCGTTAAGTATAAAAGTAGTATTTTAACTTAAGTCCGTATTAAATATATCGGTTTTAAAGGTTACTTCTTTACGCGCCGCGTACTAGACGCGACTTCGCCGTACTACCCTTACGGTAGTTAGGAGGATAATACGTATATCCTATACTTTTATCTTTTTAATACCGAGGCCCGTTTTTTAATTTAAACTTCGTTTAAGCGTTTACTATATAATAAATACGACGTCGTATTTATTACGAGTAACCCCGAAAATACTATATATATAGTATAATAGTTATTACGACTATATATATTACCGTATTATTAACTTATATAATAATTATTACTAAAACGATAAACTATAGTACAAATTAATTCTCCGTCGCTATAACGTAACCTATTCCCCGCGACTAATATACGTTTCTTTATTTACTCGTTATCTTTTTTACCCCCTTTACTACTACTATTACTATTTATACCGCCGTTATTACCGTCGCTACTAAAGCCGCTAAAACTCGCCTCGCTCGTAACGTCGTCGCCGTTACGACGACTATCGCTAATACTTATATCGTCGTCGAGACGACGAGCCTAAACCGTACTCGTAACTTTAATATACGATACCTCGGCCGTTAGTAACTCGAACGAGTTAAATAAACGTTCTAACGCGGCGAAGTATATACTAAAGCTTTACTTTACTACGTCGACGAGATTAAAGGTAACCTCCCTTTAAGCCTCTTATAAACGAATAACCGCCGAGTTTTTAAGTAGAATTAACCGCGGTTTCGCGTCGTTTAACGTTTAACTTAATAACTACTAATAAGGTTTTTATTTATTTATTATACTAACTAACGTACTAGTACCGTTTACTTACTTATAATAACGGGATATAAAACCTACTATTTTAATCTTTACGCTTACTTCGAACTAGTTTATTAGTAATAAAAACGGTAACGAGTAACTTTATCGTTATAACTTATATTCTTATCCTCTTTTTTTTAAAAAAACTTTTTCGATAATTATCGCGATATAGCTACGCGAAAGCAAATTCATTAAATTAACAACGGAATTAGATTCGCTATTATCGAAAGTATAGTTAAGCGCAGCGCCGCCGCCGCGCCCTCGCGGCGCGGTCGTAGCGGTAACTAAACGCCATCTCGATAATTAGAGCGACTAGCCGATACGATTACGACTCGCCCCGATAACGATACGAATCTATCCCCTTTTCGCCGCGACAACGCGAATATAACTAAATCTATTAAAGAATAAACTAAATCATTCGAAAACTTTATTTCCCGTCTTTTTTAAGCTAAAGGCGTTAACTTAAGGTTAGTACGAAAAATTATTAAGGGCGTTACTACTACGTATAACGAATACGTCCGATATAGCCTTTTAACTAACGAGCTCCTTAACCTTGTCCGCGGTTATTTCCCGCCCTTTCTCCCCTTTACTCCCCCGATAACTCCTCCTCCCTCTTTTTTCGATATTTTTAAAAACACGGTCCGTACTATTCCCGCCCGCGAACGCGACTAGTACGAAATTACGATTCGCTATAACGACGCCCCCGATAATATTAAACAACGTACCTATTACGAGACTACCCAAGCTATTAAAGCCGTCCTACCCCAAGGCAACGAGCTCGTAAGCGTACGCAAGCTTCCTAACTATAACGTCGTTACGTAATTCAAGGAACCGTTCGAAGACGGCCTTCTCCCCTAAATTATAACTACATTTAACGACCGCGCGCGGCCGTAGCGACGTATATTCGCTTTTATTACTAAAAAGGTACTAGTCCGCCTTTTTAACCTTTTAATAATAAAACGCGATAGTACTTTTAAAGTATCCCTTTTATCTTTATTTTTTACTACTATTATTAAAACTCGTAATAAAAAGACCGGCCTACTTAGGCTTTATTTAAGTAACGTCGAAAACGCGAATACGTTATATAACCGTAGCTTAAGGTAAAAGGCGTAAATGTTTAACTACGAGCCGTACTATACGACGTTTAAGATTATATAATATTTTAAGTACTAAACGTTCGGGTATATAGCCCGCTATTATAATAATAAATAAAGATACGCTAAGTACTCTTTCGAAGGGTATACTATAATAAACTACCCTAATACGAGTAAACCTAAATACGCTAACTATTAGTTTAACTACGAAGTTTAAAATACTAATTACTTTAAAGTTAAGGCCGCCCGTAAAAGAGCCGCTAAAAAGTATCGTTTACGTCCTTCCCGTTTCGTAATTTACTGTACTACTAACTTTTAACCGACTATACCTACCCTATTACTACCGCCCTCCTAAGCTAAGGCGTTAAAACGACTAAGCCGCCCCTTTACTAACGCGTTCCTTTAAAAGGAAAGCGTAAATAATCTTACTATTCTAGCTATATTCGCCGGTAACTTAAATAACGATAATACCCTAACCCGTAATATACGTTTTTAATCCCGCCCCCTATATAATTAATATTGTTTAGTAGAACTTATAAAAAAGTATCGATAACGTAGTAACGGCGTTTAACTTTTAACTCGTATTTAATATCCTTATTATCTAAAAACCTAGTAAGAATAAATACGGTCTTTTATAAAACGAATCTAGGTTTAAGTACTATACTATTTATATAAAAAGTAACGTTACTATTTACTTATATAAACGGTAAAAAATCGTAACGTAGTCTTTATCCGGCGGTAAAAACTAGTATAGTATTACTTTTAAAATTAATAACCGACGGACTACGGTATAGTTAGTATACTCCTTTAACCTATACCTCGTAAACTAGTCGAGTCCTTTTTGTAACGTTATAACTATATAAAACCCGACCTATAACAATATCCTTTTAGGAGATTTTAATATATACTACCCCCTTTAGGATTTTTATTAATGTACCTTTCCCTATACTAACTCTTTCTTTTACCTTATTTCCTTTTTTTACTTCTCCTTCGTTACCCCGTTCGGGTTTACTACCCGTTAAAAATATAATTAACGCGACTCGATAATCGACTTTTGCTAGTACTCGTAACGCGCGCGCGTCTCGTACGAAAAAACGTACGAATAAAGCGAATTAGACTATTTACTTATCCGGTTTAGCTTTTCTTTCTTATACCTAACTATACTTACCCCCTAAGGGTAGTTATAAAAGGATATAGACGAAAAAAGTACTCGCGAGCTCGTCGTTTTAACGTTACGGCTCTGCCGCGACGTTATACTAACCCCGTAAATTCTCGATAATTATATTAACTAACTTACTTCTTTCTTTACTACGATAATAAATATAATAGTTAAAAAAAAACGCCCGGCCTACGGAATAACCTCCGTTTAATAGACTTTCGACGTTACAACGGCGACTCGACGGTATAACTATACCTTCCGCTTTTAGAAACGAACCTAGTCCCCCTTTAACTTAAACGACTATAACGTAACCCGCCGATATAAAAAAAAAACAATTAAACACGCTAAAACGAAGTACTAGCGCGATACTATCGACTCGTCCTCGTAGGATAATAAATTTTTATAAACGTTTGAAAAATAAGTACGTATCCGTAGCTATAAGCTCCCCGACGATATTCGCTTACTCGACTTTCGGCCTAGCCCAGGGTAACTAGCTACTACTAACTAATACGATAAGGTACGTATACTTATTAATAAGTTTTTCCTTTCGCCTTTAACGGATCTTTTAAATATCCCGTAACCCTAGTTTACTACTACTCCTTACGACTCGACAAAACAAGTCTTTCGCGAAAAGGTCGCGATAATACTTAGCCGCCTCCTTTCCTAAAAGGTACTAAACAACGACTATATCCCCTCCGGCTTCCTTAAACTTCTTTACCCCCCTTTACTTCCGGCGCTCTACGACCTAGCCTAGACTAGCCTAGACCTCGAATACTACCCGCGACGGCTTCGCCGCGCGTTAGTAACCGTCTTTCTTAAACCCGGCAAAATAGTTATATAAAAATAAAAAGTAAATACTTATCGCCCTATCTCGCTACTCTATACGCTTAGTAAGGTTATTAAAACCCTCGTTAGCCGCAAAGTAACCAAACTTACGGAGCAATACTATATAATTCTAGAGGGTTAAATAAGCAATAGGGTATATAGGTTTACGGAGCTTATAAGCGTCGCCCTTATAAGTATCGTTAAAACTACGTTTTTAGCCCGGGTAAACGCGTCCTTACTTTAGCTAAATATTAGTAGCGTATTTAATACGGTAAACTATACTCGACTTTTATACGTCTTACACTTAACGGGTTTCCCGAAATAAATAGTCAATTAGACGCGTAGTTTCTTCGTTAGTAAAATAGCGCGACTTCGCTTTAACGGCCGTATTTTTTCGCTTATCCTTATCGCCGCGGGCGTTCCTTAAGGCTTTGTATTATCCCTTATTTTGTTTGTTCTATATATTTTAATACTATACCGCGAATTTACCGTACTCCCTACGATTACGACTATAGGATTTACCGATAATACTAACTTTATTATAGTAAACGATAGTATCCGCCGGAATTATAGCTAACTCGTACAAGTATAACGTATATACGAGGTATAAGCCTAGCGCTATAGTATAGTTTTCGCGCCTACTAAGTGCGAGCTTATATACTTTAGCCGTAACTACTAAGCCGACTCGACGCCTTTTAGGTTTAGCCCTAACGAAATCTAGCCGACGAAGTCTATAAGGTTCCTAGGGTTTTAGATCGACCGTAAGCTCGACTAGAGGGAGTATATTAGACGAGTATAAGTTAAAATAACGACGTAAATGTTTACGCTTACGCGTATTATTACGTCGGTTTAGGGATACCGTATAGTTATAGTACGCCGACTTTACGTCGTATATATCCGTTCCGTTATAGTTTACGGTAGCCCGGTCTAGTTTAGCCCCGACTAGACTATACTATCCCGTTTAATAACCCCCTTTTAACGTATATAAAGAATTACCTTTTACGTCGTCGTAGGGGCGTATAAGTTAACGCCTTTCTACTTACTCGAGCTTAAAATAAGTATACTACTTATCCTAACGTACCTTAAACGCCGTATAACCAACTTTTATACTACTAACTATAATTACCGCGTATACTTAGAATAGTTTTAGTATAAAATACTACGGCGTTTAGTATAGCTACGCCGCCCCGGCCGCCTACTACTTCGATACCCCCCCGCCCCTTTTATATCTAGCGTTTTTACTTAAGTAGTATAGTAATATAGCTAGCTTGGCCCGCGCGCCGGGCTACGCGCTCTTAAACTATACGAATAGTAAGCCGCCCTCGTAGCGTCGCCGTAGCCTAACCGTAACGTATTTATTCGCCTCGTTAACCCTAATTATAAAAAACCGCTCCTTAAATACGTTAGCCTTTCTAAGTATAAAAGTAGCGTACTTACGCAAGTCCGATTAGAGTATATTAGCCTTAAGGGTTACTTGTTCTAGCGTCGCGTCCCCGACGTAACGACGCCGCGATACTAATACGGGGAATAGGAAGATAGCGTTTACGTTTTTTGCTCTTACCTACTAAATACTAACGCCCGTACTATACTTTATATTCTTTTAGGGCGCTAGTTGCGTAATAGACACGACGTCGTAACGGCTACGACTTACTCTCGCGACGTAGCTAGGGTCGTTAAATAGCTCTTACGTTAATATACTTTGCCTTAGTATAACTTTATATAGTAACTATAAGTAAAACGATAATAAGTAGTACTTATAACTACGTAACGATAGTAGCTACGAAAAAAAAGGAAGAATAGAAAGAATAGAAAGAAAAGGAAAAGGGAATTAAAGGAAAGACGAAGGGGAAAAAGGAGTAAAATAAAAGAAAAAAAAAAGCGGCCGTACCGTTTACACGGCGTGGCCGTTACGGCGGAGATAGGTACTAGTACTATAGAAAAGACAGGCCCTAGCCTATATACTTATACATTTATATACTCTCTAGCGCTACGATCGCCCTACGAGGTAGTTACGTATAAAGTTTTCCCGACGGTAGTAGGCCTGTTGCCGTAGGGCTTTTACTATACGAGTTAGCATAGAAGTTCCTTATACTACCAAAAGGTGGTCCATAGGTGTACTAATTAAATTAAAAAAACTTATATTCTTATACGGCTAATTAATACGAGAATAGTACGCGTACTTTAGGCCTACTTTAACCTATATATAATAGTCGGGCGCGTCGACGCGGTTACCGCGCCCGTTTACCGCCGCCTTTAAATACTTCCTTATTTATTGTACGTAACGTAAATAGTATTCTACGACCGGGCGTAGCTTCCTAAAAAGCGGCGGCGTACTAGACGAAGGCGTAGCTATTACTATAGTAATAATATAAACGTCGGCCTAGGTCCTAGCCTTAACGCGTCTAACTTTACCGGCCTAACGCGCTTTCCGTTTACTCTTTATACGAATAATAGTAACCTCGTTACTATTACCGGATTACTTTACGTCGTTTAACGTTATAGTAAAAAAGGATAAAAAAAGAAAGAAAAGAACGAAAAAAAAAGGAAGTAACTAAGTACGGGTATAGGCGAATTATAAAAGAAATAGAAAAATAAAAAATTCATCGGGCCGCC
>JANSMC010000280.1:0-12083 GCA_029299015.1 Ophiostoma montium | reverse complement strand
TTAATCTACTTTTTGTATTAATTTTTTTCAGATCTGAAATACTAATTAAATTAATTTAGTTTCCAAAAACTAAAAATTAAATTAAATTAAATTAATGGCCAGAAACTAAAAAATTTATAAAAGTCCTAGTAGCGAGGGCGTACGTAAAGACTCCTAAATTATCGAAATAACTAATCTTATAAAAGGAAAGGAAAAAAGAGGGATTTACACTCTAAAGGTTTCCCTCCTTTATATACCTCGAAACCCCGCCTCCCTCGTATACCCTTACCCTCTAGACGCCCGCGGGCGTCTAACGGTAACTACCCTTATCAAGTAACTACCCACCGTCACGTATATCAAGCCTAAGGTCAGGTAGTCTAGACCCACCCCACCGCATCCCTCGTACGCTAGACGCCCGCGGGTATCTAATAATACGTATACTTTACATCGTTATACTAAACGCTTACGGGGGTCTAAAAGTATCCGCCCTTGTTAAGTAACCTACCCGACGCCTCCTTACGTATACGGTCTAGGATTATATAACTTAGGAAGGCTTTTACCTACTAAGGTCGGCGTACGGCGTAGTCGTACGCTACGCTAGGGCCTTTAGCCTATAATATTACTTCCCCCTTCCCGGCGCTTTTCGCTACGGGGGGTATACCTATTCCTCGTACTCGTCTAGGGCCGTAGTCTTTTATATCGCTTTTAACGGCTTTTAATTTAACGTAACGTACCCGGCCTATTTTACGTATACTTACTAATCGTGGCCTTTCCGGCGGTACTTAAGGATATCGTTTACTTCGTACTCGTTATAGCCGTTTACGGTTAGCGGCGACGGCTCGGTATAGTTTACCCGTTAGTTTAGGAGCGGGTCGTCGTCGCCGCGCCGGACTAAACTTACGTAAAATACCGGGTAAATCCCTTTTAGTATATTTAGTTTTACGATATAGTTACTTACTATACGTACTACGCGGTACGGTAATACTACTTAGTCTAGCTTTTTTACCGGCCGTACGGTTTTAACGTAACGTATCCGGAGTTATACGCGCTCCTTTTATTAAAATACGTTTACGTACTAGCGGTATTTATTCGCCTAGGTTTTTTATACCTCCTAGGCGACTTTTATACTCGTTTACGCGTATACGGTACCCTAGCGTTATCTTTTTACTAACGCGTCGCCGGATACCGCGGCTAGCCGTCGGGTTTTTAGTACCGGCTCGTCGATTACCGGTATATAGTAACTATAGAGTATATAAAACGGCGATATTTTCGTCGAGGTACTAACCCGGTTATTTAAGGCGACTATAACGGATAGGAGTAACTAGGCCTAATCTAATTATAAAAAAAAAGTAAAAACGTAAAGGTAAATTTTTAGTTTTTAGTTCGCCCGTTCCGTTACTCCGTCCGTCTTAAAGTATTATACCGTAAATAGTCGACGCGTAATACTTAACGCCTTATAAACTTTCGTTTAAAAGTCGTTTATAAATTATACCCCGTAATTAGATACGATCGCCGTTAGTAAGCCGTAGTATTAGAAAACGCTATTAAAAAGACGTTTTACTACTTCCGGTACTTTAATTATTAGTATTAGTTCGTATACTACCGCCTTATTTAAACGGTCCGTAATTACTATAATATTAGTATATCCTTTACTAATCGGTAAATAAATAATAAAATCCACGGAGAGCTCGTTCTATAACCGTTCCGGAACGGGGAATAGTTTAAAGAGCCTTTATTTAGTATCCCGCTACGGCTTAATCTAGCAGTAACGCTAATAGTTCCTTACGAATTACCGTATATCGGTTATTAATATTAGCTAGACGTACGACTTCGAGATTACCGTCCGCGTAGTTTCCTTACCTAGATACCCCGTAAGTCTCGAGTTATAAATAGCTTAGATTAAACGCGTACGGAAGGGCTCCTTAAACGGGATCTAGAGCCGATCTCGTTAAATTACCCGGCCCTCCGAATCTTACCGGAACTTTACTAATTCGAAGTTTAGCCCTTACTTTTTTAGTACCGTATCGTTTTTCCTTTAAATCGCGTCCTAGAGCTTTTAGTACTAACGGTTAGCTTTAAAGGACGTATACTATAATACCGTTAACTCGTCGTTTACGAACGGCGACTTTAACTCGTTAGTCGGCTTTTTACTTATCTCCCCGGGACCGTCCTTATCCGCCCGTACTACTTACCCTACTAGGGTTACGACGGTCGGCTAAAGCGTTTTATTTAACGGGGGCCCGGTTATTTTTAACCCCCTTACGGTTTCTATAAAAAGCTATACTTCTCGTTCGGCCCGCCGGTCGTCGCCGTTATTTACTAGTATATTTTAGTCCCGCCGGGATAACGTATTTAATAATAGTTATAACCGCCCGGGCCGGTAAATTAAAGTATAGTTTATTACTAAAAGATTTTCCACCTACCGTATTTAACGCTCGTTAAGTAAACGGCGGCCTAAGAACTATTATAAATTTCGGTAATCCGTGAGTACTTCGAAACGTTCCCCTTTTAACTCCGGCGCCTACTCCCGTATAGCCGTAATAATAACGTATAACTCTTTATCGTAGATTAGGTAGTTGTACTCCGCCGGCGTAAGCTTTTTTAAAAGATAAGTTATAGGATACTACGCCTCGTTCGTTTACTTTTATAGTAGGGCGGCCTTTAAAGTATACTCCGATAAATTTACCTTTATTCTCGTAAGTCTCCCCGGGACTTATACCGTTAGTACTAAGCTTTCCGTAACCGTTTTTTTTAAGGCTTAGAAGCTTACCTTATACTCCGACGTTTATATAAACTTAACTCTTTTCCTCGTTAAGTCCGTTAAGGGGGACGTATACTCGGAGTAACGAGGGATAAACTCCCGGTAAAACCCGGTAAACTCTAAGAACCCCCGGACTACGCGGACCGTACGCGGGACCTCTTAGTCCTAGATTACGTTTACTTTAGCCGGGTTTATTTCGAGTTTACGGCCCGGCTTAATAACGTAGCCGAGGAATTTCGGAGCTTAGGCCTTAAACTCGTACTTTTTAATATCGAGTTAAAGGCCGGTTTTATAAAGCTTGTTTACTACTTTATATACCCGCGCGTAGTAGTCCGTACGGGAACCGTTCGAGTAAATATAAACGTCGTCGATAAAAGCTATCGCGTTTATATTTAAATAAACTTAAAGGACTTAGTTAATATACCGTTAAAACGACGCCGGGGTACTTATAAAGCCGAACGGTATAATTAATTACTTATAAAAGCTAATACGAGTATTAAACGCCGTTTTTTACTTATCCCCTTCCCGTATTTTTATACGGTAAAACGTAAAGATTACGTTTAGTTTAATTACTTAGCGATACTTCGTTACGTAGCGTAAAGTTTCCGTAATTAGCGATAAGGGATAGGTATCCCGTTCTATAATAGTATTAAGTTTACGGTAGTTAATATAAAACCGAAAACTCTCGTTAGCTTTACGGACGAATAATACCGACGTACCGCTTAAAGACTTATTCGGCCGGATTAGCCTTTAGTTTAATAAATTTAAAATAGTTTTTTAAATTACGAATAACTTTTCCTTAGACCGGTAGTATAGTAACGTTACCGGAAACGGGGGCTCGGATTTATTAAAGTTTTTAATTAACCGGATTTCGTAGTTTACGCCCGGGCGGTACGGCGGTAACGTCTTAGCCGTCTTAGGGTTAAACGTTTTTACTAAGTCCTTTAGCTATTTCGGTACCTTCGCCCGGATCTCTACTATTAAAACGAGTACCTTTTTCGTTTCGAGCGCGACGTATACGTCTTTTATCGTAACCGCCGAGTATTAAACCGTAGGCGTTTTTAATAGCCGCCGTGTTATCGCCGTCGATACCCGTACCGTTATACCGTCCGTTCGTTTCCGGGGCTTCGTCTTTAGTATTATTCTTTACTTACCTATAAAAATCTCGTCTTTAGTAGGCTTAATAACGATATAGTAGTAAACGAGCTAGCCCTTACCTAGGATTAGTATTTTTTCTTAGTCCGGTATTACGTATACTTATACCGGGGTCTTTACGCCTATAATATTTATTTAAACCTTCGTTACCCGTTTAATAAATAGTTACTCTTTTTTAGGTTAGCTTACTACTTACCGGAGTTTCCGGGGTTTAATAGTTAACGTCTCCGTTTTCGTCCTTTTCGTATATTACTTTAAAATTATAACGAACGCGAGGTATTTTAAGTCGATAAAAGCTTATATATTATAACGGTTATTAATAATCGCGTTAACGTATATACCCTCCGCCCTTATCTTTAATACCTATTTCTTTTACGCCCGTTACAAATCTTTTTTACGCCCTTTACTAAGCCTTTAACGCGAGGCTACTCTTTTCCTAACTCGAAAGTCCCGTCTTATAACGCCTCCGACGCGTCCCTATAGTCCGAGTATACCTCTTTTACTCGAGCCTCGTATACCGTAACTAGGCGGGCCGTATCCCGTTACGGGTAAGTACTCCGGATATAACTACGGGCACCGTACTTAAAACAAATACGCGGGTCGGGGTTAGACGTTATTATAGGCCGCGTAATAAGGCCTATCGACGGCCGCGTTACGACTACGGTTACCGGTTTTGTATAATTAAACGTTTAAGCGTAGCCCGCGCGGAGGTTTATAGGTTTACCGGCGGCCGGTATATAGTTATAGGACTAGGTCGAGGCCGTTTAGCGTATATTATTTATATTCGAGTTTACTATTAAGAGTTAGTTTTTATACTCCGCGTACGACGTTAGGGCCGGTAAAGTTAGCGTCGCTTAGCGCGTAGTAAAGTTAATAGCCTTACGTAATAAATCGTAAACTACCGTATCGACGTCTTTTAGGCCCGACTCGAATAAATCCCTTTCGAACTTCGGTAAAAACACCGTTATTTATTTTTACTCTTTTTAGCGAGCGGCTATTACCCGGTTTACGACGCGTTAACGTTTATTCGGGTTATTAAATACCGAGTCTAAGTAAACTAAGAATTCTTTCGAGTTTACGTTTTTATTATCCTAAAACTACGTATAGTACGCGTAGGCTATTACCTAGGTTTTAAAACCTAGGCTACGGTAAACGTAGGCTAGTTATATATCCGCGCCGTTAATTATTACCGTATTTACGCGTAGTTTATCCCGAATTAAAGTATACTAGTTTACGGACTCCCGGCGGGAGCCCGTAAATAGTACTACCGTATCTAGGATAAGTCGGGGCCGCTTTTCGTAAGGTTCCGACGGCTCGGCGAAGCCACGCCTTTTCGGCCGCTACTCTCGTTTTGTAAGGGTCTTAGTAGTAAGGGCGTACGTAAAGACTCTTAAATTATCGAAATAACTAATCTTATAGAAGGAAAGGAAAAGAGAGGGATTTGTACTTTAAAAGTTTCCTTCCTTTATATACCTCGACCCCGCCTCCCTCGTATACCCCTGCCCTCTAGACGCCCGCGGGCGTTTAACGATAACTACCCTTATTAGGTGACCGCCTACCGTTACGTGTATTAAGCCTAAGGTTACGTAGTCTAGATCTACCCTACCGTACCCTTCGTACGCTAGACGCCCGCGGGTATCTAATAATACGTATACCTTGTATCGTTATACTAAACGCCCGCGGGGGTTTAAAGGTATCCGCCCTCGTTAAGTAATTTACCCGACGCCTCCTCACGTACGCGGTCTAGGGTTATATAACCTAGGAGGGCTCTTACCTACTAAGGTCGGCGTACGGCGTAGTCGTACGCTACGCTAGGGCCCTTGGCCTATAATATTACTTCCCCCCTCCCGGCGCTTTCCGCTACGGGGGGTATACCCGCTCCTCGTACTCGTCCAGGGCCGTAGTCTCCTATATCGTTTTCAACGGCTCCTAATTTGGCGTAGCGTACCCGGCCTATTTTACGTACACCTACTAACTACGGCCCTTCCGACGGTACTTAAAGATATTGTTTACTTCGTACTCGTTATAACCGTTTACGGTTAACGGCGGCGGCTCGGTATAGTTTACCCGTTAGTTTAGGAGTAGGTCGTCGTCGTTACGCCGGACTAAACTTACGTAAAATACTAGATAAATCCCTTTCGGTATATTTAGTTTTACGGCGTAGTTGCTTACTATACGTACTACGCGGTACGGTAATACTACCTAGTCTAGCTTTTTTACCGGCCGTACGGTTTTAACGTAGCGTATCCGGAGCTATACGCGCTCCCCCTATTAGAATACGCCTACGTACTAGCGGTACTTATTCGCCTAGGCTTTTTATACCTTTTAGGCGACCTTTATACTCGCCTACGCGTATACGGTACCCTAGCGCTATTTTTTTATTAGCGCGTCGCCGGATACCGTGGTTAGCCGTCGGGCTTTTAGTACCGGCTCGTCGATTACCGGTATATAATAACTATAGAGTATATAAAACGGCGATATTTTCGTCGAGGTACTAACCCGGTTATTTAGGGCGACTATAGCGGATAAGAATAGCTAGGCCTAATCCGACTACGAAAAAGAAGTAAAAGCGCGGAGGTAGATTTCTAACTTTTAGTTCGCCCGCTCCGTTATTCCGTCCGTCTCGAGGTACTATACTGTAAATAGCCGGCGTGTAATACTTAACGCCTTATAAACCTCCGTTTAGAAGTCGTTTATAAATTATACCCCGTGGTCGGATACGATCGCCGTTAATAAGCCGTAGTATTGGAAAACGCCGTTAAGGAGACGTTTTACTACCTCTAGTACTTTAATTGTTAGTATTAACTCGTATATTATCGTTTTACTTAAGCGGTCCGTAATTATTATAATATTAGTATATCTTTTACTAATCGGTAAATAAATAATAAAATCTACGGAGAGTTCGCTTTACGGCCGTTTTAAAACGGGGAGTAGTTTAAAGAGCTTTTATTTAGTATCCTGTTACGGTTTAATTTAGCGGTAGCGTTAGTAATTCTTTACGAATTACTATATATCGGTTATTAATACCGGCTAGACGTACGACTTCGAGATTACTATTCGCGTAGTTTTTTTACTTAAATACCCGGTAAGTTTTAAGTTATAAATAGCCTAGATTAAACGTGTACAAAAGGGCTTCCTAGATAGGATTTAGAACCGATCTCGCTAAATTACCCGGCCCTCCGAATCTTACCGGAACTTTACTAGCTCGAAGTTTAACCTTTACTTTTTTAGTACCGTATCGTTTTTCTTTTAAATCGCGTCCCGGAGCTTTTAGTACTAACGGTTAGTTTTAAAGGACGTATATTATAACGCCGTTAATTCGTCGTTTACGAACGGCGACCTTAACTCGTTAGTCGGCTTTTTACCTATCTCCCCGGGACCGTCCTTATCCGCCCGTATTACTTACCCTACTAAGGCTACGACGGTCGGCCAAAGCGCTTTATCCGGCGGGGGCCCGGTTATTTTTAATCCTTTTATAGTTTTTATAAAAAACTATACTTTTCGTTCGGCCTGCCGGTCGTCGTCGTTATTTACTAGTATATTTTAGTCCCGTCGGAATAGCGTATCTAATAATAGTTATAGCCGCCCGGGCCGGTAGATTAGAGTATAGTCTATTACTAAAAAATCTTCCGCTTACCGTATTTAACGCTCGCTAAGTAAACGGCGGCCTAGGAACTATTATAAGTTTCGGTAATCCGTAAATACTTCGAAACGTTCCCCTTTTAACTCCGGCGCCTACTCCTATATCGCCGTAATAATAACGTATAACTCTTTATCGTAGATTAAGTAGTTATACTCCGCCGGCGTAAACTTTTTCGAGAAATAAGCTACGGGATACTACGCCTCGTCCGTTTACTTTTATAATAGGGCGGCCCTTAAAGTATACCCCGATAAATCTACTTCTACTCTCGTAAGTCTCCCCGGGACCTATACCGCTAGTACTAGGCCTTCCGTAGCCGCCTTTTTCAAGGCCTAAAAGCCTACCTCGTACTCTAACGTTTATACAAACTTAACTCCCTTCCTCGTCAAGTCCGTTAAAGGGAACGTATACTCGGAGTAACGAAGGATAAACTCCCGGTAAAACCCGGTAAACCCTAGGAACCCCCGGACTACGCGGACCGTACGCGGGACTTCCTAGTCCCGGATTACGTCTACCTTAGCCGGGTCTATCTCGAATCCACGGCCCGGCCTAATAACGTAGCCGAAGAACTTCGGAGCCTAGGCCTTAAACTCGTACTTCTTAATATCGAGCTAAAGGCCGGCCCTATAAAGCTTATCCACTACCTCGCGTACCCGCGCGCGGTAATCCGTACGGGAACCGTTCGAGTAAATATAAACGTTGTCGATAAAAACCGTCGCGTCCACATCCAAGTAAACTTAAAAGACCTAATTAATATACCGTTAGAACGACGCCGAGGCACCTATAAGGCCGAACGACGTAACTAACTATTTATAAAAGCTAGTACGGGTATTAAACGCCGTTTTCTACTTATTCCCCTCCCGTATTCTTATATAATAAAACGCGGAGATTACGTTTAGCTTAGTTACTTAATAATACTTAACTACGTAACGTAAAGTCTCCGTAATTAACGGTAAGGGGTAGGTATCCTACTCCGTAATAGTATTAAGCTTATAGTAGTTAACGTAAAACCGAAGGCTCTTATTAACTTTACGGACGAATAATACCGGCGTACCGCCTAAAGACTTACTCGGCCGGATCAACTCTTAGTCTAACAAATCTAAGATAATCTTCCGGATTACGAGCAACTCCTCCTTAAACTAGTAATATAGTAGCGTTACCGGAAACGGGGGCTCGGATCCGTTAAAGTTTTTAATTAACCGGATCTCGTAGTTTACGCCCGGGCGGTACGACGGTAACGTCTTAGCCGCCTTAAGGTTAAACGCCTTTACTAAATCCCTTAATTATTTCGATACCTTCGCCCGGATTTCCGTTATCGAAACGAATACTTTTTTCGTTTCGAACGCGACGTATACGTCTTTTATCGTAACCGCCGAGTACTAAACCGTAAACGCTTTTAGTAACCGCCGTACTATCGCCGTTAATACCCGTATCGTTATACCGTCCGCTCGCTTCTGGGGCTTCGTCTTTAGTATTATTCCTTACTTACTTATAAAGATCTTGTCTTTAACCGGCTTAATAACGGTATAGTAGTAAATAAACTAGTTTTTATTTAAAATTAACGTCTTTTCTTAGTCCGGTATTACGTATACCTATACCGGGGTCCTTACGCCTACGGTATTTATCTAAACCCTCGTTACCCGTTTAATAGATAGTTACTTTTCTTTAGGTTAGCTTACTACTTACTAAAGCTTTCGGGGCTTAATAGCTAACGTTTTTGCCTTCGTCCTTTTTATACATTACTTTAAAATTATAGCGAACGCGAGGTATTTTAAGTCGGTAAAAGTTTATATATTATAACGGTTATTAATAACCGTGTCGACGTATATACCCTCCGCCTTTATCCTTAATACTTACTTCCTCTACGCCCGTTATAAATCTTTTTTACGCCCCTTACCGAGCCTTTAGCGCGAGGCTATTTTTTTCCTAGCTTAGAGGTCCCGTCTTATAACGCCTCCGACGCGTCCTTATAGTCCGAGTATACCTCTTTTACTCGAACCTCGTATACCGTAACTAGGCGGGCCGTATCCCGTTATAGGTAAGTACTCCGGATATAGCTACGGGTACCGTACTTAAAATAAGTACGCGGATCGGGGTTAGACGTTACTATAGGTCGCGTAATAAAGCCTATCGACGGCCGCGTTACGGCTACGGTTACCGGCCTCGTGTAACTAAACGTTTAAGCGTAGCCCGTACGGAGGTTTATAAGTTCGCCGGCGGCCGGTATATAGTTACGGGACTAGGTCGAGGCCGTTTAGCGTATACTATTTATATTCGAGTTTACTACTAAAAACTAGTTTTTATATTCCGTATACGACGTTAGGACCGGTAAAGTTAACGTCGCCTAACGCGTAATAAAGTTAATAACCTTACGTAATAGGTCGTAAGCTACCGTATCGACGTCTCCTAGGCCCGACTCGAATAAATCCCCCTCGAACTTTAATAAAAACACCGTTATTTATTCCCGTTCTCCTTAACGGGCGGCTATTACCCGGTTTACGGCGCGTTAACGCTTATTTAGGTTATTAAATACCGAGTTTAGGTAGGCTAGGAATTCTTTCGGGCCTACGTTCTCGTTATCCTAGAACTACGTATAGTACGCGTAGGCTATTACCTAAGCCTTAGAACCTAGGCTACGATAAACGTAGGCTAGCTATATATCCGCGCCGCTAATTACTACCGTATTTACGCGTAACTTATCCCGAATTAAAGTACGTTAGCTTACGTACTCCCGGCGGGAGCCCGTGAATAGTACTACCGTGTCTAGGATAGGTCGGGGCCGCTTTTCGTAAGGTTCCGACGGCTCGACGAAGCTACGCCTCTCCGGTTACTACTCCCGTTTTCGGACTAAAAGTTCTACTTACTACTAAAGGGCGACGACTATTTAGCGTAATACCTCGTCGGGATACTTACCCCTAATAACCGGGGATCCGTATCTTTTTACTCCTTTTATTTCGCCGTTTTACTATAATATTAGGCGGTGTTCTAGGCTTACTCGTACTACTTAATTCTAGTTCCGCGGTACCTAGGCTTAAGTATACTTACCCGACCGAGATAAAGTCGTCGAAAAAAAAACGAAAATTAGTTAAATGTAAGGGTTTTAGTAGCGAGGGCGTACGTAAAAACTCTTAAATTATCGAAATAATTAATCTTATAGAAGGAAAGGAAAAGAAAGGGATTTATACTTTAAAAGTTTTTTTCCTTTATATACTTCGACCCCGCCTCCCTCGTATACCCTTGCCCTTTAGACGCCCGCGGGCGTTTAACGGTAACTACCCTTATTAGGTGACTGCTTACCGTTACGTGTATTAAGCCTAAGGTTACGTGGTCTAGATCTACCCTACCGTACCCTTTGTACGCTAGACGCCCGCGGGTATTTAATAATACGTATACCTTGCATCGTTATACTAGACGCCCGCGGGGGTTTAAAGGTATCCGCCCTCGTTAAGTAACTTGCCCGACGCCTCCTTACGTACGCGGTCTAGGGTTATATAACTTGGGAGGGCTTTTGCTTGCTAAGGTCGGCGTACGGCGTAGTCGTACGCTACGCTGGGGCCCTTGGCCTATGATACGCTTTTAGACTAAAAGCTTTACTTATTACTAAAGGGCGGCGATTATTTAGTATAATACCTCGTCGGGATACTTACCCCCGATAGTCGGGGATCCGTGTTTTTTTACTCCTTTTATTTCGCTATTTTGCCGTAATACTAGGCGGTTATTTAGGCTTACTCGTACTACTTAATTCTAGTTCCGCGGTACTTAAGCTTAAGTATACTTACCCGACCGAGATAAGGTCGTCGAAAAAGATAAAGATTAGTTAAATATAAGGGTCTTAGTAACGAGGGCGTATATAAAGACTCTTAAATTATCGAAATAATTAATTTTATAAAAGGAAAGGAAAAAAAAGGGATTTATACTTTAAAGGTTTCCTTCCTTTATATACTTTGAAACTCCGCCTCCTTCGTATACCCCTACCCTTTAAACGCCCGCGGGCGTTTAACGGTAACTACCCTTATTAAGTAACTACCTACCGTTATGTGTATTAAGCCTAAGGTTAAGTAGTCTAGACCTACCCTACCGTATCCTTCGTACGCTAAACGCCCGCGGGTGTTTAATAATACGTATGCCTTGTATCGCTATGCTAAATGCCCGCGGGGGTTTAAAAGTATCCGCCCTCGTTAGGTAACTTGCCCGACGCCTCCTTACGTACGCGGTTTAGGATTATGTAACCTAGGAGGGCTCTTACTTGTTAAGGTCGGCGTACGGCGTAGTCGTACGCTACGTTAGGGCCCTTGGCCTATAATAAAATTAAATTAAATTAAACTAAATTAAAAAAGTAATAAAAAGTAATAGAATAAACTAAAAGATTTATTATATACTAAAATTAATTATACTATTTAATTTTTTAAAGTAAAGTTATTCTATATAAACGTAACTATACGTTAGTAGTACTCGTTTTTTAATATATATTTTAAAACTTTACCTAAAACGAATTAATTTTTTAGTATATACTAAATTAAATTAAATTAATTTTAATTTTTAACTAAA
>JANSMC010000279.1:0-12183 GCA_029299015.1 Ophiostoma montium | reverse complement strand
GTATCTTAATTATTTTATAACCGGTGGAGAGTCCGAACGTGTAAAGTAATATACTTTTTTATTATTATATCGGTTTTTTAATAAAAAACCCTTTATATTAATACCGTAGTTTTAAAAGGTAAAATAGGTTCGCGACTAAATAAAAGGTAGAAAGGAGACTAGCTATAAAAACGCTTAATAGTAGCCCGATCGGCTAGTAATATTTTAAGTAACTATAGAAGCTACGGCCTTACGCTTTTATTTATAATTTTAGCTAGAGTACTTAAAAGTTTATAATATTCGCTTTCTATAATACTATTTACTTAAGGGTTATAAGTAAAAGTAATAACCCGGGGAATACTAAAGTTATAGTAAACGTTAATTAGCTTTTTTTAAAACTTAAAGCCGCCGTCGACGACTATAATTTATAGTAGACTATAATTATAGATTAGCGTATCCTAGACAAAAGTTATAATATTAACCGATATAAACTTAGTAAGGGTACGAGTTTTTACGTAACCGGTTAAAGTATAACGGGCCTCGATTAAGAACTAATAGCCGCTAAACGGAGGTATATATTAGACGTTTAGATATACTTTAATAAATAGCTAGGGCGGAGTTTTTTGTACGATCGTAGTATTAGTAAAACGACGACTTTCCTACTTAGCGTAGTTAGGGTAAGAAGTAACTAAGGACCGGACGTCGGAGTATAAAGTCCGTTATTAGTAGAACTAAAAAAGGTAGTAGACTATAACGTTTACTCCCCGGTAGTTATTATCGATATGTACGGCCTTAATTAACTATTAACGCGTAGTTTTATCCTTAATTACCCGTTAGGGTATATTTAGCTACTTTTTATTTCGCCGTTAGAAAATATTATCCGAGTAGAAAAATTATATATACTTTAAAAGAAAGTAGCGACGCGAGTTCTTATCGAGCCCCGACGGGTACTCTATACGGGACAAAAACTTAGTAATAGTATCGAACTCGTTTTCCTTTACCGTTATTGGTTACGTAAGGATTTAATTAAAAGGCTAGGCGCGCGTTAAGTAGTAAAAGAGCTACGCTTTTAAGTATTTATTAATTCCGGCGAGTACCCGAGAGTCGGGGCGACGTTACCTATCTTAATACGGAAATTCCTTAGGTTAGATAAGTTATTTATCGCCCTAAGTATCCGGGTCGTTTTAATTAGAGTTATTTACGGTTAATAAACTAATCTAGGTATTTATAAAGTCTTTAATCTTATTCTTTACGGTATTATCGGCTAGGTTAAAGTCCTCGTACGGGCGGCGCGAAAGCGCGTTAGTAAGGGCGTTCTTTATCTTAGGGATATACCGGACTTTAAAATCAAAGTTTCGTATTTAAGTAACTTAGCGTATAATTAAAACCCCCGGTACTTTACAAATAGTACCGTTTAGCTAATCGTATAATACCTTAGTATCGGTCTTAATAATAAACCGGGTACCGTATAGCTAGAAACGGAAGCTTTTTAAAGCTATAAGTATTCCGCGATATTCCCGCTTACCGGCGTTATACCGGGCTTTAACGTTGTTCTAAGTACCGGACTTATACCGCGAGGGAAGCCTTTGCCCGCGTACTTCTTAAAAAAGAACGCCCCCTTAACTAGTAAGACTAGCGTCGACTTATAAAAAGATTTCGCCGGCCGATAAAGAATAGTCTAAAGTAATTAAAATAAAAACGGTAGTTAGCTTTTACTTTAAGTAATTAAAAGCTTTTCGTTCCTAATCGGACTAGGACTATATAATACTCTTACGTTAGAGCTTAAAAAGGGGTAAAGTAATAGTTATACGGTAATCGATCTAAGCGTAGTAATATATAAAAACCCCTATAAAACTACGGAGCTAGTCTAAGTTCCGCGGCGGTAGCTAACTAGCGATCGCTTTAACTTTGTCTTTTAACGGGCTACGGCCTCTACTACCGTAAAAGTAACTAATAATAACGGCGCGGGCCTAGTACTACTAGGACTTTTCTATAAAGATTATAACGCTAACGAGCTCGTAGTTAATAAGTACTTTATCGATATTTTAGATATATTTAAGGATAAAGCGGCGAACCCCTAGCTATACGTAAGTATCCTTATACTAAGACGTAGGCCCTTTAATAGAAATATTATCTAGGAACGGTAAATAGACTTCGGGTATTAAGCTAAAAAAGATCCGGACGATAATACGCTAAAACTAGGTAACGGAGTTAGTATTTCCTTGGGGTAAAGTATATATACGGAATAGTCCGATCGGAGTCGTAAAAGTAGTAAGATCGCGGCTCTTAACTATTAAGTCTACCTAGTTATAGCCGGAAAAAAGATTAATAAACGTAAGTATAATATATATCGTAAATTCTTTAAAATAAGACTTAGTATTTAGTAAAATAAAAGTATTACGGATTATATACTTATTATAGTTCGTAGTATTATTAATTAGCCGTAACCCGTTATCCTTCTTTTTAACTAAAAACCACGGGTTATAATAAGAGCTATAACCCTCCTTAATAGTACCCTTTTTAAAACGGGTACGTAGTACTTTAATAACCTAATCGTAAAAAGGCCGAAGGATCGGAATACTACGCGCTTAGAACGCCTCGTATAATACCGTCCGGATAGTCTAAGGGGGTATAATAGCTAGATCAACCCGACCGATATAACTAAAATCCTAAACGAGTATAGCTTCCCGGTTAGTAAAAACGTAGGATAAAAGCTCGCCTTTCGTTTTAGTTAAAAGTACGCTAACTAAATTAAGTACCGATTTAAGGCGATTAAAAGTTAAATAGTACCCTCGTTTTTTTTTATTAAACCGGGGGGTTATTAGTCGGTTAAATAGCGGCTTCTCCGGCTATAAACTTTTCCGTGTAGTCTCCTACTTTTCCTTCTTTTAGTTTATCGTTCTTATAGGTACCGATCCGTCGTTAATAGTAGCGTTAACCGGGACTACTTTTTTATCTTTTCGTTTGTATAGCGTATTAGTTACGTACTTTAGTCTACGTTACGTAAACGTCTCGGCGATCGAGGCGGGCGGGCTCGGATCCGTTAATTAATTTACTACTAACTTATCTATATAATCCTAACGCTAAAGAGCGGCCGCCTAGTTTGAAAGGATATAAAAGATAGTTAAAAGTAAAACGGTAAGGGCGTTTTCCGATCGGAGCTAGCCTAGGACGGTATTACTATTTTTTAGGCCTTGGGGCTAGTTAACGGCGGGTTAACGGGACGCTATAGTACTAGTAGGTAGCGCTTAATAGCGTTTAAATAATTACGTAGTATTTATTATAGGCTAAGGGCCCTAGCGTAGCGTACGACTACGCCGTACGCCGACTTTAATAGGTAAGAGCCCTCCTAGGTTATATAACCCTAGACCGCGTACGTAAGGAGGCGTTGGGCAGGTTATTTGACGAGGGCGGATACTTTCAAACCCCCGCGGGCGTCTAGTATAACGATACAGGGTATACGTATTATTAGATACCCGCGGGCGTTTAACGTACGAAGGATACGGTAGAGTAAATCTAAACTACGTAACCTTAGGCTTAATATACGTAACGGTAAGTAGTTACCTAATAAAGGTAGTTACCGTTAGACGCCCGCGGGCGTTTAGAGGGTAGGGGTATACGAGGGAGGCGGGGTCGAGGTATATAAGGGAGGGAAACTTTTAGAGTATAAATCCCTCTTTTTTTTTTTTTTTTTATAAGATTAGTTATTTCGATAATTTAAAAGTTTTTATATACGCCCTCGTTACTAGGACTTTTATATTTAATTAATCTTCGTTTTTTTCGACGACTTTATCTTAGTTAGGTAAGTATACTTAAGCCTAGGTATCGCGAAACTAGAATTAAGTAGTACGAGTAAGCCTAGAATACTACTTAGTATTACGGCAAAATAACGAGATAAAAGGAGTAAAAAAATACGGATCCCCGGTTATTAGGGGTAGGTATTCCGACGAGGTATTACGCTAGATAGTCGCCGCCCTTTAGTAGTAAGTAGAGTTTTTAGTCCGAGAGCGGGAGTAGTAACCGGAAAGGCGTAGTTTCGCCGAGCCGTCGGAACTTTACGAAAGGCGGCCCCGACTTATTTTGGATACGGTAGTACTATTTATAGGCTTTCGTCGGGAGTATATAAACTAGCGTACTTTAATTCGGGATAAGTTACGCGTAAATACGGTAGTAATTAGCGGCGTGGATATATAGTTAGTTTACGTTTATCGTAGTTTAGGTTTTAAAGCCTAGGTAATAGTTTACGCGTACTATACGTAGTTTTAAGATAACGAGAACGTAAGTTTAAAAGAATTTTTAGTTTACTTAAACTTAGTATTTAATAACCCGAATAAGCGTTAACGCGCCGTAAACCGGGTAATAGCCGTTTATTAGGGGGAACGGGAATAAATAACGGTGTTTTTACCGAAGTTCGAGGGGGATTTATTCGAGTCGGGCCTAAAAAACGTCGATATAGTAGTTTACGACTTATTACGTAAAGTTATTAATTTTACTACGTATTAGACGACGTTAACTTTACCGGCCTCGACGTTATACGCGAAGTATAAAAACTAATTTTTAGTAATAAGTTTTAATATAAATAGTATACGTTAAACGGCTTTAATTTAGTTTTATAATTATATACCGGCCGCCGGCGAACTTATAAACCTCCGCGCGGGCTATACTTAAACGTTTAGTTACGTAAGGCCGGTAACTATAGTTATAGTACGGCCGTCGATAGGCCTTACTATACGGCTTATAATAACGTCTAACCCCGACCCGCGTACTTACTTTAGGTACGGTACTCGTAGTTATATTTAAAGTACTTACCCGTAGCGGGATATAGCCCGTTTAGTTACGGTATACGAGGCTCGAGTAAAAGAGGTATACTCGGACTATAAGGACGCGTCGGAAACGTTATAGGACGGGACTTCTAAGTTAAGAAAAGAGTAACCTCGCGTTAAAGGTTTAGTAAAAGGCGTAAAAAAGATTTATAACGGGCGTAAAGGAAGTAGGTACTAAAGATAAAAGCGGAGGGTATATACGTCGACGTAGTTATTAATAACCGTTATAATATATAAGCTTTTACTAACTTAAGATACTTCGCGTTCGTTATAATTTTAAAGTAATATACGAAAAGGACGAAGGCGTAAACGTTAGTTATTAAGCCCCGGAAGTTCCGGTAAGTAGTAGGCTAATTTAAGGAAGAGTAGTTATTTATTAAACGGGTAACGAGGGTTTAAATAAATACCGCGGGCGTAGGGACCCCGGTATAAGTATACGTAGTACTAGACTAAGAAAAGATACTAATTTTAAGTAAAGGCTAACTCGTTTACTACTATACCGTTATTAAGCTTATTAAAGACGAGATTTTTATAAGTAAGTAAAGAATAATATTAAAGACGAAGCCTTAGAAACGAGCGGACGGTATAACGGTACGGGTATTAACGGCGATAGTACGGCGGCTATTAAGGGTACTTACGGTTTAGTATTCGGCGGTTACGATAAAAGACGTATACGTCGCGTTCGAAACGAAGAAAGTGCTCGCCTCGATAACGGAGATCCGGGCGAAAGTACCGAAATAGTTAAGGGACCTAGTAAAGGCGTTTAACTTTAAGGCGGTTAAAACGCTACCGCTTTACCGCCTGGGCGTAGACTATAAGATCCGGCTAATTAAGAACTTTAATAGATCTAAGCCCCCGTTTCCGGTAACGTTATTATACTACTAGTTTAAAAAAGAGTTACTCGTAATTTAGAAAACTATCTTGGATTTATTAGACTAAGGGTTGATCCGGCCGAGTAAGTCTTTAGGCGGTACGCCGGTATTGTTCGTCCGTAAGGCCGACGGGAGCCTTTAGTTTTACGTTAATTACCGTAAGCTTAATACTATTTCGGAACGGGATACTTACTTTTTACCGCTAATTATAAAGACCCTACGCTACGTAACTAAGTATCGTTAAATAACTAAGTTAAACGTAATCTCCGTATTCTACCGTATAAAAATACAAAAAAGGGATAAATAAAAAACGGCGTTTAATACCCGTACTAGCTTTTATAAGTAGCTAGTTACGCCGTTCGGTTTTACGGGTACCCCGGCGTCGTTCTAGTAGTATATTAACTAAGTTTTTTAAGTTTACCTAAATATAAACGCGACGGCTTTTATTAACGACGTTTATATTTACTCGAGCGGCTTTTATACGGACTACTACGCGTAAGTACGCGAGATAATAGACAAGCTTTATAAGGCCGGCCTTTAGCTCGATATTAAAAAGTACGAGTTCGAGGCCTAAGCTTTAAAGTTCTTCGGCTACGTTATTAGGCCGGGCCGTAAACTTAAAATAAACCCGGCTAAAGTAGACGTAATCCGGGACTAAAAAGTCCCGCGTATAGTCCGTATAGTCCGGGGGTTTTTAAGGTTTACCGGGTTTTACTAAAAGTTTATTTTTCGTTACTCCGAGTATACGTCCTTTTTAACGGACTTAACGAGGAAAGGAGCCAAGTTTGTATAAACGTCGGAGTACGAGGTAGGTTTCTAGGTTTTAAAAAAGGCGGTTATAAAAAGCCTAGTACTAGCGGTATAAATCCTGGGGAGATTTACGAGAGTAAAAGTAGATTTATCGGGGTATACTTTAAGGGCCGCCTTACTATAAAAGTAAACGGACGAGGCGTAGTATTTTATAGCCTATTTTTTAAAGAAGCTTACGCCGACGGAGTATAATTATCTAATTTACGATAAAGAGTTGTACGCTATTATTACGGCGATACGGGAATAAGCGCCGGAGTTAAAAAGGGAACGCTTCGAAGTACTTACGGATTACCGAAACTTATAATAATTCTTAGGCCGCCGTTTACTTAACGAACGCTAAATACGGTAAACGGAAAATCTTTTAGTAATAAACTATACCTTAATTTACCGGCCCGGGCGGTTACAATTATTATTAAATATATTATCCCGGCGGGACTAGGATATACTAATAAATAACGGCGACGACCGGCGGGCCGAACGAAAAGTATAACTTTTTATAAAAACCGTAAAAGGGTTAAAAATAACCGGGCCCCCGCTAAACAAAGCGCCCTGGCCGACCGTCGTAGCCTTAGTAGGGTAGGTAGTACGAACGGATAAAGACGGTCCCGAAAAGATAAGTAAAAAACCGACTAACGAGTTAAGGTCGTCGTTCGTAAACGACGAGTTAACGACGTTATAGTATACGTCCTTTAAAACTAACCGTCGGTACTAAAAGCTTCGGGACGCGATCTAAAAGAAGGACGATACGGTACTAAAAAAGTAAAGGCTAAACTTCGAGTTAGTAAAGTTCCGGTAAGATTTAAAAGGCCGGGTAATATAGCGAGATTAGCTTTAAATCCCGTTTAGGGAGCCTTTCCGTACGCGTTTAATCTAAGCTATTTATAACTCGAGACTTACCGGGTATCTAAGTAAAGAAACTACGCGAACGGTAATCTCGAAGTCGTACGTTTAACCGGTATTAATAACCGATATACGGTAATTCGTAAAAAACTACTAACGTTATTACTAGATTAAGCCGTAACGGGATACTAAATAAAAGCTTTTTAAACTACTCCCCGTTCTAAAACGGCCGTAGAACGAGCTTTCCGTAGATTTTATTATTTATTTACCGATTAGTAAGGGATATACTAATATTATAGTAATTACGGACCGTTTAAATAAAGCGGTAGTATACGAGTTAATACTAATAATTAAAGTACCGGAGGTAGTAAAACGTCTTTTTAGCGGCGTTTTCCGATACTACGGTTTACTAACGACGATCGTATCCGACCGCGGGGTATAATTTATAAGCGACTTTTAGGCGAAAGTTTATAAAGTATTAAGTATTACGCGTCGGTTATTTACGGTATAATACCCCGAGATAGACGGAGTAACGAAACGGGCAAACTAAGAGTTAAAAATTTACTTCCGCGCTTTTACTTTTTTCTCGTAATCGAATTAAGCTTAGTTACTTTTATTCGTTATAATCGTTTTAAATAACCGGGTTAGTACTTCGACGAAAATATCGCCGTTCTATATACTTTATAATTACTATATACCGGTAATCGACGAGCCGGTACTAAAGGCTTAACGGCTAGCCGTAATATCCGGCGACGCGCTAGTAAAAAGATAGCGCTAGAGTACCGTATACGCGTAAACGAGTATAAAAGTCGCCTAAAAAGTATAAAAAGCCTAGGCGAATAAGTACTACTAATACGTAAGCGTATTCTAATAAAAGGAGTACGTATAACTCCGAATACGCTACGTTAAAACCGTACGGCCGGCAAAAAAACTAGACTAAGTAGTATTACCGTACTACGTAGTACGTATAGTAAGTAATTACGCCGTAAAACTAAATATACCGAAAAGGATCTACCCGGTATTTTACGTAAGTCTAATCCGGCGTAACGACGACGACCCGCTCCTAAGCTAACGGGTAAACTATACCGAGCTACTACTACTAACCGTAAACGGTTATAACGAGTACGAAATAAACGATATCTTTAAGTACTACTAGAAAGGCCGTAGTTAGTAAGTATACGTAAAATAAGCCGGGTACGCTACGCTAAATTAAGAGCCGTTAAAAGCAATACAAAAGACTACGGCCTTAGACGAGTACGAAAAACGGGTATACCCCCCGTAACGGAAAACGCCGGAAGGGGGGAAGTAATGTTATAAACTAAAGGCTTTAACGTAGTATACGACTACGCCGTACGCCGACCTTAATAGGTAAGAGCCCTCCTAGGTTATATAATCCTAGACCGCGTACGTAAAAAGGCGTCGGGTAAGTTACTTAACGAGGGCGGATACTTTTAAACCCCCGCGGGCGTCTAGTATAACGATACAGGGTATACGTATTATTAGACACCCGCGGGCGTCTAACGTACGAAGGATACGGTAGGGTGGATCTGGACTACGTGACCTTAGGCTTAATATACGTAACGGTAGGTAGTTACCTAATAAGGGTAGTTACCGTTAGACGCCCGCGGGCGTCTAGAGGGTAAGGGTATACGAGGGAGGCGGGGTCAAGGTATATAGGGGAGGGAAACTTTTAAAGTGCAAATCCCTCTTTTTTCCTTTTTTTTTGTAAGATTAATTATTTCGATAATTCAGGAGTTTTTACGTACGCCTTTGCTACTAGGACCTTTATAGTATCGTCGTCGTTACTTATAATATCCTTATAACTAGATTAATTACTTTTTTTATTATAGTTACTACTACCCGCGTACTTTATATAACTATACTAGTAAAGACGTTTTACTTAGCGGAGCTACGGTCGTATATAAAGTATAAACTCGAGTTTTAAGTAAATAGTATACCGAGTAGTATAAGTGTATCGCTAACGTCGTCGGGTATAATAAAAAAGTAAACGTTAATAAATAAGGAGCCGACTTAGAGCGTTACAATCGTTTTACTATAAAACTAAATAAAAGTATTATAGAAATTACCGGACTAAGCTATAGTCGGGGTTAGGGCAAAGTTATAACGTTTAGTAAATTCGTATAAGATAATATTAACTTAGGACCCTATATTAAAGATAACGGGTAATCGTTACCTTAAGTAAGGGTCCTTAACCCGGACTATTATCTTAGGAAGCTTAAAAATACGTATAAGTTTCCGGTATTCTACGTTATTTATAAAACTTTAAGGGTAAAAAACGGGTTTCGTACCTTTAACGTTAAAGCCTAAAAAGGCGACTTTAAGGAACTATAATAAATCCTTTTTTTAGTTATCCGATCCGGAGAGTACGTTTACGGCGGATACTATAGTCTCGGGCGCCGGTACTTTAGGGACTTTTTAGCCGTTAGCGTTTAGTTAGACTATATTCTAAATACCTTTTATAAAATTAGTAAAGTACTAAGCAAGGCTTACCGTTAACGCTAGACTAATAAAGGCTAGGTCCCGAAAAAGTAAACGGATAGACTAATTAAAGATTTTTTCGATTACCGCGCTAATTCGTATACTAGTAGTTTGAGTAGTTAGTAAAGGGGCGTTTTTAGTAACGGGTTTAAACGTTAACCCTATCGTTTATTAGAGTACGGGATCCACGGCCGGAGGATTCGGGCGAAGTAACGAGGGCTTTTACGGTTAAGCGGCCGGTTAATTAAGAGGGGCTAGGTTAATCGTAATAGTAGGGAGCCCGCGACGGAGGAGTTCGGTTAGACGCGTTTAGTCGTCCTCGTTATTAACGCGGCGGCGTTTAGTTATTTATACGAGGGATTAAACGTATTCGGTAAAGTTCTTAGTATAAGTAATTTCTTAGGTCGTTATTTTTACGTCGTTAAATAGATCGGTAGTAAGGGACTTGTTTAAATTAATACGGACTAAGTTCGTCTTTATTTACGTCGGTCGAAGTAAGGCGACTTATTTAAGAATTACGCCCGTCGTAATTACTTTCTTACTATTAACGCTATCTATAATACTAAAATACTATATATCGGTATTTACGATAACGCCCTAAGTACGAAAGGATTATATAACTACGCGCTCGTCGACTAAAGCCGTGTACCGATTAAAGATTAACTAGATTAAACTACGAAGCTTACCGGCCGTTTTTTACTTAACGGTTAATATCGGGAAAACGGGGAATACGCGGCTCTCCGTACTAAAGTAGTACGAGATTATAAACGGGTACAACTTAACAACGCCGGCTATAATATTTTAGGTAAAGGCGGGGTAATCCTAGACTATATAGTTATATCTACCGTAGTAAAAACAAATAAAAAGCCTACGGGTACGCTATAGTTATAAGATATAAGACTTAAACTAATTAAACTCTTCGAAATTTACTTTTAAAGACGTAAAAAAGAACGGCGGGTCCGGGGGGGTAAAGACTTAGTAAAAGTACGAAGTAATCGCCGGTATAATAGCCGTTACTCGTTATAACGACGAGGAAGGGGTAAACGGGTTTTAAAAAACTTAATACGCTAAAGCTATATTACGGATTAGCTAAAGTCGTTATAAAACGAGGTCGCGTACGGTTATCGTAGTTAGGTCGTACGGGATAGGCTTAAAACCGAGGTACTAACGTACGCTTTCTAATACGAGGTTAACTTCCGAAATTATTATACGAACGAACTTATTAATAAAGTCGGTTAACGTAAAGTCGCCCGGTACTATATACGAAGGTAAGTTATAATAAACTACTAGTTGATCGGAGTACGGTAAAAATACTATATTAAGTTCGCGACGAGGCGGAAGGGCCGTAATATACTAGCTCGGGGTAGCGTAGAACCGTACTAAAGACGTCTAAGTAGTAAACTCCCTTTTAGTTATATTTAGTAATTCGTTAAGCTTAACGACTTAGAACGTAGTAAAGTTTCCTTTATAATCGAATAAACGATAAAAAATAGTTTACGGAAGTATTAAAAGAAAGGTAATTAAAAAAGTAGACGAAAAAAGGTTATTACTAACGAGATTAACGAGACGCCGGAGACGGTTAATCTCCTAAAACTACTTTTTAGTAGTAGGCGGATTAGTAGTACTAAACTACTTATATATACGCTAACCCGGGGTTTTACGTTACTTTTTATTCGTAATAACTAAGAGTTTCCGGAAAGTATTTATATAAGTTTTATACTAATTACCCTCGAGTTATATCTTAACCGTTTTAATAACTAGTTTAACTTCCGGCTTAACGTCGTCGTTATAGTATAACGAGAGCGATTAAATAACTATATCTTTAGTAAGCTAGGCTAAACGAGCGAACGTAATAAACGACTCTAAAAAAGAAAAAATATTTATACGGGTAAGCTAGTAACTCCTAAAAGGGGAAGCGGTAGGTATAATAGCCGTATAGGAGCGGCCCGACGGCGTACCTAAATAAAAGCGATTATTATAGATTACCGCCTCGGTAATCGCCCGCGGGAGGGTCGGAACTACTAGATCGGGCATAGTAGGCTAAACTAAAAGATTAGCCGACGAGTTACTCGGGACGCTACCTAAAGGAGTATTAGTAGGAAGGCTAGGGATAAGGCTAGGCGTAGGGCACGATATAGCGGAAAGGGATTAGGCTTTGTTATACTTAGGGGCTATAAAGTAATAGGAAACAAAGTTTAATTAGGGTAGGAAAAGTAAAAAAAAAACAATTTCGTATACGGTAAAAAAGTTAATAAAATAAAAAAAGGAAGGAATAAAAGGAAAATAATATACTCTCGTCTAAAAATAAATAATAAAGAAAATAAGGGGGGGGGGGTAGAAAAAAAAAAAAAAAAAAACGA
>JANSMC010000278.1:0-12197 GCA_029299015.1 Ophiostoma montium | reverse complement strand
GGGCATATAGTACCTGCCTTAAATACTTTTACGCTATTTAGGCGCAAGGTATTTATAGTACAAAGGTTAGTTATTAAAGAAAGAGCGACCGGTATTATAAAAATAAAAGTAGCGTAACTACTTACCTACTCGGTGCTTTTTCGCGAGGAAGGAGCGACTAGTACGTTACCCGGTACGTTTATTAAGTTATTTAGCTATCCTTTTTAACGTTGTTTTTTTTTTATTTTTTTTTTTTTTCGTTTTCTTTTTTTTTTTTTTTTTTTTTTTTTTCTTTTTTTTTTTTTTTTCTCCTTTTTTTTTATTTTTTTTATTTTCTATTTCCTTTTCTTTTATTTTTTATTTTTTTTTTCTTTTCTATTTCTTTTATAGTTCGTTTATACCCGTACTTAGTTACTTCTTTTCTTCTTCGTTCTTTTTTTTCCGTTTTTATTTTTTTTTACTATAGCGTTAAACGACGTAAAACAGTCTAGTAATAACGGCGAGGCTACTACTATCCGCGTAAAGAGTAAGCGGAAAGCGCGTTAGGCTAGTAAGGCTAGACGCGTTAAAGTTAGGACCTAGGTTAACGTTTATATTATTACTATAGTAGTAACTACGCCTCCGTTTAATACGCCGCCGCCTTTTAAGTAACTACGCCCGGTCGTAAAATATTACCTACGTTACGTACGGTAAATAAGGAAGTGTTTAAAGGCGGCGGTAAACGGGCGCGGTAACCGCGTCGACGCGCCCGACTACCGTATATAGGTTAGAGTAAGCCTAAAGTACGCGTACTACTCTCGTATTAACTAGCCGTATAAGAATATAAGTTATAACGATAGAGTTACTCGTTACCGTTTTTATTACTAATAGACTAGCTCGAGGTAGGCGCGAAGATTAAAATAGTAAGTTTTATATCCCGTTACCGTAAATGGGTAGACGGTACTAGTACGTTAACTAGTATAATAAATAGGTAGAAACCTTATTAGTAATCGTTAAGTCGGATACTAAACGACGCGAAGCCGCGGTTAATTTTATTTAAAAACTCGGTAACTATTCGTTTATAAAAGGCTTAAAAGAAAGTTACCCTTAATCTCGTCGACGTAATAAAGTAAGGCTTTAATATATACCTCGCCGCGTTAAAACGTTTGTCTAGCTCGTTCGAGTCGCTAGCGACTAAAGTATCGCGTATTAGAGCCGCGAGTACGGCTTAGGCTCGTCGTCCCGACGACGATATAAGTATTAACGATAGTCGCCGTAACGGCGACGACGCTACGAGCGAGGCGAGTTTTGGCGGCTTTAGTAACGATAGTAGTAACGGCGGTATAAATAGTAATAGTAGTAGTAAGGGGGGTAAGAAAGATAACGAGTAAATAAAAAAACGTATATTAGTCGTAAGGAATTAGTTACGTTATAACGGCGGAGAATTAACTTGTACTATAGTTTATCGTTTTAGTAGTAATTATTGTATAAGTTAGTAATACGGTAATATGTATAGTCGTAATAACTATCGTACTATATATATAGTATTTTTAGGGTTACTCGTAGTAAATATAACGTCGTGTTTATTACGTAGTAAACGTTTAAACGAGGTATAAAATTAAAAACGGGCCTTAGTATTAAAAGGATAAAAGTATAAGATATACGTACTATTTTCCTAACTACCGTAAAAGTAACGCGGCGAAGTCGCGTCTAGTACGCGGCGCGTAAAAAGATAGCTTTTAAAACCGATATATCTAGTACGGACTTAAGTTAAAATACTACTCTTATACTTAGCGAGGCCCGTATGTTTAAGTAGTAGTTTTTTATAGTTTAGGTCTAATAGTTTAATAATTACGTTACGGCCCGGTAACGGAGTTACCGCGAGTGTTTATTACTATTCGAAGAGCTCGATAAAACGAGGCCTTACTCGTAGGTTAGTTTAGTAGTATTATTAGTTAGCTTACGTAAAAGTACTACTTATAAAAGGAACGGGGAATTAGTACGGTAGGAGACGCGTTAAGTAACGTAAATAGTATAGTTATCGAAATATATCGAGCTATAATCGTTTAAGGTAAGTACGGTAGTAAGTATTAGTAAAGTAAAAGTCGGCTACGCGGCGTTAAAAGTACGTTTTTATAAGGGGGACGCTAGTTTTAAGCTCGAGTAGGTTTAATAAAGTAGACTTATATACCCCGGCGATAACTCGGAGTACGGCGCGTTGTATTCTTTATAACGGTATTTTAATATAGGTTAGGATAGTACGGTTAGGATTAAACTATACTAGGTAGCCGTAAGTAACTATTATACGAATATACGTTAAGTAAAAACGGCGTACCGAGTCGATACGATATCCTTATACGGACGTAACTATTCGGGTTAGTATAAATATTTAAGTTACTATTTTCGTTTTAATCTATTTAACGTACGTACGCTAATCTAGTTTACGGTTAATTTAAAATCTAAAGAACCGGGCGGACTTAGTAGGTTATATAATATTAGTACTAAGTCGTAGCGAGGTAGTATCGGCTTTATAGTTACGGCTAAAGTATATAAGCTTGTATTTAGCGAGCGTAAAAGTTATCCTATAACGACTAGCCTACGCCTAGTAAGTTCGCTAGGCGTAAGTAAAGTTAATATAGTTTCGTTAGACGTTATTACTTATAACGATAAAGTTAGTATTATCGGCGAATCCGATAGTCGTTATGTATAAGAGCGTTACGAGCTCGCGGTACAGGGTAAAAATATAAAGTATAAATAAAATAAGGAATAAAACTAAACCTTAAGGAACGCTTACGACAATTAGGATAGTAGTTAAAACGCGACCGTCGAAACGAAGCCGGGCCGAGCGTAATACGAGGAAGCTACGTATTTAGTTAACTATTTATAGCGGGTAGCCGGCGGAATAAAAAGTATAAAGTAAGCGGGCGTAGTTAACGGTATCGAAAGCGTTACTAATATTAAGTTAGAGTAAAGTTACGTAAGCTTGTTACGTAAAGGCGGTTTTAACGATACTAGTAAGCGCGGTACTAACTAATTCGGTAAACTTATAAGTACGGTTACCTATTTAGCCTTCTAAAATTAGATTATACTATTCTACGATTAGTATAACTTTCCGGCTAATTAAAGTCTCGACTACTTTGCCGAGGGTATATAGTAAAGAGATCGGTTTATATACGCCCGTTTTTTGTTTTTACGTCTTTAATTTACTAGGTTTAGGGAGTACGATAACTAGCGTATAGCGGAAACGTTACGGGTAGTATTTAAAGTCGATACTCGTTTAAATAAGGTCGTAGAGGGACGGTAAGAGCGAGGGGTAAAGTATTTTAAGGAATTTAACCGGGAGAAAGTCGTTACCGGGTACTTTTTAAGATAGGAGCTTGTTTAGTACTATTACTACTTCTACGTTAAAGACTTACTTAAACGTAATATAAGCTAGGATAAGGGGCTAAAGGTCGGGGATATTAATAAAGTTAGCGGGGGGAAAGAGGAAGAATTTATTAGCTAAGATACGAGCCTTCGAGTTATAGTCGAAGGTCGTAAAGAGGTCGGCGTTAAAACGTAAGTCGGGAAGGCGGACGTTTTCTAGTAGTTTATAACTACGTAGCCGGGCCTATTTCTTTAAGGTTTAAAGTAATTTATTATTTTAAAATAAGTCGTCGATAGTATTTCTCTAGTATTTAGTTTTAACGCGTTTAATAAGTTTCTTTTTATAACGACGGGTTACGTTATAGTTATCGAGGTCGAGTAACGATTAAGTACGCTTTTAAAGCCGGAAAACGTTATTATAGCGTTACGTAGTAGCTACGATATCGGCGAACTACTAGGCTAACGTCGCGCCTTTAACGGGACGTTTCTTTTTAACGACTACGTTAGCGGTAGTAATAAAAAAAAAAGTAAGTTAGTCGATATAGTTATCGAGGATTTACGGGGTAAGAGTAACGTCGTAACGAAATTACGGCGCGGCCGTTACTAGTTAGAGGGCGTTGTCCGGGTTAATATCTTTTTATACTTAGCCCTTAAAAGGAGTAGTAAGTAGCCGGGAAAGACGTAGGTCGTAACGGATCGGGAAGTAGTCGAAGCCCCCTTACTTAATTATTTTAATATAACGTACTAGCGCGCGTTACGAGTACTAGTATAAGTTAATTATCGAACTACGGTAGTTATATCGTTAGCGAGTAACGAGGCCGAAAGGGGTAGTAAAGGTAAGGCGAAGGGTCAAAGTAAACTAAAGGAAAGATTAAATATACAGGGAGGTACGGTTATAGATATCCTAGAGTAGGTAGTAGAAGTTAAAATTACTAAGAACTATATTATCGTAGGCCGGATTCTATAAAATTACTATATCGTTAAAGGGACTTACCTATCCCGTAAAGTACGGGTCGGGTAAGTATACTAACTAAATAGTAACCTAACGGCGGCCAAAACAGAGTATAACTTTATACTAGTTATTACTACCAAATACTATCTACGTTACGACTTCCTATTTCTTATATAAGTAAATAGTCACGTTACCGTCGTAATAAATAGTATAGTATTAAGACCCTATTTCGTTCTATAATTAGCCATACTTATTCTTACCTAGTTCCTAGATTATAAAAATATCGGGAGTAATAGTAAAGTTAAACGCCGTCGTAAAGTTATTAGTATTCTTTTAGACGTTCTATTAAACAATTTTTAACATTAAAATAGGGTATTAGTTTAGGCGGCTTTAATTACGTAAAAGCGTAGCTCTCGCGTAGTAGTATTATTATTTTAGCTAGGAAGAATTATATCGGTAATCTTTTAGTTATTTTTATCGTTCTAGAGTACCGTAAAAGTCGAAGGGCGTCCGACCTTAGCTTTAGTCTTTATTACTTTAGGCGCGGTTGTTTTAGGGGTAGTAGTTAAGGAGGCTATAGTCGGGGGGGGGTCGGATTTCTTATAAAGTATAAAGCGAATAAGTCGAAGTCGGTACTCGTTCGTAGCTCTTTTACGAGTTTCCTTAACTTTCGAGTAGTAAGGGTTCTACGCCGTATAGTTATTTTAGTAGTTAGTATATTTAAGTTAAACCGGGTTCGTATAATTAGTTAACGTATACCCTTCGAGCGAATAACTAGCGTATTTAACTATTTTCTAGTAATAACGTATAATATACCCGAATACTTAGCACTTAAAATACCGCGTAATCTTTAATATTACGTAGTACGGTTCGTAATTAAAAATCTAGGCATCCTATCCTAGTCCGCGGTTATACAATAAGTTCGTATCGTCTATATTAATAAGGTAAAGTCGAAAAAGGCCGGTTTTATCGTTACGTATTTTAATTATAACGGTAAATAGTAGTAACGGGATAGTTTTTTTTAATTTTTAATCTCTCTTTATTATCTCAGTACTAAATAAGTAGTTAAGTATTTACTTAGTTATAACTACGAAAGTTCGCCGGTACGGTTATACCTAATCCTTAAATATAATAGTAACCCAATTTAGTAAAGCGTCGTCTAAAAGTTTCTTAAACTATACTACTATATCGTAGTTAAAAAGCTTACGTATACTAGCTAGTTCGATACCCTTAAAGAAAACGAAAGTAATAGCTTATACCGTTTCTTTATATATACGTTATTTAATATTATTAGGGGTGTTTTAGTAGTTAACTATAATCTTATACTTATTACACTCTCGGGTAAGGACGGTTCGCTTAGTAGTTTTAAGGATATCGGCAAAAGATACAAGAGGAGTCGAGGGAGGAGATAGAATAAGAGAAGGGAGGTAACTTTAGACGATCGATACGAGGTCGCTAGTTAATAGCTAGTATTACGTACTATAAATAAAAGATATTATAACTATTTATATTACTTTACTAACGAGTCCCACGTCGACGCCCTTAATCTAAAAAAGTCGGGCAATATTGTTTTTAAGAGTTTTCAATTATTTTTTAATAGGAGCGTCTTTATTCGCGAGTTCGCGGCGAGAAAAGGATGAATTCGTATTATTATAGGGCCGTGTCGTACTCTTATCGTTCGGTCGTACCTATCGTTAAAATACCTAATTACCTCCCCTACGACCGCGTAACGAGTACGCGGCGGCGGCGTCGTACTTGGGTATACTTTCGATACTTACGAATTCGATTCTGATGTCGTTTTGATAATTTTGTTCTCGCGCTACTATGTCGCGATGATAGTAGTAGAAGCCTTTTTGTAGCCCTAGTCGTAGAAAATATTTTTAAATATTAAAAGCAAATATTTACCCCTATAAATACTAGTAAAGATTAACTAAGCTTAAAAGGTATAAATAAAGCTTCTAAAACCGAGCAATAGTCCATTAATAATAATAGTCTCCTCCGTAAAAGTAGCCTAGTATTTTATTTTTTTTATTTTTTATGATTTATACTCCTATACACCATCTATAGACAATATAAAGGACGTCTATACTAAGTCGTACAATAAAAACCCGAGGGTAGCAAGCCTACTACCGTCGGGGAAAACTTTGTACGTAGTAGCCTACTAGGGCGATAACTGTACTAGCAAGTGTATAAATATTAATGTATATAAACGTTAAACCCGTCTTCTCTAGGGTATAGTACCTACTTTTAATACGTTTACGCTACTTAAGCGTTAGGTATTTGTAGTAAAGAGGTTGGTTATTAGGGAAAGCGTAACCGGTATCGTAAAGGTAAGAGTAGCGTAACTATTTACCTTCTTAGTACTTTTTCGTAAAAAAAGAACGACTAGTACGTTACCCGGTACGTGTATTATATTATCTAACTAGCCTTTCTAGTATTATTCTCCTTTTATTCTTTTCCTCCTTCGTTCTTTTATTTTCCTTCTTTCTTTTTTTTCCCTCTTTTTCCGTTCTTTTTTTTTTTTTTATCTCCTCTCCTTTTTTCTCTTTTTCCTTACTTTTTCTTTTATTCTTCTTTCTTATTTCCCCTATAGTTCTTTTATACCCGTACTCGGCTAATTCTTTTCTTTTTCGTTCCTTTCTTTCCTTTTTTATCTTTTATTTTTATAACGTTAAACAACGTAAAGTAGGTAAGTAGTAATAACGAGGCTATCACTATCCGCGTAAATAATAAGTAAAAAGCGTATTAGTCCAGAACGATTAAACGCGTTAAAACTAAAACTCTAACTAACGCTAAAGTTATTATCGCGGTAACGGCCACGCCTTTTCCTAGTACACCGCCGCTTTTTAGGAAGCCGCGCCTAGTCGCGGAATATTATTCGTGTTACGTATAATAAATAAGTAAGTATTTAAAAATAACGGTAAACGGTCGTAGTAATAACGTCGACGCGCCCGACTATTATATATAGGCTAAAGTAAGCCTAAAGTATACTTATTACTCGTATAATAACTAGTTCTATAAAAATATAAGTTATAATAATAAAGTTACCCTTTACGGTACGTATCGTTAACGAACTAGTTCGAAGTAGGTACGTAGATTAAAATAATAGGGTTCGTATCCCGTTACTATAAGTAAGTAGCCGGTACTAGTACGTTAATTAATAGTATAAATAAGTAAAAACCTTATTAGTAGTTACTAAGTCGGATACTAAACGATACGAAGCCGCGGTCGACTTTACTTAAAGACTCGGCGGTTATACGCTTATAAAAGGCCTAAAGGGAGGTTACCTTAGATCTTATCGACGTAATAAAACAAGGTTTCTATATACACCTCGCCGCGTTAAAACGGTTATTTAGTACGCTCGAGTTATTAGTAACTAAAGTATTACGCGGTAGGGCTACGAGTACGGTTTAAAGTCGTTATCTTAATAGTAACGCGGGTATTAACGATAGTCGTTTTAATAGTAACGACGTTACGAGTAAGGCGAGTTTTGATAGTTTTAGTAAAAACGGTAGTAGTAGTAATATAAACTATAATAGTAGTAATAAAAGGGATAAGAAAAATAACGAGTAAGTAAAAAAACGTATATTAGTCGCGGGGAATAGGCTACGTTATAACTATAAAGAATTAATTTATACTATAGTTTATTTTTTTAGTAGTAATTAATATACGAGTTAATACTACGGTAATATATATAGTCGTAGTAACTATCGTACGATATATATAGCATTTTCGGGGTTACTCGTAGTAAATACGACGTCGTATTTATCGCGTAGTAAGCGCCCGAGTATAACGTAAAGTTAACGGCGGGCCTCGGTATTAAAAGGGTAAGAGTATAAAATATATATACTATCCTCCTAGTTATCGTAAAAGTAACGCGGCGATATCGTATTTAGTACGTATCGCGTAAAAAAGTAACCCTTAAGACCGATATACTTAGTACGGACTTGGGTTAGGACGTTACTCTCGTATTTAGCGAGGCTAGTATATTTAAGTAGCGGTTTTTTATAGTCCGGGTCCGATAGTTTAATAAGTACGTTACGGCCCGGTAGCGGAATTATCGCGAGTACTTGTTACTACTCGAAGAGTTCGATAAAACGAGGCCTTACTCGTAAACTTATTTAGTAACGTTACTAATTAGCTTACGTAAAGGTACTACTTATAAGGGGAGTAAGGAATTAGCGTAGTAAAAGACGCGTTAAGTAGCGTAAGCGGTATAGTCGTTAGAAAGTGTCGAGCTATAAGCGTTTAAAGTAGGTACGGTAGTAAGTATTCGCGAGGTAGAAGTCGGTTACGTAGTATTAAAGGTACGTCTTTATAGGGGGGACGTTAGTTTCGAGCTCGAGTAAGTTTGATAGAGTAAATTTATATACCCCGGCGACGACTCGAAGAGTAACGCGTTATATTTTTTAAAGCGGCGTTTTAATACGGGCTAGGATAGTACGGTTTAAATTAAGTTATATTAGGTAGTTATAGGCTACTATTATACGAATATATATAAAGTAAAGGCGGTGTATTAAGTTAATACGATATCTTTATACGGACGTAACTATTCGGGTTAGTATAAATATTTAGGTCGTTATTTTAGCCTCGATTTGTTTAACGTACGTACGCTAGTTTAGTTTATAGTCGACTTAAAATCTAAAGAACCGGGCGGACTCGGTAAACTATATAATATTAGTACTAAGTCGTAACGAAGTAGTATTAGCTTTATAGCTACGGCTAAAGTATATAAGCTCGTATTTAATAAGCGTAAAAGTTATCTTATAACGACTAGTTTACGCCTAGTAAGTTCGTTAAGCGTAAGTAAAGTTAATATAGTTTTATTAGACTTCGTCGTTTATAGTAATAAAATTAGTATCGTCGGCGAGTTTAATAGTCGTTATATTTAGGAGCGTTACGAGTTCGTAGTATAAAGTAAAGATATCAAGTATAAATAGAATAAGGGAAAGAGTTAAACTTTAGGGAACGTTTATAATAATTAGGATAGTAGCTAAGACGCGACCGTCGAAGCGAAGCCGGGCCGAGCGTAATACGAGGAAGTTACGTACTTAGTTAATTATTTATAGTAAGTAGCCGGCGGAATAAAGAGTATAAAATAAGCGGGCGTAGTTAATAGTATCGAAAGCTTTATTAATATTAAGTTAGAGCAAGGTTACGTAAGTTTATTACGTAAAAGCGGCGTTAATAATACTAGTAAATACGGTATTAACTAATTTAGTAAACTTATAAGTACGGTTACTTATATAGCTTTTTAGAATTAGATTATACTATTCCGCGATTAGTATAACTTTCCGGCTAATCAGGGTCTCGATTACTTTACCGAGGGTATATAGTAAAAAGATCGGTTTATATACGCCCGTTTTTTATTTTTATATCTTTAACTTACTAGGCTTAAGGAGTACGATAACTAACGCGCGGCGGAAACGTTACGAGTAGTATTCGAGGTCGATACTCGTTTAGACGAGGTTATAAAGGGACGGTAAGAGCGGGGGGTAAAGTATTTTAAAAAACCTAACCGGGAGAAAGTTATTACCGGGTACTTTTTAGGATAAGAGTTTATTTAATACTACTACTACTTTTACGCTAAAGACTTGTTTAAACGTAGTATAAGCTAGGATAAAAGGCTAAGGGTCGGGGATATTAAAAAGGTTAACGGGGGGAAAAAGGAAAAATTTATTAGTTAGAATACGAGCCTTCGAGTTATAGTCGGAAGCCGTAAGGAAGTTAGCGTTAAGTCGTAGGTCGGGGAGGCGGACGTTTTTTAGTAGTTTATAGTTACGTATCCGGGCTTATTTTTTTAAAGTTTAGAGTAGTTTGTCGTTTTAAAATAAGTCGTCGATAGTATCTTTTTAGTATTTAGTTTTAACGTATTTAATAAGTTTTTTTTTTATAACGGCGGGCTACGTTATAATCGTCGAAGTCGAATAACGATTAAGTACGCTTTTAAAGCCGGAAAACGTTATTATAGCGTTACGTAGTAACTACGATATCGACGGAGTACTAAACTAACGTTACGCCTTTAGTAGGACGTTTTTTTTTAACGACTACGTCGGTAGTAATAGTAAAAAAAGAAATAAGTTAGTCGATATAGTTATCGAGGATTTACAGGGTAAGTATAACGTCGCGGCGAAGTCGCGGCGCGGCTACTACTAACTAAAAAGTATTATCCGGGTTAATATTTTTTTATACTTAACCTTCGAAAGGAATAATAAGTAACTAGGAAAGACGTAAGTCGTAACGGATCGGGAGGTAGTTAAAGCCCCCCTACTCGATTGTTTCGGTATAGCGTACTAGCGCGTATTACGAGTACTAGTATAGATCGATTATCGAGTTACGATAGTTATATCGTTAACGAGTAACGAGGCCGAAAGGGGTAACGAGGGTAAAGCGGAGGGTCGAGGTAAATTAAAGGAGGGATTAGATATACGGGGAGGTACGGTTATAGGCGTCTTAGAGTAGGTAATAGAAGTTAAGATTACCGAGAACGATATTATTATAGGCCGGGTTTTATAACGTTACTATATTATTAAAGGGACTTACTTATCCCGTAAAGTACGGGTCGGGTAAGTATACTAACTAAATAGTAACCTAACGACGGCCGGAGTAAAGTATAACTTTATACTAGTTATTACTACTAAATACTATTTACGTTACGACTTCTTATTTTTTATATAAATAAATAGCCGCGTTACCGTCGTAGTAAATAGTATAATATCGGGACCCTATTTCGTTCTATAGTTAGCCGTACTTATTCTTACTTAGTTTTTAGATTATAAGGACGTCGGGAACGATAGTAAAGTTAAACGCCGTCGTAAAGTTATTAATATTCTTTTAGACGTTCTATTAAACAATTTCTAATATTAGGATAGGGTAATAAATTAAGCGGTTTTAAGTACGTAGGAGCGGAGCTTTCGCGTATTAGTATTATTATCTTAGTTTATAAGAATTATATTAGTAATCTTTTAGTTATTTTTATCGTTTTAAAGTACCGTAGAGGTCGAGGGGCGTCCGACCTTAGTTTTAGTCTTCGTTACTTTAAGCGTAATAGTTTTAGGGGCGGTAGTCGGGGAAGCGGTAGTCGGGGGGGTATCGGATTTTTTATAAGGCGTAAAACGGATAGGTCGAAGTCGGTACTCGTTCGTAACTCTTTCGCGCGCTTTTTTAGCTTTCGGGTATTAGGGGTTTTACGTTATATAGTCGTTTTAGTAATTAGCGTATTTAAGATAAGCCGAGTTCGTATAGTCGGTTAACGTATACCCTTCGAGTAAGTAACTAGCGTACTTAGTTATTTTTTAGTATTAGCGTATAATATATTTAAATACTTAGTACTTAAAGTACCGCGTAATTTTTAAGGCTACGTAATACGGCTTATAGTAAAAAATCTAAGTATTTTACCCTAGTCCCCGGTTATATAACGAGTTCGTATCGTTTATATTAATAAAATAAAGTCGAAGGAAGCCGGTTTTATCGTTACGTATTTTAATTATAATAGTAAATAGTAGTAACGGGATAGTTTTTTTAAGCTTTTAGTCTTTCCTTACTATTTCGACGTTAAGTAAGTAGTTAAATACTTATTTAGTTATACCGGTAAAAGTTCTCCGGTACGGTTACGCCTAGTCTTTAAATATAACGGTAACCTAATATAATAAAGCGTCGTTTAATAGTTTCTTTAGTTATACTACGATATCGTAGCTAAAACGCTTACGTATACTAGTTAGTTCGGTACCCTCGGGGAGAGCGGAATTAATAGCCTATACCGTTTCCTCGTACGTACGTTATTTAATATTATCGGGGGTATTTTAGTCGTTAATTATAATCTACCCCTCGTCCTTTGGCCATTCCACGCTTACCCAGCACTCGTCTTTCACATCCGACGGTGCCAGCTCCTCGCCTCCCCACCACCACCCGCATTTCAACT
>JANSMC010000277.1:0-12198 GCA_029299015.1 Ophiostoma montium | reverse complement strand
AAAAACTCCTAAATTATCGAAATAACTAATCTTACAAAAAAAAAAAAAAAAAAAAAGATTTATACTCTAAAGGTTTCCCTCCCTTATATACCTCGACCCCGCCTCCCTCGTATACCCTTACCCTCTAAACGCCTACGGGCGTTTAACGGTAACTACCTTTATTAAGTAACCGCCTACCGTTACGTATATTAAGCCTAAGGTTACGTAGTCTAGATCCACCCTACCGTACCCCTCGTACGCTAAACGCTTACGGGTATTTAATAATACGTATACCCTATATCGCTATACTAAACGCCCGTAAGGGTTTAAAGGTATCCGCCCTCGTTAAGTAACCTACCCGACGCCTCTTTACGTGCGCGGTCTAAGGTTATATAACCTAGAAGGGCTCCTACTTACTAAAGTCGACGTACGGCGTAGTCGTACGCTACGCTAAGGCCCTTGGCCTATAATAAATTTTATACTATTTAAAAATCTTTATAATTTTTTTAATCTTTTAAAAAGTCTAAAAAATCCGAAGGACGACTACCGGGCGAGTTTATTATAACTTTTTTTTTAAACGAGGGATAATACTTTTTAGTATAAAGGAAAACTGGAAAGGAACGGCCGTTACGGGCCGGGATATAAACGTAGTTAAATCGATATTTAATATAAAAAAGGTGCGAGTATTATTTCTTTATATCCTTTCTTCAGTATCCTATACCTATAAAAAAGGAAAAAAAAAAAACTATCGTTTTAGTACTAGCGTTATTATGACTTAGGTACCCTTTTCCTTACTTTCGTTATAAATAAACGAGGATAGTAAAGGTATCGCCGGATTTAAAAATAGTTCTTATACTATACTTAATTCGAAAACATTACGATTAATAACTAAACGATACGTATCCTTAAATAAAGGGCGAGTTAGAAAATTATTATTCTTAGTATCTATAAAAAGGATAACGAAAAATAAAAGCTTGGGGGAAAATAATAAAAAAAAAGAATAAAGTAAGTACCTTTTATCGCGGTTATTAGTAGTTTTTATAGCATAATTAAAGTTATAGTTAATACTAACGATTTTTTTCTTAAAAATATAAAAAATTAATCCTTTTTATCCTTACGATAAAATCTTACATCTACGCTTTCTAGAGTATACCTCTTTACTCTTATTCTACCCCTTTTTCCCTCCCAGCTACTTTACGCGTCGCTAACGACTAAGTATTTAAACGAAAGGTACATCTGTATGCAATGTAACCATACTAAAACGTAAGTACCCGCAGTTTTTCGGCCACGCCCTATATTTTATACTAGAAAAGATAACTAGGACTAGGACTAAGAATCTTGTATCGGGCCCTTGTTGTGTATATGATAGAACGTAATGATATAGTAAGAAACGCCGGAATTTGATTTGGTAGTGCGTATTTTTTGTGAGATAATTATCGAATTTGTTGAATAAACTTGGTCACTAATAAAAAGGAGTAAAAAATAAAAATAATAAAAATAAAAATAAAAATAAAAATAAAAATAAAAATAAAAATAAAAATAAAAATAAAAATAAAGATAAAAATAAAAATAAAAATAAAAATAAAAATAAAAATAAAAATAAATCTCACAACAGCTACGACAGCAAAAGAGAGGAATTAGACAGACAAGCCTAGCAGCAAAAAAGGGCAAAAAAAGAATTATAGCAATTCCTCGTTTCGATCAAGGGACCTCCGGGTTATGAGCCCGGCGCGCTTCCGCTGCGCCAAATTGCTGTTGCTTCTTGTTGTTGAAGTGGAATGCACTTGTTTGCTACAAGTACCCAGGTGCAACTGCCAGAATCGGACGAAGTTTTTTGCCATTGTTCGTGCTATTGTGAGAACTTTTGCTATGACTCACACTTGACCCACTGACTACTACTCGTAGTACACCGCTGCGGCCAGCTACATAAAACAAGCTAGCACCAATTATCACATGCAACGCGCCCGGGTAGCACAGTGGTAGCTGCGCCTGCCTAGTAAGCAGGAGGTCCGCGGTTCGATCCCGCGTCTGGGCATTATTTTTGCCTTTTTTTTTGCCCAGTTGTCCCTGGGCAACGACGTGCCCATCCGGGTACCTGGCCCACTGTAGATTAGGCTAGACCGCTGCCACACTTATCACAAGGCTGCCCACCGACATCTACGAGTATCTCCTCGGTGACTTACTTGCTTTCCATCGTTTCTCTTTTTTGCAATTTTGTTTTGATTTCTATATCGCCAGAACGACAAGCATCCGAGTCAGCTGGCTGACTATACCCTCTACGCATCCCACCCTCCCGCCAACGACACCGGCTGCGACCACAATGGCGACGACGTTCATCGCAGCAATGGCGGCGCTGATGCCCGTGGCACAGGCGATGCAGCCTGGGGCCGTGCCGCCACTTCCTGCACCGATGCGGCCGCTGCAATGGGGGCAGATCAACTTTCTTCACACAACTGTGCGTGCATCAAGCAAAGCTGCTGGTATTGGAAGTCGTGTTACTGACTTTGAGTAGGACACACACGGATGGCATGGCGGGCATCTGCAAGAGTAAGTCTGCTGTTGTTGAAAACTGACACGTTACGCTGGTCTAACTTGCAGATCCCAATACTCTGCCGACTGGGGCGACTACGTCTCGTTTGCCGAGCACATGCGGCAGCGAGCCGACGACGCCGGCGTGGACCTGCTGGTGGTGGACACGGGCGACCGCATCGAGGGCAACGGGCTGTACGACGCGTCGACGCCCAAGGGCCAGTACACGTACGACATTTTCCGTGCGCAGCACATCGATCTGATCTGCTCGGGCAACCACGAGCTGTACCAGTCGGACGCGGCGGACCGCGAGCACGACATTTCCGTGCCCAACTTTGCCGGGCACTACCTGGCGTCGAACCTGGATTATTACATTGAGAGTGGCGAGTCGGAGAGCGACGAGCGGAAGCGGGTGCCGATGGCGGCGGCGCGGTACCGGGCGTTTACGACGCCGCGGCAGAAGCTGCGCGTCGTGGCGTTTGGCTTTTTGTTTAATTTCACGGGAAACGCGGCCAACTCGGCGGTGCAGCCGGTGCAGCAGACGGTGCGCGAGGCGTGGTTTGCGCATGCCATCACGGAGGAGCCGGCGGACCTGTTTGTGGTGATTGGGCACGTCGGGGCGCGCATGGGCGAGCTGCGTGTCGTCTACGAGGCCATTCGGGCCCAGAACCCGACGACGCCCATTGCCATGTTTGCCGGGCATGCCCACGTGCGCGACGCCGTGCACTTTGACGACCAGGCTGTGGCCATTGCGAGCGGGCGGTACTTTGAGACGATTGGCTGGATGTCGGTGGACGGCGTTGCCACCAGCAAAGATAACAAAGACAAGGGCGAGGGCGTGTCGTTCTCCCGGCGCTATATTGACACGAACCTGCTGGGCCTCTACTACCACAGCGGCACCAACGCGACGACGTTTCCGACGGCCGCGGGCCGCAACACGACGGACCAGATCGCAGCCGCGCGTGCCGACCTCGGCCTCGAGACGGTGTATGGGTGCGCGCCGCAAAACTACTGGCTGCAGCGGCGGCGCGTCGACGACCCGGACAGCCTGTTCACGCTGCTGCGGCGGCGCGTGCTGCCCGAGGCGATTGTGCGTGCGGACCGCAAGGACACGCCACGCGTCGTCGTCATGAACACGGGCGCGATGCGCTTTGACGTGTACCGCGGGGCGTTTACGCGCGACAGCACGTTTATTGTGTCGCCGTTTGTCAGCCGGATGCGGTACATTGCCGACGTGCCGTACCGGGTGGCGCGGCAGGTGACGTTTTTGTTGAACAGCAACGGCCCGATTCTGAGTGCCATGGCAGCCGACGCGACGGCCAAGGGCATGGACGACTACACGGGGGTGGACTGGCGCGAGATGGGCGTGCCGGAGCAGTATGCGGGTGTCAGGAGGGAGGGCCACTTTTTTGGGGACTTTGGCGACGCATCGCAGAAGCCAATGTCTGGGTCCTCTGAGTCTGCCGAGTCCGACACGACCGACGAAACAACCGCCCGCCCCCCCCTCGTCGCCGGCTACACGACGCGCGATGACCTGGGCGACGACGGCGACGACGCGGTGCACGAGCCGCTGCCGTACTTTGCGCTGCCCAACTGCATCGAGGCCGAGGTGGGCTTTCCTGAGGCGGGCGAGCCCGAGACGGTGGACCTTGTGTTCTTTGACTTTATCCAGCGGTTTGTGCTGATGGCGCTGGCGTTTGCGGGCGGCCGCGACGGGCCAAACTACAGCGAGGCGGACACGCAGCTGTACCTGGAGGGCAAGTTTACCGACTACCTGCTGGACTGGATCAAGACGAACTGGGCGGACGAGTGCAAGTGATTTGATTTGATTTATTTGATTTATTTGATTTATTTCATAGATTGCATAGCATCAGCATCGCTTAGTCAGCAAGAATACAAGTACGCATCGCTTGCTAAAAGTCAAAGATTTTGCCGGGGTTTCTGACAGTCAGCATGCATAAAGGAAAGGAAGAGAGGAGAAAAGAAGAACCTACAAAATCCAATGCGGATCCAGCGTCGCTTTGATGGCCTTCATGACGCCGAGCGTGTCCGGGCCGAGCTCGGCCAGCAGCGACGCCTTCTTGCCCCAGCCGACCGAGTGCTCGCCGGTGCAGGTGCCGTCCATGTCGAGGGCGCGCGTCACCATGTTCTTGACGCAACGCTCGACTTGGGCGCGCTCGTGGGCGTCGGCGGCGTTGTAGAGGATGCTCTCGTGGAAGTTGCCGTCGCCAATGTGGCCCAGGATGCTGGCAAAGAGGCCGAGGCCGTCCATGTCGCGCTTGCTGACCTCGATCAGGTCGGCCAGGCGGCTGACGGGCACGGCGACGTCGGTGCTCCAGACGGCGTGGTCGGCCGACGTGCGCAGCGCCAGCATCGACCACAGCGACTCCTTGCGCGCCGACCACAGCAGCTTCTGCTCGCGCGCGTCCTCGGCGAATTCAAAGTGGGCGGCGCCATTGTTGCCTGCCAGCTTTTGCACACGTGAAATGTCTTCGCGCACGCTCGTCGGCGTGCCGGCAAACTTGAAAAACAGGGTGGGCAGCTCTTTCCAGACCCGGGGTGCGGTGGCGCCGCCGCGGTTGACGACGGCCATTTGCACCTCGTCCATGATTTCCATGGCGGCGACGGGCACGCCGGCCTGGATGATGGCGGCGGCGGCCGCCGCAGCCTCGCGGATGGACCGGAAAGAAACAACAGCCACAGACTGCGTCTCGGGCACGACGGCGAGCTTGAGCGTGGCCTCGGTGACAATGCCGAGCGTGCCCTCGGAGCCGACAAAGAGCCCGTTTAGATTGTAGCCGGCCGACGACTTGCGCGGGCGGCGGCGCGTCTTGACCACGGTGCCGTCGGCCAGCACCACCGTCAGGTTGACGACCCAGTCCTTCATGGTGCCGTATTTCACAGCGTTGGTGCCCGAGCAGTTGGTGCCGATCATGCCGCCAATCTTGGCGCTGGGGCCCGGGTCAATCGGGAAAAACAGGCCTGTTCCGCGCGCCGCCAGCTGCTCGTTGAGGTCCTGCCAGCCCAGGCTCGGCTGCACGACGACGTCCATGTCGTCGGCGTGCAGCTGGGCAATCTGGTCCATGTAGGCAAAGTCGACGCTGACGCCGCCGTAGGGCGCGGAGAAATTGGCCTCGAGGCTCGAGCCGCCCGCATAGGCAATGAGCGGCACGCGGCACCGGTGGCAGATGCGCGCAATGGCGGCGACGTCGGCCGTCGACCGCGGGTAGGCCACGGCGACGGGCAAGGGGGTGTCTGGGTTGGTGGTGGACCACTCCGAGTAGCCGTGGGCGCGCAGGTCGTCGGGGTCGGTGGAGATCATGTCGTGGTCGTGGTCGTTGCCGCTGCTAATACGTCGGATTTCGTCAATGGCCGCCTCCATTTCTTTGATGGTGGCATACTTGGGCGGCGTGCGGTTGTTGTTGTGAAGAATGGCGGAACCGGGCCGGTCGACTTTATTGAAAAAAGAGGCCAGACCCCAGCCGGCGGCACCGGCGACGGCGGCGGCGGCCAATGCATGCTGGCCGGTCCACGACGACGATGACGATGATGACGACGACGCCGACGACGGTTCGGCTTTTGTAGAGACGTGTCTGCCCAATGGTCGTTGTAAGCTGCGAGCCGAATAGCGCACAGCCGGCGACGGGGCCAAGACCGGTGCCGATGTCGCTCGCCGGCAGCCACGCACTGCCTTTTGAAATAATGAAGCCATGAGGAATAGAAATGAAGGAATAAGATGATGCAACAGAAGAGGAGAAGAGAAAAGAAGAGAAAAGAAGAGAAAAGGACAGACTAATCAAAGAAACGAAAAAAAGAAAAGAACCAGACTAATAGTAACAACAATCAAACCAGACTCGACTAACCAACAACAACACACACATACACACACAGTCAAAGACAGGCTAAGGCCGGGCGTCGCCCGCCGGTCAGGCACGGATGGGTCTCCTTACAGTTGTGATCCGACGATGACTGGACCGACGATGGCGTCCGCGATCGGGTGCTCGGTGTTTCGTATGATTGCCGGCCGGTGGTCGAGTACAGATTACATGCTTTCCTAGGATACAGGGTGCGTAATGAATCATAAAGCAAATCTTAACGACACAGAGTCATTGTCTGTGTTTCGTGATCAGCCACTCGGAGAATAAGAGAAAGAAAAGGATAAATCGGAAATCAAAGAACACAAGACAAAAAATTAAAAGCACAAATGTGTGGACAAGTCTGGCCAAGCCCATCTGCCGCGGGAAAAAAAAAAGCAGGCTCTGCCACGGCTCGATCCTTTGCATGTCACCATTGCAGTGTCGTGGGGGTCCCCAGGCCAATAATGCCAATGATACCAACGCCGACCCCCTGCGACCACCGGAGCATGTACTCGTGTATTTTGTATTAGCTGGGATGTGTAAGAAATAGGAAGGAATCCTGGGCCACACCGCTCGCTCGAGGTGCGCTAATAGTACTCGTAGACGTCCGCTTTTGCTTTTGCTGCTGTCACAGGCCACACGCCGTGTAATAAAAAGCTCCGGGCAAGTCTGGGGTAAGAAAGCGGGGGTGGCACGGGGTCGGGGTACGGGTATTACGGGTACTACGGGTACTACAAATACTACGAATACTCGTACTCGTAATACAAAGAGCGCGCCCAGCGGCCTCTCTTACGTAATACTGCGGAGAGCGGCCGCCGATGCAATGCAGGCGGTGGCCACGGGACGTGCAAATTTACAGCTTGCATGCAGCAGCAGCAGCAGCGGGTGGGATGTTGTGGGTGTCGTGGGTGTCTTGTCTGTGTGCGACGTGGGATGAGGGTGGAAGAGGATTGTGTGTGATGCTATGCTATGTGATGCTATGCTATGCTATGTGATGCTGTCGTAGCTTCCTTGATCACAGTGCATAGTTGATTGCAGCTGCGTGATGACAACATTGTAGTTGCAACCGGGTAGCTGTGCCGTAGCCATGCTGGTGGATGAGCATCGTGCCGTAGATCGTGGCCGTTCTCCCAGATTGAGGCCTTCCTTGTCCAGTCCGGTCTCTTCCCAGACCATCGGCGAATCCTCCCGGCCACGGTGACCCGGCTTGCCTCTTCTGTATCGGGTATCGTAGGCAGTTCTGCCTTGTATTGCTTGTCTTTTTTTGTCTCTTGTTTCGCCTTCGTCCTCCTCCGCCCTCACGCCCCCTCCCCCAGCGCCGTCGCCAAGGCTGCCCACCGCTGCTCCGCCGTCGCCACCAGCGCGTGCATCGCGTCCGGGCCCAGCAGCACGCCGCCGCTCTTGGACAGCGCGCGGACCACCACCGTCCCTCCCGTCCCTTTTGTCTTTTTAGGGCTGCAATCCACCACCACGGTCACCGACTCGCGGCAGTCGGCCTCCTCCAGCCGGTCCGGGTCCGTCAGCACCCAGTGCGCGCCCGCCGCCGCGCTGCTCTGCCGCTGCTGCTTCTTCTTGTTTTGCACGCACACGACGGCCGTTGTCGCCACGGGCAGGCCGCGCAGCGTCAGCGGCACGCCCCTCTTCTTAGTCTCTGCCGGCACGCACACGACGCGCCCGCGGTCGGCGTCCCAGCGCGCGTGCGGCAGGCGCGTGTCGCGCAGGGCGGCGAGCACGGCGGCCCAGGCGGCGTCAAAGGCGTTGCCGTCAAAGGAGAGAAAGACAATGTCGATATACAGCGTCCAGTACGCCTTGAGGGTGTTTTTTGCGTCGTTCTCCTCCGCCTCCTCCGCCTCCTCCGCCTCCTCCGCCTCGTCGACGTCGTCGTTGGCCCCCCAAATCTTCAAACACTCGGCATCCACCAACCCACTGCTGTGCAGCAGCCCATACAGCCGCGTGCTCAGCACCTGGGCCAGCACCGAGGGCGGCCCACCCGGCAAGAACTCGGGCGCGCTGCCCGTGGCCAGCTCCAGGTTGGGCACGAGCAGGTCGTAGTCGCGCAGCTGGCGGCGGTTGTCGGGGTCGCTCGCGGTGATGGAAGAAGAAGAGGGCCGGTACTGGGGAATGTTTTCTACCGGCAAGACCTCGCCGCGCACGCCGCAGACGACGCTCGTGCGACCGAGCCGCAGCGCCGTGCTGCCGTGGGCTTGCGAGAGGGAGCCGGCATGGACCTCGAACGGGCGGCCGGCGCTGGGGGCGCGGCCGTTGGGGCGTGTGCCTTGGTTGTCGGTGGTCGTATCGTCACCCGCACCGGGCACGCGCAGGTTGGCAATCAAAAACTCATGGGGGGCAATCTTGGAAAAGATGGGGAGCGACATTTGTGTTTTTTGCGTCATGTTGGCGGGTGCGAGCGAGGCGAGGCGAACGAAACAAAGCGAACGAAGCGAACGAAACAAAACGTTGACGTTGGGTTGGTTGGCCCGTTGACATTGCTGTTGACATTGCTGTTGAACAAACTTCTTCACTAAAAATTCTGCTGCCAGTGGTGCGATAACGATAAGACGGGCCCGCAGCTGTAACCAGGCACTACGGAGACGTTGTCAGTCCCTGTACGGAGTACTCGTACAATACAAAGTACTCCACGCTAGCAACAGCTACTGAGAACTCCATCGTCACTCATCGTCACCGTTCACTCTGTCGATCGCGAGTTACTCATGCCCGTTCAAATGCATCACAATTACTCATGCCCATTCAAATACGTCACGATCATCACAAGTAGCTGCATATATGTATTAGTTAAATGGTATGATATCTACTGCAACCGTGGCTGCTAAAACAGTGCCGAAACACTGCCCGTCGACACATCCATCAGTCCGGACTGGCCTCTTTGGGGGGTGATACAATTGAGATCAAGAGCCAGACACCGGTTGTTGGGCTTTGAGAGTTTCGTAGGAACAAACATTAGAGAAAAAAGGGCAGCAGATGTGTTTGTGTGTGTGCAAAATGTGTAAAAGAGGAGGAGGAGGAGGAGGGCGTCATTTCAACAACGAAAACGAGCAGAGAAGGGGATATATAAAGAAAATCAGGGCAGGTTCGGGAGAGAAAAGAGAGAAAAAAAGGAAGAAAAAAAAAGAGAAAACAACCGCCTATGGGAAGACGCTGGGGCCAAAGAAGCCCGACTCGGGCATGGCCTTCTGGATGGCACCGCCCGACATGTCGAGCGTGTTGAAGACGTCGACGTTGCCGTACCACTGGGGCGCCGTGGTGTTGGTCAGGTACAGCGTGAAGAAGATGATGATCGTCGCCACAATGAGGCCCGTGTCCAGGGCGGCCGACGTGACGTAGTTGTACTGCAGCCACCAGCCGTTCCAGCGCCGGCGCACAAAGAAGTTGAAGAACGTGCCGACGGCGCCCCAGGCCATAAACGTAAAGGTCGTGGCCGGCGGCAGCATGCCCGAGCCGCCAAAGATGAGCGGCGTGTTGACGTAGCGCCACAGCGACTTGGGGAAGCGGCGGGCCAGCAAAAAGGTAATGATGGGGCACACGGCGCCGACGAGCCAAAAGTACTGCAGGTTGGCGTAGGTGGCGCCGCTGCTAAAGATGCGCTTGGGGCCAATGGCACCCCAGATGATGGACGCCGTGTAAAAGACCTTGGCGCTCGCGCACGTGTACGAGTTCTTTTGGTGGTCCGAGCAGATGTCCTCAATGGAGCCCAGCGCCCAGTTCATGACGGCAATCTGCACAATGGCCGACCACACGGTGGCGACGAGCTGCGTCGCAAACATGGTGCGCGGCGGCACCTTCATGTAGTGGCCGAGCTTGAGGTCCTGCGCAAAGTACAGCGCCTGCGACATGCACAGGTAGCCGTAGTTCTTGAACATCATCATGGCCAGCGGGCGGCCGGGCAGCATGTAACCGACAATGAACTCGGTCAGCACGTTGAGACCCAGCTGCGTGTTGGTAATGGCCTGGATGATGCCGATGGGGATCGTCCACACCAGGGGCAGCACAATGCACACGACGTACGCCCAGGCCGGGAAGCCCGTGGGCCAGGCGCACACGACGGCAAAGGACATGCCGATCATGATGACGAACAGCAGCGCGTACCACCAGTCCTCGGCGTCCTTGTACTTCTTCATCAGGCGCATGTGCACGTCGTCCTCCTGGTTGCGCGCCAGCTGGAACTGCGTCTTGATGGTCTTGCCGTGGTACAGCACGACGTGCACAATGACGGCGGCGACAGCAGCAAACGACAGCGCATAGCTCATGGCAAACTGCGTCGACAGGTACAGCGGCGAGTAGTCGTGGTACTTTTGCTCGTCAAACTTGAAGTCGGTCAGGATGCGCGTCACGTTGTACTTGTTGCCCATGTTGTCAAACGAGCTCGAGCTCTGCACCGGCAGGTAGGCGCCCTCCCACACGTTGCTGAAATGCAGGCCGAGCGACACGACAATGAAAAAGATGAAGATGCCCGCCAGCGTGTTGGCAATGGCGTAAAAGGGCGGGATCAGCGGCGACGTCAGGTAGCCCGAGATAATGGTCCAGTCAAAGGTCAGCGAGAGCAGACCGTAGCCCGACTGCGCACCAAACAGCTGGTTGACAATCTTGCTGTTGGGCCAGATCCACGTGAGCCAGCAGAACCACGACAGACCCTGGAAGATCCAACCCGGGAACCAGTACCACACGAAGCCGCCGGCAAACACGTACATGAACCAGCGGTAGCGGCCAATGCTCCAGCCGTTGGTCTTGGTCGGGTCCGACGGCGTGTGGTCGTGCAGCGTGTAGAAGAGCGCCGCGTTGACCAGGTCACTGGGCCAGATCATGGCGGCCGGCCACACGAGGAAGCGACGCGACAGACCAGCCAGACCGTAGCCCGTGCACAGCGTCGAGATACCGAACAGAATCTGCCAGCCCCAGCCAAAGTACTGCTTGTACCACACCTGCTGCGCAATGATGACGTCGGTGGCGTACAGCGCACCGCCACCATAAGCCGCGTTGGACATGACGACAATGACGACGTGCTCCTTGAAGTTGAAGGGGCCCGGCTTAAAGTTGAACTTGACGCCAAACAGCGTAAACACACGGTCGGGGAAGATCATGTCCCAGCCCAGACCAATGGGGTAGGCAATCAGCTGGATCACATAGGTGCTGATGGTGACGCTGGGGTTGCGCAGCGAGAACAGCATGTTGATGCCCGAGCCAATGGTGCAGAGCACCAGGCCAATGGTCCAGGCGCGGATCGTGTTGGCCGGCAGGTCGACGTCGTAGTTGCGCACGGCCGCGCGCACCTCGGGGTACGGCGAGTTGTCCTCGATGATGACCTGCTCGACGGCCAGGCCCTTTTCGACGCTGCCCGTGTTGATGGCGTTGTCGACGTCGTTGAGCTCGTCAATCGGCAGGTTGGGGTCCAGGTGGTGCTGCTGCTCAAACTGCTTGAGCTGGCCCAGCACGTCGGCGCCCGCATCGGCCCCCGACGCATCGGCCGACTCGCCGGCCGGGACAACATCGGGGATGATGTCCTCGGGCTCGTGCCGCTTGCGGAGGTTGAAGGAAAAACCCATGGTCAACTTGTGGTCGTTGTTGTCTTGTCTTTGTGTGGAAGAAGACAAAGACAAATGGGTAGGGGAATCAAGAGAAAGAAAGACCCGTTGGATGGAGAGAAGAAAGGGAGAAAGAAAAAGAGAAAAAGAAGGGGACCAAGACCAGGATATATATTATTATTGTATGAGTGCTGAGTGCTGGCAGCAGCGGCACACAGGCACAGGCAGTCGTGGACGCAGTGAGGCAAGGACGCGGGGCCGGCCAGGGGTGGCTGACACGCAACCAGCTGTACCTG
>JANSMC010000276.1:0-12308 GCA_029299015.1 Ophiostoma montium | reverse complement strand
ATTAAGATTCTAGAGTAATACGACAAGTCCTCGTGAAGTTCTAAATCGGGCCTCTTAGCGCCCGCTAGGAGAGCCCGTACCCGGCTAGCTAGTATACTTTTTACAGTTGTGAGTTGTATGGTTATGGTATGGTTGGTTAGGTAGAAGGCTTAGAGCCCGTACCTAGCTCTTCGCTTTTACTATTTATAAGCTCCCGTTAGGAGTACGTAAACTAGCGTACTTTAATTCGGGATAAGCTACGTATAAATACGGTAGTAATTAACGACGCGGATATATAACTAGCCTACGTTTACTGTAACCTAGGTTTTAAAGCCTAGGTAATAGCTTACGCGTACTATACGTAACTTTAAAATAACGAGAACGTAAGCCTAAAAGAATTCCTAGCCTACTTAAACTCGGTATTTAATAACCCGAATAAACGTTAACGCGTCGTAAACCGAGTAATAGCCGCCTACTAAAGGGAACGAGAATAAATAGCGGTATTTTTACCGAAATTCGAAAGGGATTTATTCGAGTCGGGCCTAAAAAACGTCGATACGGTAACTTACGACCTATTACGTAAGACTATTAACTTTACTACGCGTTAAACGACGTTAACCTTACCGGCCCCGACGTCGTATACGGAGTATAAAAACTAGCTCCTAATAATAAACTCGAATATAAATAGTATACGCTAAATAGCTTCGACCTAGTCCCGTAACTATACACCGGCCGCCGACAAACTTATAAACCTCCGTACGGGCTACGCTTAAACGTTTAACTACGTAAGGCTAGTAACCGTAGCCGTAGCGCGGCCGTCGATAGGCCCTACTATACGGCTTATAATAACGTCCAACCCCGACTTACGTACCTACTTTAAGTACGGTACCCGTAACTATATCCGGAGTACTTACCCGTAATAGGATACGGCCCGCCTAGTTACGGTATACGAGGCTCGAATAAAGAAAGTATACTTAAACTATAAGGACGCGTCGGAAGCGTTATAAAACGGGACCTCCGAACTAAAAAAAGAGTAACCCCGTATTAAAAGCTTGATAAAGGGTATAAAAAAGATTTATAACGGGTATAAAGGAAATAAGTATTAAGAATAAAGGCGAAGGGTATATACGTCGACGCGGTTATTAATAACCGTTATAATATATAAGCTTTTACCGACTTAAAATACCTCGCGTTCGTTATCATTTTAAAGTAATATATAAAAAAAACGAAAACGGAAACGTTAACTATTAAGCCCTGGAAACTCTAGTAAGTAATAAACTAACCCGAAGAAAAGTAACTATTTATTAAACGGGTAACGAGGGTTTAAATAAATACCGTAAGCGTAAAAACCCTAGTATAAGTATACGTAATACCGGACTAAGAAAAAATACTAATCCTAAATAAAAGTTAGCTCGCCTACTACTATACCGTTATTAAACCGGCCAAGGACAAGATCTTTATAAGTAGGTAAAGAATAATATTAAAAACGAAACCCCGGAAACGAGCGAACGGTATAGTAATACGGGTATCGGTGGCGATAATACGGCGACTACTAAGGACGCCTACGGTTTAATACTCGGCGGTTACGATAAAAGACGTATACGTCGCGCTCGAAACGAAAAAAGTACTCGCCTTAATAACGGAAATCCGGGCGAAAGTACCGAAATAGTTAAAAAACTTAGTAAAAGCGTTTAACCCTAAGGCGGCTAAAACGTTACTACTATACTACCCGGGCGTAAACTATAAAATCCGGCTAATTAAAAACCTTAACGAATCCGAGCCCCCGTTTTTAGTAACGCTACTATACTACCGGTTTAAAAAAGAGTTACTCGTAATCCGGAAAACTATCCTAAATTTATTAGACTAAAGGCTAATCCGGCCGAGTAAGTCCTTAAACGGTACGCTAGTATTATTCGTCCGTAAGGCCGACGGGAGCCTTCGGTTCTACGTTAACTACCGTAAACTTAATACTATTATAAAACGGGATACCTACCCCTTACCGTTAATTACGGAAACTTTATATTACGTAACTAAGTATTACTAAATAACTAAACTAGACGTAATCTCCGCGTTCTACCGTATAAAAATACGGGAAAGGGATAAGTAAAAAACAACGTTTAATACCCGTACTAGTTTTTATAAGTAATTAGTTATACCGTTCAGCCTTATAAATACCCCGGCGTCGTTCTAACGGTACATTAACTAAGTCCTTTAAGTCTACCTAAATATAAACGCGACGACTTTTATCGATAACGTTTATATTTATTCGAACGACTCCCGTATAAACTACTACGTACGAGTACACGAAATAATAAATAAACTTTATAAGGCCGGCCTCTAACTCGACATCAAAAAGTACGAGTTTAAAGCCTAAACTCCGAAGTTCTTCGGCTACGTTATTAAACCGGGCCGTAAACTCGAAATAAACCCGGCTAAAATAGACGTAATCTAAGACTAAAAAGTCCCGTGTACGGTCCGTGTAGTCCGGGGGTTTTTAAAGTTTACCGGGTTTTACTAAAAGTTTATCCTTCGTTACTCCGAGTATACGTCCCCCCTAACGGACTTAATAAAAAAAAGAACTAAGTTTATATAAACGTCGGAGTACGAAGTAAGCTTTTAGGCTTTAAAAAAGGCGGCTACGGAAGGCCTAGTACTAATAGTATAAGTCCTAAAAAAACTTATAAGAATAAAAACAAATTTATCGAGGTATACTTTAAAAGCCGCCTTACTATAAAAATAAACGGACGAGGCGTAGTATCCCGTAACCTATCTTTCGAAAAAGCTTACGCCGACGGAGTATAACTACTTAATTTATAATAAAAAGTTATACGTTATTATTACGGCGATACAAAAGTAGACGCCGGAGCTAAAAAGGGAACGTTTCGAAGTATTTATAGATTACCGAAACCTATAATAGTTCTTAAGCTACCGTTTACTTAACGAGTATTAAATACGGTAAGCGGAAAATTTTTTAATAATAAACTATACCTTAATCTACTAGCCCGGACGGTTATAACTATTATTAGATACGTTATCCCGGCAGGACTAGGATATACTAGTAAATAACGGTAACGACCGACGGGCCGAACGAAAAGTATAACTTTTTATAAAAACCGTAAAAGGGTTAAAAACAACCGGGCCCTTACCGGATAAAACGCCCTAGCCGACCGTCGTAACCCTAGTAGGTTAGGTAATACGGGCGAATAAAAATAGTCCCGGGGAAATAAATAAAAAGCCGATTAACGAGTTAAAGTCGTCGTTCGTAAACGACGAATTAACGGCGTTATAGTATACGTCCTTTAAAACTAACCGTCGGTACTAGAAGCTCCGGGACGCGATCTAAAGGAAGGACGATACGGTATTAAAAAAGTAAGGGCTAAACTTCGAGCTAGTAAAGTTCTAGTAAAATTCGGAAAGCCGGGTAATTTAGCGAAATCGGTTTTAAATCCCGTCTAAAAAGCCCCTCCGTATACGTTTAATCTAGGCTATTTATAACTCGAAACTTACCGGGTATTTAAGTAAAGAAACTACACGGATAATAATCTCGAAGTCGTACGTTTAACTAGTATTAATAACCGATATACGACAATTCGTAAAAAACTATTAGCGTTACCGCTAAATTAAGCCGTAACGGGATACTAAGTAAAAGTTTTTTAAACTACTCCCCGTTCTAAAACGGCCGTAAAACGAGCTTTCTATAAATTTTATTATCTACTTACCGATTAATAAAAAATATACTAATATTATAGTAATTACGGACCGTTTAAATAAAGCGGTAGTATACGAGTTAATACTAATAATTAAAGTATTAGAAATAATAAAACGTTTTTTTAGTAGCGTTTTCCAATACTACGGCCTACTAACGGCGATCGTATCCGACTACGGGGTATAATTTATAAACGACTTTTAGGCGGAGGTTTATAAAGCACTAAGTATTATACGTCGGTTATTTACGGTATAGTACCCTAAGACGGACGGAGTAACGGAACGGGCGAACTAAAAACTAAAAATCTACTTCCGCGTTTTTACTTTTTTTTCGTAGTCGGATTAGGCCTAGCTACTCTTATCCGTTATAATCGCCCTAAATAACCGGGTTAGTACTTCGACGAAAATATCGTCGTTCTATATACTTTATAACTATTATATACCGGTAATCGATAAACTAGTACTAAAAGCCTAACGGTTAACCGTAATATCCGACGACGCGTTAGTAAAAAAATAACGCTAAAGTACTATATACGCGTAAACGAGTATAGAGGTCGTTTAAAAAGTATAAAAAGCCTAGGCGAATAAATACCGTTAGTACGTAAACGTATTCTAATAAAGGGAGTACGTATAACTCCGAATACGCTACGTTAAAACCGTACGGCCGGTAAAAAAACTAAACTAAGTAGTATTACCGTACCGCGTAATACGTATAATAAGTAACTACGCCGTAAAACTAAATATACCGAAAAAAATCCATCCGGTATTTCACGTAAGTCTAATCCGGCGCGACGATAATAACCCGCTCCCGAACTAACGAATAAACTATACCGAGCCGCCACCGCTAACCGTAAACGGCTATAACGAGTACGAAGTAAACAATATCCTTAAGCACCGCCGGAAAAGCCGCGGTTAGTAAGTATACGTAAAATAAGCCGGGTACGCTACGCTAAATTAAAAGCCGTTAAAAGCGATACAGGAGACTACGGCCTTAGACGAGTACAAAGAGCAGGTATACCCCTTATAACGGAAAGCGCCAGGAGGGGAAAAGTAATATTATAAGCCAAGGGCCCTAGCGTAACGTACGACTACGCCGTACGTTAACCTTAATAAGTAAAAGCCCTCCTAAGTTATATAACCCTAGACCGCGCACGTAAAGAAGCGTCGGGTAAGGTACCTAACGAGGGCGGATACCTTTAAACCCCCGCGGGCGTCTAGTATAACGATACAAGGCATACGTATTATTAAATACCCGTAAACGTCTAGCGTACGAAGGGTACGGTAGGGTAGATCTAAACTACGTAACCTTAAGCTTAATATACGTAACGGTAAGCGGTTACCTAATAAAGGTAGTTACCGTTAAACGCCCGCGGGCGTTTAAAGGGTAAGGGTATACGAAAGAGGTAGGGTCGAAGCATATAAGGGAAAGAAACCTTTAAAGTACAAATCCCTCTTTTTTCTTTTCCTTCTATAAGATTAATTATTTTAATAATTTAAAAGTCTCTACGTACGCCCTCGCTACTAAGACCCTTATACTTAATTTATAAGTAGTATTAAAAAAAAGTAAATACGATTAATAAACTTATTATTAAAACGGTCTTAACTAAACTTATCGTAACGATAAATACGATAAAAAAGTTCGTTATACTCGATAGGCTAAAATTTTTATTTAAACGTTACGAAACAATTTTCGACTTTACGAACGATATAAACGACGAAAAGTTTAATTAACTTTAAAAAAACCTCCCTTTAAGCTTTAAATAAATTAAAAAATAAACGAAGGAGTATACCCTAATAATACTTAAAACCTAAAAGTTACGCTTATAACGCATCTAAAATAATAAGTAATTCAAAATTATAAAGTCGGCGGCAACGTATAACTACTTTTAAAAAACGTATAACGATATTAACGATCGGTTTAAAAGTAAAAACCCAAGCTTCTACTACTATCATCGCGACATAGCAACGCAAAAACAAAATCATCAAAACGACATTAAAATCGAATTCGCAAGCATCAAAAGTATACCCAAACGCGACGCCGCCGCCGCGCACTCGCTACGCGGTCGTAAAGGTAGCAATTAAGTATCTTAACGATAAGTACGACCGAATAACAAAAGTACGATACGGCCCTACGATAATACGAATTTATCCCCTTCTCGCCGCGAACTCGCGAACAAAAACGCTCCTATTAAAGAATAATTAAAAACTCTCGAAAACAACATTACCCGACTTTTCTAGACTAAGGGCGTCGACGTAGGACTCGTTAGTAATATAATATAAATAGTTACGATATTTTTTATTTATAGTACGTAGTACTAATTATTAACTAGCGACCTCGTATCGATCGTTTAAGGTTACCTCCCTTCTCCTATTCTATCTCCCCCCTCGACTCCTCCTATATCCTTTACTAATATCCTTAAAACTACTAAACGAACCGTCCTTACCCGAAAGCGTGATAAGTACGAGATTATAATTAACTACTAAAACACCCCCGATAACATTAAATAACGTATATATAAAAAAACGGTACAAGCTATTATTTTCGCTCTCCCTAAGAGTACCGAACTAGCTAGTATACGCAAGCTTCTTAACTACGATATAGTAGTATAACTTAAAAAACCTTTAAACGACGTTTTACTAAATTAAATTACTACTATATTTAAAAACTAGGCGTAACCGCGCTAACGAACTTTCGTAGTTATAATTAAACAAGTACTTAATTACTTATTTAGTACCGAGATAATAAAGAAAGATTAAAAGTTTAAAAAAACTATCCCGTTATTACTATTTATCGTTATAATTAAAATACGTAACGATAAAACCGGCCTCTTTCGACTTTATTTTACTAATATAAACGATACGAACTTATTATATAACTACGGACTAGGATAAAATACCTAGATTTTTAATTACGAACCGTACTACGTAATATTAAAGATTACGTAGTATTTTAAGTACTAGGTATTCGGGTATATTATACGTTACTACTAAAAAACAGTTAAATACGCTAGCTACTCGCTCGTAAAGTATACGTTAACCGACTATACGAACCCGGCTTAACCTAAATATACTAACTACTAAAATAACTATACGGCGTAAAACCTTTACTACCCGAAAGTTAAAAAAGCTCGCGAAAAAGTTACGAACGAGTACCGACTTCGACCTATTCGTTTTATACTTTATAAAAAATCTAACCCCCCCCCGACTATAGCCTTCCCGACTACTACCCTTAAAATAACCGCGCCTAAAATAACGAAAACTAAAACTAAGGTCGGACGCCCTTCGACCTTTATAGTACTCCAAAACGACAAGAACAACTAAAAGATTACCGATATAATTCCTCTTAGCTAAGACAATAATACTACTACGCGAGAGTTACGCTCCTACGCAATTAAAACCGCCTAAACTAATACCCCGTCCTAATATTAAAAATTATCTAATAAAACGTCTAAAAGAATACTAATAACCTTACGACGGCGCTTAACTTTACTATCGCTCCTAACATCCTTACAATCTAAAAACTAGGCAAGAATAAGTACGGCTAACTATAGAACGAAATAGGGTCCCGATACTATACTATTTACTACGACGGTAACGCGGCTATTTACCTATATAAAAAATAAAAAGTCGTAACGTAGATAGTATTCGGTAGTAACAACTAATACAAAGTTATACTCTACTTTAGCCGCCGCTAAATTACTATTTAGTCAATATACTTACCTAACCCGTACCTTACGAGATAAGTAAGTCCCTTTAACGATATAGTAGCTTTATAGAATCCGGCCTACGACAATATCGTTCTCGGTAATCTTAACTTCTACTACCTACTCTAGAACGCCTACAACCGTACCTCCCCGTATATCTAATCCCTCCTTTAATTCACCTCGACCCTCCGCTTTACTCTTACTACCCCCTTCGGCCTCGTTACTCGCTAACGATATAACTACTATAACTTAATAATTAACCTATACTAGTACTTACAACGCGCGCTAGTACGCTATATCGAAACAATCGAGTAGGGGGGTTCTAACTACCTCCCGATCCGTTACGACTTACGTCTTTCCCGGCTACTTACTACCCCCTTCGAAAGCTAGGTATAGAAAAACATTAACCCGGACAGCGCTTTTTAACTAGTAGTAGCTACGCCGCGACTTCGCCGCGACGTTACTCTTACCCCGTAAATCTTTAATAACTATATTAACTAACTTACTTCCTTTCTTACTACTACTACCGACGTAGTCGTTAAAAAAAAACGTCCCGCTAAAGGCGCGACGTTAGCCTAGTAGTCCGCCGATATCGTAGTTACTATATAACGTTATAATAACGCTTTCCGGTTTTAAAAACGTACCTAATCGTTACTCGACTTTAATAACTATAACGTAGCCCGTTACTATAAAAAGAAACTTATTAAACGCGTTAAAACTAAATACTAAAAAAATACCGTCGACGACTTATCTTAAAACGATAAACTACTCTAAACTTTAAAAAAATAGGCCCGGCTACGTAGCTATAAACTACTAAAAAACGTCCGCCTCCCCGACCTACGTCCTAGCGCCGACCTCCTTACGACCTCCGACTATAACTCGAAAGCTCGTATCCTAACTAATAAATTCTTCCCCTTTCCCCCCGTTAACTTTTTTAATATCCCCGACTCTTAACCCCTTATCTTAGCTTATACTACGTCTAAGTAAGTATCTAACGCAAAAGTAGTAGTAGTACTAAATAGGCTCCTATTTTAAAAAATACCCGGTAATAACTTTTTCCCGGCTAAGTTCTTTAAAATACTTTGCCCCCCGCTTTTACCGTCCTTTTACGACCTTGTCTAAGCGAGTATCGACCTCGAATACTACTCGTAACGCTTCCGCCGCGCGTTAGTTGTCGTACTTTTTAAGCCTAGTAAGTTAAGGACGTAAAAATAAAAAACGGGCGTATATAGACCGATCTTTTTACTATATACCCTCGGTAAAGTAGTCGAGACCCTAATTAGCCGGAAAGTTATACTAATCGCGGAATAGTATAATCTAATTTTAAAAGGCTAAATGGGTAACCGTGTTTATAAGTTTACCGAACTAGCTAGTACCGCGTTTACTAGTATCGTTAACGCCGCTTTTACGTAATAAGCTTACGTAACCTTACTCTAACTTAATATTAATAGCGCTTTCGATACCGTTAACTATACCCGCCTACTTTATACTTTTTATTTTACCGGCTACCCGTTATAAATAGTTAACTAAGTACGCAGTTTCCTCGTATTACGCTCGGCCCGGCTTTGCTTCGACGGTCGCGTCTTAACTACTATCCTAATTATCGTAAGCGTTCCTTAAAGTTTAACTCTATCCCCTATTTTATTTATACTTTATATTTCTACCCTATATTACGAGCTTATAACGCTCCCGTATATAACGACTATCGGATTCGCCGACGACACTAACCTTATCGCTATAAACGACAACGTCCGACGAAACTATATTAACTTTACTTACGTCTAGCGAACTTACTAGGCGTAGGCTAATCGTTATAGGATAACTTTTACGCCCGTTAAATACAAGCTTATATATTTTAACTATAACTATAAAACTAATATTACCTCGTTACGACTTAATACTAATATTATATAACTTACTAAGTCCGCCCGGTTTTTTAAATTCTAGGTCGACCGTAAGTTAAACTAACGTACGTACGTTAAATAAATTAAGGCGAAAATAGCGACCTAAATGTTTATACTAACCCGAATAGCTACGTCCGCGTAGGGATATTATATCGATTCGGTACGCCGTTTTTACTTAGCGTATATTTATATAGTAGTTACCTACGGCTACTTAGTATAGCTTAATCCTAACCGTACTATCCTAGCCCGTATTAAAATACTACTATAAAGAATACAACGCGCCGTACTCCGAGTTATCGCCGGGGTATATAAGTCTACTTTATTAAACTTACTCGAGCTCGAAACTAGCGTCCCCTTTATAAAAACGTACCTCTAACGCCGCGTAACCGACTTTTACTTTACTAATACTTATTACCGTACTTACCTCGAACGATTATAGCTTAATATATTTTAATAACTATACTACCTACGCTACCTAACGTATCTCTTACCGTACTAATTCTTTACTCCCCCTATAAGTAATACCTTTACGTAAGCTAACTAATAATACTACTAAACTAGCCTACGAGTAAAGCCTCGCTCTATCGAGTTTTTCGAATAGTAATAAATATTTACGGTAACTTTACTATCGGGCCGTAACGTAATTATTAGGCTATTAAACTTAAACTATAAAAAACCGTTACTTAAATATTTGATTTAATTTAATTAGTACACCTATAAACCACCTTTTAGTAGTATAAGGAACTTCTATACTAACTCGTACAGTAAAAGCCCTACGGTAACAGGCCTGCTACCGTCGGGAAAATTTTGTACGTAATTGCCTCGTAGGGCGATCGTAGCGCTAGAGAGTGTACAAATGTATAAGTGTATGGGCTAGGGCCCGTTTTTTCTATAGTACTAGTACCTATTTCCGCCGTAACGGCTACGCCGCGTAAGCGGTACGGCCGCCTTTTTTTTTTTTTTATCTTACTCCTTTTTCCCCTTCGTCCTTCCTCTAATTCCCTTTTCCTTTTCTTTCTATTCCTTCTATTCTTCTTTTTTTTTCGTAGCTACTATCGTTACGTAGTTATAAGTACTACTTATTATCGTTTTACTTATAATTACTATATAAGGTTATACTAAAACAAAGTATATTAACGTAAGAGTTATCTAACGACCCTAGTTACGTCGCGAGGGTAAGTCGTAGCCGTCGCGACGTCGTATCTATTACGTAGCTAGCGCCCTAAAAGAATATAGAGTATAGTGCGGGCGTTAGTATTTAGTGGGTAGGAGTAAAAGACGTAAACGCTATCCTCCCATTCCCCGTATTAGTATCGCGGCGTCGTTTCGTCGGGGACGCGACGCTAGAATAGGTAGCCCTTAAGGCTAATGTGCCCTGATCGGACCTGCGTAAGTACGCTGTTCTTATGCTTGGAGAGGCTAGCGTGTTTGAGGAGCGGCTTCTTGTAGTTAGGGTTAACGAGGCGAATGAGTACGTTGCGGCTGGGCTGTGGCGACGCCGCGAGGGCGGCTTGCTATTCGTGTAGTTTAAGAGCGCGTGGCCCGGCGCGCGGGCCGAGCTGGCTGCGCTACTGTGCTGCCTAGGTAAAGACGCTGGATATAGGAGGGGCGGGGTTACTTAAATATATAAGCCTTGTTAAATATAAGAGTAGTATCTTAACTTAAGTCCGTACTAAATATATCGGTCTTAAAAGCTACCTTTTTATACGCCGCGTACTAAACGCGACTTCGCCGTACTACCCTTATAGTAGCTAAGAAAATAGTACGTATATTCTATACTCTTATCCTTTTAATACTAAGGCCCGCTTTTAACTTTATACCTCGTTTAAGCGTTTACTACGTAATAAATACGACGTCGTATTTATTACGAGTAACCCCGAAAATATTATATATATAGTACGATAGTTATTACGACTATATATATTACCGTATTACTAACTTATATAATAATTACTACTAAAACGATAAACTATAATATAAGTTAATTTTCCGTCGTTATAACGTAGCCTATTCCCTGTAACTAATATACGTTTCTTTATTTATTCGCTATTTTTTTTACCCCCCTTACTACTATTATTACTATTTATACCGCCGTTACTACCGTTATTATTAAAACCGTTAAAACTTGCCTCGTTCGTAGCGTCGTCGTTATTACGGCGACTATCGTTAATACTTATATCGTCGTTAGGACGACGAGCCTAAGCCGTACTCGCGGTTTTAATACGCGATACTTTGGCCGTTAATGACTCGAACGAGCCGGATAAACGTTTTAGCGTAGCGAAGTATATATTAAAGCTTTATTTTACTACGTTGACGAGATTAAAAGTAGCCTTTTTCTAGGCTTTTTATAAACGAATAGTTACCGAGTTTTCGGGTAGAATTAACCGCGGCTTCGCGTCGTTTAACGTTCGACTTAACGACTACTAATAAGGTTTTTACTTATTTATTATACTAGTTAGCGTATTAGTACCGTTTACTTACTTACGGTAACGAAATATAAAACTTATTATTTTAATCTTCGCGTTTACTTCGAGCTAGTTTATTAGTAATAAAGACGGTAACGGGTAACTTTATCGTTATAACTTATATTCTTATACGGCTAGTTAATATAAGAGTAGTACGCGTACTTTAGGCCTGTTCTAGCCTATATACGGTAATCGGGCGCGTCGACGCGGTTACCGCGCCCGTTTACCGCTACTTCTAAATACTTCTCTATTTACTATATATAACGAAGGTAATATTCTACGACCGGGCGTAGTTACTTAAAAGGCGGCGGCGTACTAAACGGAGGCGTAGTTACTACTATAGTAGTAATATAAGTATTAGCCTAGGTCCTAGCTTTAACGCGTCTAGCTTTACCGGCTTAACGCGCTTTCCGTTTACTCTTTATACGGATAGTAGTAACCTTGTTACTACTACCGGACTACTTTATATCGTTTAACGCTATAGTAAAAAAGGATAAAAACGGAAAAAAAAAAACGAAAAAAAAAAAAAGTAGTTAAGTACGGGTATAAAC
>JANSMC010000275.1:0-12455 GCA_029299015.1 Ophiostoma montium | reverse complement strand
CGATACTATATAGAATAAGCCTGTATAAAGTCTTGATTTAATTTAATTAATATTATAATAAATACGAAATTAGCTATAACTATACGAATAAAATAATTCGATCGACTATTTATAAAGTATAGTATTATACCTCGAATACTATTCTTAGATTAATAAATAAACTACTAATTCTAGACTTAGTACTAATAGAATTCAAATATTTCAAAGGATAAAAGTATATAAAATTTCAAAAACCAAAAAACTAAACAAATGAATAAGGAAAAACAAAACTAGCAAATAAAGTCCTAAAACCTAAAAGAAAACACTACCAAAAAAACAAAAACAAAAAAAACCTAACTATCCCCTACACCATCGTCGTCTTCATCCCGATTCATAGCCCTATTCAAGGCCTGAATATCAGTCGTCCTCCATGACTTCAAGAGCATAATCTTCCGAACAGTTTCGGGAAGAAGCCTATTTCTAGACTTCGTAACCACGTTACTACTCACAGAAAAAACACGCTCTACCGCAGCAGAAGTAGCAGGAATTGCTAAATACCGCCTAGCGATAAGTGATAAGTACGGATACTTATCCTTATTCCTTCGCCAGTACTCTAGGGGCTAAAAAATAATTTTAATTAGTAAAAAAACAAGACAAAGGGTTTAAAAATCAAATTAACTTACTAAAAAGTTCTCGAAATCCTCTATAAAATAGGAGGAGCACTCGTCGACTTGACTCGTAGGAGTCACGTAGAATTCGTCCTTACTATCGACGTCGACGACGGGCACATGGCGAGGACTAGGACTAGATAACCCTAATTCGTCCACCGACTAGCTAGGTTCCGTAAATACCTACCGCAAACTAAAAAAAAAAAACAGTTAGTTAAAAATAAATCAAAAAAGAATTTAATTTATTTATACGCCTATAGACCGTCTATAGACAGTATAAGGTACTTCTATGTTTATCTTAAGTAGTAAAAAGCCCTAAAAAGGGAAAAACTCTACTCGCTATTGCCTCTAACTATTAAGTCCGTATAATAGTTTGGGCGGTATGTCTGTGGATTATTAGTTGTACAAATATTGGTAAGCTCGGGTTATTTCTATAGTGGATAGATTATTATAGGGAGGGCAAGGACTATTCCTACGGAAAGTTATCGACTTAAGCCTTAAAAATCCTTGTAATAATACTATCCCCCCTCGTTGTCTGATTTTGTTGTTATCGGTGTTTTTATAGTCTGTTTTCTATTGCTATTCAAAAATTATCGCCCTATTTATTTGATTACGGGATAGGTCCCGTTTTCTTACTATTCGACGGCTAGTTAAACCGGTACAATTGTTTTTCTTTAGGATTTGTACGATCTTCCGCAGGCGACCCCGGTAGGATTCGAACCTACGACTTTGGTAACCCTAATCTAGCCTATGATAGCTCGACTATACTACTATGCGGGAAAAAATTAATTATTAATTTTAGTATAATACTAATTTAGTACGACGTACTAATCGTAAATTTAATTCGTACTAAATTAATTAGCCGGAGGCCGTACTAAAATTAATTAAATTAATAGGCTTTACGATTTAGTACGCCGTACTAAATCGTAAGGCCTATTGATTTAATTCGTACTAAACTAATCGGCTAAAGGCCGTACTAAAATTAATTAATCGTATACTAATTTAGTATTAGTATATTAGTACGGATTAGTTTTAGTATACTATTAGTTTTTTTTCCTAACCTTAAGTAAAAGGGATAAAAATAATAATAAATAAATAAAAGGGCGTATATTAGCCGTAAAGAATAAACTACGCTATAGTTATAGTAAATTAACGTATATCGTATTTTATTGTTTTATAAATAAACGGTATATAAGGTTATATTATAGTAATATATATAATCGTAATAACTAACGTACTACTTATACCGTATTTTCCTAATTACTTATTACCGACACGACGTCGTATCGGTCGCGTAATAAACGTCTAAACAAGGCGTAAAGTTAATCGCGGGCGGCAGTATTAAAAAAGTAAAAGTAAAGGATATACGTACTATTTTCCTAAGTACCGTAAAAGTACTATAGTATATTAATATTTAGTACGCGTCGCGTAAAGAAGTAACCCTTAAAGCCGACGTACCCCGTACGGATTTAGGTTAAAACGCTACTTTCGTATTTAACGAGGCTAGTATACTTAAATAACGGTTTTTTATAGTCGGGGTCTAATAACCGGATAAATACGTTACGTCCTAGCGGCGGAACTATTACTAGTATTTACTACTACTTATAAAGCTTTATTAAGCGTAATTCGGCTTATAACCTTACTTATTAACGTTACTAAGTAGCCTAAGTAAAAGAATTACTTATTAACGGGGCGGGGAATTAGTATAATAAAAAACGGGTTAGGTAACGGAATCGATATAAACGACAGTATATATTTAGTTATAAACGCTCGAAGTAAGCGCAGTAGTAAATATTAACGAGGTAAAAGTTGGCTACACGACGTTATAAGTACGTTTTAATAAGAGGGACGCCGGTTTTGATCTCGAGTAAATATAGTAGGGTTAATTTATAAACTCCGGCGACGACTCTAAATACTACGCGTTAAATACGTTAAAACGGTATTCTTATTCGGGCTAAGATAGTACGATTTAGGTTAAGTTAGACCGGATAGCCGTAAACTATAGCCGTACGAATATACGCGAAGTAAAGTTTACGTACTAAATTAATACGATATCTTTATACGGACGTAACTATTCGGGTTAATATAAATATCTAAGTCGTTATTTTAACTTTTATTTACTTAATATACGCTCTTTAGTCTAGTTTACGGTTAACCTAAAATCCAAAGAAACGGGCTAACTTAGTTAGTTAAATAACGTTAGTACCGAGTCGTAACGGGGTAGTATCGGTTTTATAACTACGGTTAAAGTATATAAGTTCGTACTTAGTAGGCGTAAAAGCCATTCCGTAACGCGCGGCCTATACTTAGTAAGTACGCTAGGCTTAAATAAAGTTAACGTAGTTTGGCCTAATATTATCGTTTACTATAATAAAGTTAATATCGTCGGTAAATCCGATAGTCGTAATAATTAAAAGCGTAACGAGCTCGCGATATAGGGTAAAAATATAAAGTACGAATAGTATAAAGGATAGGGCTAAACCTTAAGGGATACCTACTACGATCGGGATAACGGTTAAGACTTAACTATTAAAGCGGAGTCGTACCGAGCGCTTTACGAAGAAGTTATATACTTAGTTAACTATTTATACTAAGTAACTAACCGAATAGAAAGTATAGAGTAGGCGGGCGTAATTTATAGTATCGAATACTCCGTTAATATCGAGCTAGAGTAAAGTCGTAGTAACGCTTTACGAAAAAACTACGTTAATAATACTTATAAATACGGTTTTAGTTAATTCGGTAAACCGCTAAGTTTTATTACTTATTTAACCCTCCGGGATTAAGTTATAATATTCTATAATTTTAGTAACTTTCCGGCTAATAAGGGTTTCGACTACTTTACCAAGGGTATATAGTAGGAAAATCGGTTTATATACGTTTACTTTTTATTTTTATAAGCTCGACTTACTAAGCTTTAGTAAAACTATTACTAACGCGCGGCGGAAGCGTTATAGGTAGTATTCGAGGTTTATACTAGCTTAAACGAGGTCGTATAAGGACGGTAAGAAAAGGGGGTAAAAAAGTTTAAAAAAACCCGTCGAGAGAAAGTCGTCGCCTAAAACTTTTTAGGATAATAGTTTATTTAGTACTACTTCGACTTTTGTAAGGGATACTTACTTAAAAGCTACGTAGGCTAAAACGTAGGGCTAGGGTTTAGGGATATCAAAAAAGTTAGTAAAGGGGGAAAGAAAGAATTTATTAGTAAGGATACGTACTTTTGAGTAGTAGTTTAAAATCGTAAAAAGGTCGTTACTAGGACGGAGGTCGGGAAGTCGGACGTCGTTTAGTAGTTTATAGCTACGGAGTCGGGCCTATTTCTTTAAGGTTTAGAATAGTTTATCGTTTTAAGAGGAGTCGTTGACGGTATCCTTTTAGTATTTAGTTTTAGTACGTTTAATAAGTTTCTTTTTATAATAACGGGTTACGTTATAATCGTCGAAGTCAAAGGACGATTATATACGCTTCCAAAGCCGGAAAGTATTATTATAACGTTACGTAGCGGCTATAATATCGGTTATCTACTAGGCGAATATCGTACTTTTGGCAGGACGTTTTTTTTTAACGACTACGTCGGCGATAGTAATAAAAAAAAGATAAATTAAGTAATATAGTCGTCGAGAATTTGTAAAGGAAGTACGGCGTCGCGACGGAGTCGCGGCGCGGTTTTTACTAAGTAAAGGGTTATATCGTCGTCGACTTCTTTTTATACCTATCCCGTAGGGGGGGTAAATCGTAGGCGTAAAAAATATAAGTCGTAACGAATAAGGAAGTAATCGGAACCTTCTTACTTAACAGTTTTTATATAACGTAGTTACGTACGCTATAAATACTAGTAAAAGTTAATAGTCGAGTCTCGGTAGTTATATCGTTAACGTATAACGAAGCCGTAAAAGGTAGTTAAGATAAAGCGGAAAGAGGAGGTAAACTAGAGGAAAGAGTAAACGTACGGGGAAGTACGGTTATAAAAATCTTAAAGTAAGTAGTAAAAGTTAAAGTTACTTAGAACGATATTATCCTAAGCCGGGTTTTATACTATTACGATAATACTAAAGGGATTTACTTATCCCGTAAAGTACGGGTTAAGTAAGTATATTAATTATATAATAACTTAGCGACGGCCGGAGTAAAGTATAACTCGATACTAGTTAGTACCGCTAAATACTAACTACGTTACGATTTCTTACCGTTTATAAAAGTATATCGCCGCGTTATTATCGTAGTAAATAGTATAGTATCGGGACTTTAATTCGTTTTATAGGCGGTCGTACTTATTCTTACTTAGTTTTTAAATAACGAGGATATCGGGAATAGTAGTAAAGTTAAGTACTATTATAACGTTATTTATATTCTTTTAGGTATTCTATTAAATAATTTCTAATATTAAGACAGGGTAGTAAGTTAAGTGGTTTTAATTACGTAGGAACGGAGTTCTCGTTTATTATTAGCTACGGTATCGTAGTTTCTTAGAATTATATTTATAATCTTTTAGTTATTTTTATTTTTTTACAAAATCGTATTAATTAAAGGGCGTCCGATTTTAGCTCTAGTCGTTATAAGTTAGGGTATTATAGTCGGGGGGTCGTTAGTTAAAGGAGTATTAAGTTTATAGTAAACCGTAAAACGGAAAAGTCGAAGTCGATACTCGTTCGAAGCTTTCTCGCGTACTTTTTTAACTTTTAGGTATTAGGGGTTTTACGAGGCGTAGTCGAGTTAGTAGTTAGCGTATTTAGGTTTATTAGTATTCTTGTATTTTATAGTAGTATATCTTTCGAAAGAGTAGTTAACGTACTTTAGTATTTTATAGTAGTAACGTATAACGTACCCGAATACTTAGTACTTAAAGTACCGTATAATTTTAGATACCGTATAGTACGGTTTATAGTTAAAACTTTACGCGTCCTACCCTAGCCCGTATTCGTATAGTATATTCGTATCGTTTATATCGGAAAAGTAAAAACGAAAAAAACCGGTTTTATCGTTACGTATCTTAATTATAAAAATAAATAATAAAAACGGGATAAATTTTTTAAGAATTTATTCCCTCTTTACTATTTTTATACTAAATAAATAGTTCGGTACTTATTTAACTACGACTATAAAAGTTCGCCGGCGCGACTACGCCTATTCTTTAAATACTATAATAATTTATTACAGTAAAACGTCGTTAAAAAACTATTTAAACTAAATAATAACGTCGTAACTAAAAAACTTACGTATACTAGCTAGTTTAATACTTTTTAAAAAAACGGAGTTAATAACTTATACCGTTTTTAGTAGTTACGTTATTTAATATTATCGGGAGTATTTTAGTAATTAATAATAACCTCGTACTTATCTCGCTCGCGGGTAAGGACGGTCCGGTCGGTAATTTTTAGAATATTAGTAAATAATATAAGGTATAACGAAAGGGGTAAGATAGGTGTTTACTACTAAGTTACGGAGGAAAAGGTAATAGTATTGCTTAAGGTAGGTATACGATAGTATAAAGACTAATTCTTGCTTCCCTCGACTCTTCGAGGGAACGGGTAAGGCTCCTTATATAACGGAGTCGTCGTAGGCTAAGTAGGCCACCAAGTAGTCCGTACCACCGACTCCCTATCGCGCCTTCGGCGCTTTGTCGTCGCCCTACTATTCTTAAATATTAACGTCGTCTCCTCGCAGCGACGTCAACGCAACGCCCAAAACTCCATCTACCTAATTACTTAATAATCCCTAATCACCTAATACCCTACTATTCTAGTAGGTCCTTTTAAAGAGTCGACTCCGCTCCTTATAATTATCCCCCCCTTACGATAAGCTAGCCTTTAACTTATAACGCGCTTACCTCCGCGTCAGTTATATTAAAGTAAAAAGTCGTATACGTATTCGTCGTAAAGTAAACGAGCTAGCTATTCCGCCCGCCAATTTTGTACGAGGATTAAAGTACGCCTTCGCAAATTCTCGCGTAAATCCTTATACCGGGCTCGTCGACGCTTTTACGTAAATTCTTTACGTATCGCTTACTTATCTTATCGCTTGAATTTACCTTTACGTCTTAGGCGTATACGCGTCGACTCGTCGATATATTACTATCTACTAACCGTTTATATCTACGCCCTCGGGACGAGTATAAATACGTAAAGTTACTCTCGTAGCTTACCTCCTTCTTTTCCTTTTTTTATTAACTATAAAAACTTTACTCGCCTTTACTCGCTCCTTTTTTTTTTTTCTTTTTTTTTTAATAACTATAACTACAATAGCCCCTTGTAAGCGCCCTTAAAAAGTTACTAAGCCCGCGGCGAAGCCCGTTGCCAAAGCGAAGCTCGCTACTAAGCCCAAAGCTACTACTAAGCCTACTACAACGTCCGTTACTAAGTCCGCTACTAAACCCCGCCGTTTTACGCCCGCCGTAACGCCCGAACTAGCTATAGCGCCTATAACTCCTATAACCCCGGCACGGCCCGTAACTCTTATAACCCCGGCGCGTCGGTCGGTCGCCGCCCGCTTAACCGTTACTACTACGACGCCGCCGCGTATTACTCCTAGTACAATCGTTAACTACGCTACGAATACTACTTAAACGTATATTACCCGTATATTAAGTAAAAGTAACTTTACTAACCGCGTAACCGTTACCGCCTCTAACCCGAATTCCGGCTACTACTTCGTTAACCTATCGTCGAGCCCTATTATTATAGTTACTTTTAATACTACTACGTTTATCGCCGCCGTTAACGCCGCTAGTATTAAACTAATAGTCGTAAACAATAATTCTTCGTTTTAGGCGGGGTTTATTCCTAGTATCGTTAACGATACCGATAATATAGACTAAAACGACGGCGAAGAAAAGCCCGCTAAGCCTATTATACCCGTAGTTATAACTACCTTTATCGGTAACGCCTTTATAAAACTACTAAAGATTCCTTCTAATACCGAGCCGGTAGCTAATACCTCGGCCTACTTCCCTTACTTCCGCCGGACGACTAATAAGTACCGGGGTAACGACCCCGATTTCGTACTTAGTTACGCCCCGAGTACGAGTACCCGTTATAGTAGCTACGAGTATAACTACGCTACCTATATCGGCCCGCTAGCCCTCGTAGCCGGTAACGTCCGGGCCTATATCCGGACAATAACGCGCGTACACGCCCTAAATCTCGCGTTACCCGAGGAACGGCTACTATCTCGGCTAATACTAATCGGGGGCTTGTTTACCCGGAACGTTCTCGGCCTAGTCTAGTATTATCGACGGTACTTCCGCCTAACGGCTAATAATTAATAAGGCTAAATTCGTTACGCTATTCTCGCGTACGAAGCCTAAGTAACCCGTTAACGCGTACTATACGAGTAAGGCGGCTCCGTCGCCGTATAGTTACCCGATACCGTTTACGCCCGCCTACTACCTAGTAGCGAAGGCTTTACTCTTTAAAAGAATACTTACTACGAATTCTTAAAAAACGTCCGCTCCGACACGGCAATAACCAGGCTTTCAGTAACTCGCGTACTAGCCCGCGTATAATACTTTAACCCTTAACAATTCTTATAAGGTCGCGTTTATATTCCGGCGTTATCGTCGTACCCGCGTTATATCGTATTTTTTTGTTTTATTTACGCTTATATAAAAAAAAGACGAGGGATAGAATAAGAAAACTCGGGTACCCCTAAGGTAATAATTACTTATTTTAATTAACTTATTATCCGTATAAAACCTTTTCTACCTTTTCTTTCCTTCTTTTTTTTTTGGTTTTCTTTACCCTTAGTTTTTCGTAGTCGGCGATAGTTTTTCGTAATCTTAATATATCTTTATCCGGTACTTACTAGTTATACTCGGCGGGCTATCCTACTTATTTAACTAAGTAAAATAACTCGCCTTTACGCGTATACTTATTAATTATAACTTCTACTTCCTACTCGTTTAAATTATCTATTAAGTCGGGGAGTAGTATCGCCGCCGCGTCGCCGTCTCGAAGTATCCACGGCTTTAGTAAGGTAACGGAGAATATATTATATAAGCGGTTATACTTTTTTAGCAGTACGAGTTTATACGTTACTTTACTAATACGCTTAATTATTCGGAATAGGCTAACGAATCTTAGTACTAGTTTACGTTTACCTTTAAACGACAAATTCTTTATCGATAGGATAATAAGATCTCCGCGCTTATACTTTTTAAACGTATATTTTTTATCGTAGTACTTTTTTTACGTTTTTTGCGCTTTACGTATATACTTAGTTACTTTTTGTTTTAACGCCTAGATTTTTTCGACTCTATATTATACCGCGGGTACCTCCCCTTCGTAAACGTCGACCTCGACGTCTATACCATTGTTCGGGTCGTAGCTATATAGTATACGGAATAGCGTCTGACTAGTACTTATGTTAACGGCGTTTTAGTAAGTAAACTTTATATCCGGTAAAAGATTTAGCTAGTTTATTTACTCGTCGTTAATAAACGCGCGGAAGTAGTATTCTAAAGTTTAGTTTGTATACTCCGTCTACCTATCCGTCTACGGGTAATATATAGTAGAAAGTCGCCGACGAATTAAAAGTATTACGTATAATTTTTACTAGAACCTACTAGTAAATATACTACCTCGGTCCGATATAATCCTACGAAGGGTTCTAAAGCGAGTTTTAATCTTTACGTAAAATACTTGGGCTAGTTAGTCTACGGTAATAGTAGACGTAGTTAGGATAAAGCGATACGCCTTTATTAACTTATCGACTACTACTAGAATAGAATTAATTAGCTCGTCTTTATACCATACCTCGGGCAAAGCTACGATAAAGTTTATAAAGATCTATTACTATAGCTCGGACGGTACGAGGAAAGGTTAGAAGTTACCGTACGGTTTATATTTCTTTCTTCTAATACGTTAATAAGTCGGGTACGACGCGACAAAAAGATTGATATTTTTAGTTACGCCTTCCTAGTAAAACTTACGCTAAATAATCTTTACCGTACGCGCCCTATTAAAGTAGCCCGTTATCGGATTCTCGTAGTGCTTTCGTAGAATCTTAACGCGTAGTATGCCCTCGTTCGGTACGTAAAGCCTTAGCTTATTATAAAGAAGGCCGTTACTATTTATCCGTTAGCTACTATTTCGTAGCTTCCCCGTTGTTAATATTACGATTTTTTTTTTCGACTAGGGGTTAGTAGCTTATAGTACTAAAAAAACCTTACGTAATAACGATTTTAGCTCAAGAATAAACGAGGTCTTTTGTAGGACTACTATCTTAGCTAGTTGGCTAAGGATGTACTAATATAAAAGCCCCGCCGCTTCTCCTAAGCTTAAGGCCTATTATAATAAAGACTTATAAGACCGGATAAGCTATACCTATATAGCGTCTATAAAGGATTTAGGGGTCGTATTTCCTTTAGTCCCGGCCCTCGTTAGAGCTTAAAGCTACCGCTACGCTAGGATCGATACTTTTTAAAACCGTTGCTACGCTAGGATTAACGTTTTATAAAAACGGAACTACTATACGAATACTAAGTTTACAGCCTTTACGTAGGCTTAAAGTTACTACTACGTTAGGATTAGTACTTCTTATATCGCTACAAACCTCTTTTCTAGGCTAGTTAATATAAGCGTATTTATCGCTTTATCGGGGTTACTTTTATAGTCTAGCCGTTTCGACGGCGTATTAGTAAAGTTTTTTTTGTTTATTTAGTACTTAATCTTAAAGTCGAAAGGTATTAAAAGTATATACTAGCGCGTTTACCTACTATTTAATTTTTCTTACCGTATAAAAGCGCGTAAGTTTACGTAATCCGATAGTACCTCGATATAATAACGACTACCGTTTAGGTACTAGCGCTAGTACTAAAAGTAATTTATAATCGTTATTATTTTTAGGTCCGGGGTAGTATAGTTTAGTTCCGGTCCTTTTTACTTTCTCGACTAAAACGCGACTAGGTAGTATATACCCTTATCGTTTAGTTGCGATAGTACGCTAGCTTTTACTTTTTTAGACGCGTCGGTCTCGAGTCGTAGGTATTTCGCCGGATCGAAGTGTACTAGGAGAGGCGCGGTCCGGAACCGTTTTTTTAACGCGTCGAAGGCGCGTAACTATTACTTTAATATTTAGTACTTACCCGGTTTTCGCCTATTTTTTATTCCTTTTATTATATCGTTTAAGGGTATAGCTAAAGTAAAGTATTTATAAATAAAACGCCGGTAAAAGTTGTAGAAACCTAAGAATACTTATATATCGTAGAAAGTCTAGGGTACTAGCTACTACGTTACCGTAAATACGCGCTCTTCGTTAATACGCGTACTCGTCGTAGTTAGGATAAAGCTTAAGAACTCGACTTTTTGCTTGAAAAATACGTACTTCTTTAGGTTAATAAATAGCTTTATACGTCGTAGCCTTTTTAGTATAGCGTGGACGTAGCGCTTGTACTCTTCTTTCGTTTTAGAAAAGATTAGGATGTCGTCTATATAGGTAATATAGTAATCGTCGACGAAATCCTCTAACGCTATATAGATATAACTCTAGAATATAGCCGGGGTATTAGTAAGCCTAAATAGTAGGACTACGTACTTGTATAAGCCGTACCGAGTACGGAACGTTATCTTCTACTCGTCGTCGACTTTAATCCTAATACGGTAGTAAGCGTTTTTAATATTTAGCTTAATAAAATAGCGTATACCGGTAATCTTATTTAAAATCTCGGTAATTAATGGGAGAGCGTACTTATTTTTAACGGTAATTTTATTTAGCCCTCGATAATCGACGTAAAGTCGTAGCGTACCGTCCTTCTTAAGTATAAACAAAATAGGTACTCCCGTTAGACTTTATAACGGGCGGATTTTGTCGTTCTTTATATTCTTTTTAAAGTAGCGCCGGAGCTTTTATAGCTCGCGCTTAGATAAAGGATAAATAGGACTAAAGGGGGGTATTACGTCGTCGATTAGGTTAATAGCGTAGTCGGTACGCTTGGATAACGGGAGCTAGGATAACTTAGTAATATCGAATATATCGGCGTACTTTTAGAACTCGACCGGTACTTTTACGCCTTATACCCGTACTTTTACCTTGCCCTTAATAACTTTCTTGTAGTCTAATACTATTATTAGTAGGGCTATTAGCCCGTATATTACTACTTCGTTACGGATATATTTTTTGAATTGTTACGCCGATTTTAGTACTACTTTAGGTACCTTTTGTACCGTTTTTTCGCTAAAGTGTTATAGGGCCCGGGCTATAATATTAATATTTATGTCCTCGAGGCCGGGTACGTTTAATACTACCGGGTTTATACTAAAGTATTTTAGACGTTTAATTACTAAGTAGTTACGTACCGCGTTTTTAGTTTTACTAGTATAGTCCGTAAGTTTGATAAGTACTTCGTATATACTAAAGGTTTAGATCTTGTACCTATCTACCCCTATAGCGCGGTGTACTTAGTAACGCTTTTACTTAAACGCAACCCTTTTCGTTATTTAATTATTAATTAAGTCCAAGCCCGCATTATAGTTTAAGTCGATTATTATAAGTAAACCCCGTACTTTACTTAGAGTATACCTAAGCGTCCTTATATTTAACTCCTTTTCTAGTACCCCGCTTTCTTTATATAACGAGGCGTTACTTAGTTTTTTAACTCCTCCTTTTTAATACTTTTAACTCGTTTCTCTATTACTACGTTCTAGACTACCGTATTTTACGAATAATTAGTAAAATAGTAGCCCTTTTATTAGTATTAGAAGTAGGTAACGTTAAATAAATTATAGTTCGATTTTTTTTTTTTTTTTTTTTTATTTTTACTTCTTTAGTCCATCTTATAATAGTATTAGGGACGTATTTATTAAATTGTAACAT